>CAXKWD010000002.1:122278424-122621309 GCA_964059195.1 Ectobius pallidus
TATAGGCTATTATGTATGACATTATCTTGGTCATAAAAATGAAGCGAATGTTGTTATACAATCCAAATGAAATCTGATTAAAGCAGCCATGTTCCTTTATTAACCCTACACATGGCCAATATAATTTTCTCACTTCACATTCTGATATAGAATTAGAGACCGTATTGCAAAGAGCACTTATTCAGTCGTTTCAACCTGCTGATGCAAACTGTATTGCTCACCAGGCAAGACAGTGGGTGGCTTATAACTACCCTTTAGACAATTTTGTGAAAAAGGTTTCAAATAAAAGTTTTAGTTCTTAGTATGTTATAAACAACTTATGTACAAAATTTAAACAGTCATTTGTGAGAAAGTCGCAAAAACAAAAAACAAAAATAAAAAATAAAAAAACAAGAAAGAAAGAAAGAAAGAAAGACAGAAAAAACAAACAAACAAATAATGTAATGTGGCATTAAAAGTAAGAGAAAATCGTCACTGATCTTAAAGCGTTCCCTATACAGGCCATGGAGGCCCCGAGGGTTCCCGGAGCCTGAGAATCCTAGATTTTTAGACATTCGGCACGTGGAGGTGGTGAGGTTGTCAGCCTTACGCACCGCCCGCCTTCACCCCAGGATTGCTCCTAGTACTCATTTCTGTTGGAGGCTGAGTCGATCTCAGGGTCATATTGCCACCAGAAGGATTAGGCCAATTGAAAAACTCCAACGACCTCATCGGGAATCGAACCCGCGACCTTCCGGTTTGTAGCGCAGCGCCACTGATCTT
Organism: Ectobius pallidus; assembly: GCA_964059195.1. NCBI lineage: Eukaryota > Metazoa > Arthropoda > Insecta > Blattodea > Ectobiidae > Ectobius > Ectobius pallidus. The sequence continues at coordinate 122,279,187 of CAXKWD010000002.1, forward strand.
AAGGTACCCCCCAATTACAAAATGTTATTATCTTACGATCTTGCCAGGCTATTCTCAGACACACACATACACAGACATGTTTCTGAAAATAGTACTTTTGAATTCAGAGGACCCAAACGTGTATTTATGTTAAAGGAAAAGTAAACTAAAAATTCAGTATCATTTTCTTCATACGGATTGAAAGGAAATGTTTTTAAGAAATGATATTCACTGTTAGAAATGTTTTACACCTTCACATTTAATCACAAAACGAATATTTTTATTGTAAAGCGATGGGCGCGTGACGTCACGCTTGACGAAGGCTTGACTCAGTCTCGCCCGGATGAAAGACATTTCACAGTATTCTGTCTACTGTTACAGTTTTTTAGTGAGTATCTGTTCAAACAATGGTTTATTGTTGTGTTGTGGGGTGTACAAACTCATCGTCGAAGAGTGATAACACACTTAAAATATCTTTTCATCGATTTCCCAACAGAGATAAGTCACCCGAACGTAAATAAGCAATCGCTGATAAAAATAAAAAGAGAAAAATTTGTTCCTACTAAATACAGTACGGTTTGTTCACAACGTTTTGAAGAAAATGATACCGGGCTTTCGGTACAGTTACGAAAACAGTTATCTGGAGAAACCCCGCAATCTGTTTAAAAAAGAAGTGCTGTGCCATCACTTCTTTTGCGTGGGAAATCTGAAACACCGCCAATGAAGTAAAGAAAATCGTCGTACTCGAGGAAGAAGGAAATGAGAGAGTTATTGCAAGATTTGAACAGTAATCCTTCAGTATCCGGGAATGGACAAATCATGAATGTGGAATCTAGTATTTATGACGAAAATTCAGTTTCTAACAGCGTAGGCGTTCAGTGTGAACTAGGAAATGAAACTTGTGTCAATGTTTGCACAGATTCATTGAATGTTTCTTCTAGAAATTGTGATTTAGATAGCTCTTTTAGCATTTCAGAAATTTCTATTACCGCAAAAGATGATTCTGAATCTGAATGTGACTCTGTTCGTATCTTGAAAAAATATTTTGTTTTTGAACTGTATTAGATCTAAGTATTAACTGATAACGCCTGGCAACTAGTGTATCTTTATTTATAATAACGCTGTCGAATGAGCAATGTCGTGTTATACAGTCTACAACCCCCTTCTGTTCACAAATTACTTCACAGTCCCAACAACACACACTTTCGTGGCCCGTTTTCATATGTATACACAGCCCACATTTACACCATTCCGTATTTTCTTTTCTTCCTTGCAATTCTTTAAATAATTCCTTGTCATTTTCTTTTCGTGTGATATTAATTTGTGAATACCGAGATTTGTCCTTAGAAGGTAACATTGCAGGCATCTCTATCAACAACAAACACAAATGAGACTTGGTGGTGTATTAGAAACACACGCTCGAGCATTACAGCAGCTTGTTGTCCTGCTAGCGAGTTAGTCAGGTGTGACGTCACAGCAGCTTTTCACTTCACCCGTACAAGGCGTAATATTGGGCACCTGAAGTTCACGAGATCGCCATTCGTTTCGTAATTCAAAGCTCCGTGCGATGAGATTAAAATAAGAAAATGGTATTTTTTTAGTTTACCCTTCCTTTAAACTCGACTTCGAATTTCTGGGGTCGAATACAGTAATTTCTCTACCTATGGTATGATAAGGGCAGGGAAAGTAAACAATAAAAAAAAATAAAAAAAAACAATAAAAATAGTTTGGAAACTGTAATATTTACATCATAGCAATAATTGGTGTGTCAGTATGAAGTAAGGAAATTCGTTACAGCTAGGTTCTCAGTGAATTAGGTAATTTTCGTGGTAATTGGAAGTCTTCAGTTGGAAAGTTAATTATACTTACTCTGAATTCTGTTATACTTTTTCGCATGAAGTCGATGACCATTTTAAATTTGCATCACACATTTCAGTGGTGCGCTGGGATAGCAGATAATTGAAATGTTGATTACATATGCATTGCATTGTATGATTAATGTTAATGAGAGTTGAGTCAGAATGGCCAACTCTCCTGCTTTAGTACGCTGTTTATTACTTCATATTAGTTTAGTTTTCACCTATTTTCTGATGATTATCTTCAAAGATTTTCTTTTGTTCGTGAAACAATATGCAGAAATTGTCTCACCATTCGGTATTAATGCTGTGTTATTTTTCAGCTACAGTCCCTTATGTGGTCACATTTCCATTAGTTCGGTTTAGTTAGATCTACATTAGCAGTAATGGACTGAACAAGAAAAATACCCAAGGGCACATACAGCCTTCGAAATTCAATGAAATAGGAAAATCCTTTGTATGTTGTGCCTGCCACGTATGTCTCTCATTGTAAGTATGCTTTGTAGAAGGTAATTACATCTTTATTAACAGGGGAGATGGATAATGGATATGAAAATGTAGATATCAAGCCAAATAAGACAGGTTCTCTGATTATTTCTACATTCGTAGAATACCATAAAATAAATGAAGTTGGCCTAATATATTAAAGTGATTGGACAGTGATTTTACGTAACATTAATTAGTTCGTATGAGAAAAGCAGGACCTGGCTTTAGATAACTTATTTTGTGTTAGAACCGGGCGTGTCGTGATCACACCTTTAAAGTAGAAGATCATGCCACATAATTCAAAAATTTATTTAATTTATTTGGTACAGTAGCTATGGTATATCCTATATTATGTCATTTTGCTACAAGCCGGGAGGTCGCTAATTTGATTTTTTTCTTATTGTCACTTAACGGCAGTTACGTACTTCTATTGGGGCTTAAAACCGTCAGCGATCTGTCAAATTTTGGTCCGACGGGAGTTCTATTACTTGCAAATCTACAGACAGTAGACTGTGGTATTCAGGTACACATATATACCATCGATCTGAAACGCGATCAAACATGCGAACTAGGTGAAAGATATGCATTGCTTAACCAACCATTTTCACCCAGGTCGACGAGCCCTCATTAAGTTGCTGGCGTTTTCAGTAGGAATAACCCACGACAGTAAGGATCTAGGGTAGATGAAGCATCAGTCGCAAATAACAAATAAACAGCAGAAATTACGGAGGTCAAGATAGACGATCAGTGCATAGAGCTGATACTTTATCACCTTCGTGTGGCGATTCTCTGAGTATTCTGGAGAATCTCCAGTGAACGTACGAGGTTAGCAGTCCACTGTGAGGTGTAATTATTTCTATAGGCTAACATTTTGCTAAATAATAAATTTACTTAATTAATTTTATTGGACAAAGAGTGTATCATCACAAGAAGACATAAAAATAACATGCCTAGCTTATTGAGAGTTGTCCAGCAAGAGAACCAGAGGCTGATGATTAACATTGCCTCTGTTCACGTTTGTTCTTGGCAGATGAATATTAAGCCACCCTTAACTCCTGGCTGTATGGTATAAACTACAATAATTTCCTGTTCCTATTGTTCTGCATCCAAGGGCAACTCCAGTAACTGCACCTCCTATCCTAAAAGTTCTTGTGTGCTTACGCAACTTCATTCTAATCCAACCAGCGTACACAGCGTCCACGCACCACTATAATGAACCACAAACTAATGCAAACTTCCGTACATTGCACGGGATTTGAATGTAATGCAGAAAATGTTTATCGTTACAGATAAGAACACAACTTCTCGGATAGCCCATCCGTATTTCGTGCAATTCACTTAACACGAACTTACAGTTTACATTTGTAGTGGAATTTTCACCACCTATTTTCCCTCGCTTTAATTAGTAACAAATCTAGTTTCAGATATATTCCTGACAGGTTGCATCCATCGCTGACGCTGAAAAATAGGTGTCATTCTAATCAAAACCCATGTCCATAACAGTTCTCTCTACTGTACCTCATTTCTTTCTTTCTTTCTTTCTCGCAGTTTAACCTCTCCCTTTTAGGATATAAGCGACCCAAGCCGCCCGGGCCTTACAGGGCCGCGACCTGTCGGGAGAGGAATTATCTTTGGATCACATACATACTTTTTTGACCAGACAAGGACATGGAGGGCCTCCCCGGATGAGTGATCAGCCCAATGCCGGGGCCACCTCCGAGACAACACGAACACATAGGACGAGACACACCATTCGCACACACACTCACTCCAAACAAGGCGAGGATGGGATGAAGATGATAATGACGGCCAGATGATATCTGGGGACCACAAGGGCCTAAAGTTACCCGACATTTGTCTCAAAGGTGAGGAAAAACCCCAGAAAAAACCCCACCTAGGTAACTTGTCCCGACCAGGAATCGAACCCGGGCCCGCTGCGTGAGAGGATTGAACGCATCCCCTGAGCCACAGCGGTGTACCTCATTTAAATTTATTTAAGCAGAAAACAAAAGCCTGCGTACAGTTGTTTATTAAACATGAGTCGACTTAGAATTAATATAATTAATACATAATCTGTGTTGATATAAATTCTTCTACCAGTGCTAAATTACAATATACTGTATTAATTATAGGCCTACAAACTAGTAGAACATAGTTACCGATTTCCAAGGTCTTTCTTACTTGCTTTCCAACCGGAGGTAGACTACTTCCTTACACTTGAGGTAGAGTACACTTGAGGTATGTCTACCAAGTACTCAACATTAAGGGCTGAAGATGACCTAGATAATTGAGGTCGAAATGCATTCCAACTATTGAATCCAGCGATGAACAAAGATTGCCAATACCAGATAGTAAGAATCACAACACACTAACGGAACAACAAGATCCTATTAGTTCAGCTAGCTACGAGAGAAGAAACAACAACGTTTTTTATCCAGCAAAGACAATCTCGACACTAGCTTCAAGAGAAGAAACAAGAGGTATTCTTGCCCATCAAAAAACCATCTAGCCTACTAGGACTTCTCCAATAGTGAGTTAACGCAGTGTATTTTAGATAAATGTACGCCTGTATGACGAACCTATTTAGCAGGTTATTTTATAACTGAACACATTTTATAACTGAAGCTATATTCTCTAGCTGTTACAATCTGACAAGATCATTTTAACTTTTTATATCACACTATGCTGATCATTTTAATATTTTAAATAATGACGAAATCAATCTAGTGATATATTTTTATAACTTGTAATTTTAATTAATAAATATATGTAACTGATATTGGCAATATACATTCATCCTGGAACATTCTACAAGTTAATAGAGGGTATAAGGCTGCACTATAAACACAAACTATTACTTCCTTAGTTAAGAGTACCCTAACAGACTTCATTAGGAGGAGTTGTATACCAGACTTCCCTATCAGGGGGAAAAAATCCACATACGTATTCAACAGAACCAGTCAGAATTTTAATAAGGCTATTCCACTCATACGCTGCGTGTTTGATATTAACCAATAACGTTTCGAAATTCCTCGGATATAGACCAATCACGATCGTTTATCTTATAAAATGCTTGCTATTGAAACGAGGATGGGATTTTATCCGATAAAATGGTCAGTTCGTTACTGGACACGTAGGCATCAATGTGCCGTGAGTAATACGTCACATGCTGCCATTAAGCAGCACGAAAACATATTTTATACAACACAACTTGTTTGCAAATTTAAATCATATAAATATACATTGATTAAAAACAACTTCGATTCGGTGCAATCCAGTTCATGTGCTTTTACTGTATTCTGTTCTGCTGTCAGCTTACCTGAATTAAGTTAACTATGTCTTATGTGCACCACTGGTTGCACTAGTCACAACATGGTAACTCGAATCTATTCATGGATTTTTTATTCTTAGTATGCCGTGATCTCGAAGCTGTTAGTTTTGTTTTTATTTCACAAAGCACGAAAGTGATTATTTGTATAATCCGTTAGGCTACATTTTTATTCATGGAACAGTTTTAATAAATCCAACTAGAATTGACGAGTTTCAGATTAATTCGCTCCTACGAATCTATCGATAAACTTGTAAACTTTCGTGGGATTACCTATGATAAGCAATTACGACCAGGTTTATTTAGAATGGAATTAGCGAAATAGCAGTAAAATTGCGTTATTTTATTTTCAAGTAAATCTTGGTATGATTGGCCCATAGGTAAATTATTGTGTTGTATACTTATTAAATAATAGCCTGCGCAATGCTATGTCCGTAAAACACCAGAAATCTCAGATATTCCATCGATCAGGAGGCCAAATTAGTGTTTATTCTTTATTCTTTATTGCCTATAGAGTAGGATTACCTCCACAACGTCTCTGGGTTTTTACGTAGACGAGTCTCACCGCTCGTAGAGTTCCTGGCTAGGGGATGTAGCTGCACCCTGAATGGATCAGCTCTCCTATCCCACTCCACGTGTTGTCTGTCTCTCTCGCAGCGGCATCATCCCTCCACTCAACTATTATTGTATTTTCTACGACTGACGAAATGCTGCATGATGTTCACTCTCTGCCCAGCGGTAGCTTACTGTCTTACGCGCACCGAATTCGCGCATCTTGGTAACGAGACGTAACGAGAAGCTCGCTGGCTGGGTTTGTCTTCAAGGCCAGAGACTTTGTGGGAATAATCCAACTCTACCAGCGGTTCCCAACCGGTGGGTCGCGACTCGATCCTAAAACTTCCAGAAGCCATCGAATAAACCATCAGAATAGATAAGAAAAATCGAAACAAATCAAATTGTGTTTTGATTGTTTTCTTGGTTCTCGATTTTTGGCATATGGGGCAGACAACAGAACCACTACATCCCTCGCAGATGACTAACACAGTCACACAGGTGGTCAATGTTGAAAGTGACTTAAGGTTAAAAACATCTTCATTCAATCCTGACATTGACGTGTTAGTTCAATCCAAACAGTCCCAAAAAATCTCATTAATATAGTATTCTTACTTAAAAACAGCAATTTTGCCTGAAAAATCAAAATGGTCCTTGTGTACTTTTATAATTGTAGCTTTTATCTTCACCTAGGAACACTTCTTAGTGAGTATGAAACCACTTGTTGCATATATTGCAAACATACGTCTATTGTTAAATAAATAACTGTTTTGCTACAAAGTGCTTAAATTTTGTCAACCATTTTCAAATCAGAGCACAAATTGTTTATCAATAATCAATGTGTATCTTCAAAAAAGCATGTATAAGCTTATATCTGTAGCTTGGTTCTGAAAGGGCCAATGTCATAAAAATGCTTTTAAGATAATATTTTTTGCTGAGAACTTCCGACATTGGCCTCTAAGGTTGCACAATTTCTATGATTGCACAATTTGTTTTAACGAATAAAACAAGAGCATAAATAAATAAATGCACAAATATAATATAAAATTGCAATTTTTTATGTTTCTTTTTTAATTATCAACACGAGCTGTCATCTTCTGTAGCTTGGTTCTAAAAGGGCCAATGTCATAAAACTCGCTTTTGAGATAATATTTTTTGCTGAGAACTTCCGACATTGGCCTCTAAGGTTTCTATATTATGTCTATTAATAGCATCAGACATTGATACTTTTGGTATACGAAAGATAAAGACTAGCCGAGCTCAATAATGCTTAGATGTCATTTTTGCAAGAAATTGACATTGGCCCTTTTAGAACCAAGCCACAGATATATATTTGCAATATTTGATGGTAAATTATATATACATAAGGGATACAATATAAATAAGGTTTGTTTAATCCACCCTGGGCCGATGGACCGTGGAGGTATTCCGATATTCCAGCTGAAAAAGGCTGGGAACCACTGGCCTATGCCGGTACGATTACAGAAACACGCGAGGGCATCACTCGCATACAAACGTCAGAAATATAAAAGAAAATATAAAACAAAATACTAAATACATAGTACAGAAACAATAAAACAATCTGTGATCAATTTCAGCAACATAAGTTGGTCATTCCTTACAAGTGAGGTTGTATTTACACTATGCGCTATGATTCCATGGTTGAATGAATATAGTGTACTGCAACTATATATCCATAGCGTGGTATAAGTTAGAAAGAGTTATACAGAAAGTTTCTATCAAGTTGTTGAAGTTGTTTTTCTTTTGCAAGCGTAACAATATTTTATTACGATGCGTTCATACGAAAATAATAATTTAATATTTCTTTCCATTCGTATGGTGCATTCCTAACTAGAGCGGATATAAATTCAATGACTCATAGTGTTTTAGTTGAATGCCAAATATAGCTCCTGTTGTTTGTGTAATGTAATTTATATGAAGCACGCGCCACACTATAATTGATCCCACTCTAGTTTGATCCTAGTCAAAACAAAGGGGAGGAGAACTCACAGAGTGTTCGCGGAAAATTCGCATCATGTGATTGGTTAATGTCATTAGCATGCGTCATTACCGGGGTGTGTCTAACGAGTGTTCATTCAACAATATCAACATTTACACGTGACATAACAAACTCTCACTGGCATCGTCATCATTATAGTATATAAATTATAAAACAAAACAAAGGATTCATTGTTCACGATGACCCTGCGAGTGAGTTGGACTGAGAATAAACAAACAGTTAACACGTGCGTTCTCACTTGCGGGCTATGACAGCTCCGCCTCTGTTTTGACTAGGATCGTTCTTGAATGGGATAGAAAATAGACTAGACAATATAGTTGATTGAAACATGTTCTTTGTTCTAAATTATAGGTATGTCTTAGTAAAATATTCCATTAGACTCACAATTAATATTAAACGTTCAAGAGGAGTCCACACTGTCTTTTTATTAATTTCTTGGATCTGTTCCCATTCTCTAACTTACACTAAATGGATTTGTAGCTATAAATGTGTTCGTTTCAAGGAGGGCCACCCTGATTCCTCACCGCTGGGTTTGTGTAGTGATAGCGGAACTCTGCGGACTTAGCAGGTACGGTTCCCGTTTCATTAATTCACTACCGTGCTGGGTTTTCACTATTTCCGTCATATAGAATCAATCGCGAGTCTATTCATGAGACGAGGACCAAACACTGTCCGATTGCAGTGATCATGAAAATGTGGAGTTACCATTCTGCCTGGGTTAGGCTAGTGCTCGATTAAACAACTCAATGAAATTACCCAGATCCTGCTATACATCTGTGCTTGGAAAAAAAAAAAGAGTATACTGGAGGAGTTTGGCAAAGCGGCAAAGCCTTCAGGTAGGAGATTAGGAATTAGGATTAACATTCGGAGGGTGATGGACAGCCAATCTCAACAAGCGTCATTGTGTTTTTCCTCCTCCGCGGAAGCTAATGCTGAGCTTGAATATGTAAACATGTGTTAAATACAATTTTGAGTTAAATGTGTTAAATGCTAAGTTGGAAGCTACTAAGCTTCACTGTATACAAATGTTACAAGTTTTTTAAAAATAGTATTATTTTCTGCAGGGACAAAATGTAAGTCCTTTTCCTGGGTAAACATTCGTGAAAATGCGGCATTAGAATGAATTTAACACAGGTCTTAACTATAGAATAGTACCAAACATATGCATGCATTCAAATAATTGTCAACTGCAAACCCGAATAGAGAAACTTGGGCCACAAACGAAGGAATGTTACGTATATTAAACTCCCAGACGTATATATGAGAAAAAACTGCGATTTCTAGCCTTGACTTTCGTTGACAAACTTCCAGTAAAGACTTTCTCTTTACTTCCCCCTACCCTCATGCAATTTATACATGCCACGAAGCCTCATTACATGAATGACATGAAAAGCTAGTGAAGAGATATAACTGCACAAATGTTTCGAAATATACCTAAGGATTTATTTCTGCTCTACTCATTATTTAATGCCCTCATTACTTTGAAACACTCGTCTCTTTCAAATCTCATGATTTTATTTTTTTTACATGAAGAGTGGTGGATATTTTTACAGAGGGATTCGGTATGTTCGTAAATTAAACCCACATGAGTAAACATTTCTAAAAATAATCAACATTCTAAATGCGCATATTTCACAAGGTTTACTCGCTTTCGGTTACTTATTTAAAGAACACAATTTTTTTACGGAAAGTTTACTTCATTCCCCCATTTATTTCAGTCGAGATTGTTCGAGCCAAACAGGAAGAGAATTTAAACGTCTCGGAGAAGCATCTTAAAGTATGAGGGAATGAATACTTAATTAGCAGTTCCGTATTCTTAAATTGAAGAGTAGCTTTAACTCTGGAGAGCTTATGTAAATGGCCATGAATACCTGAATACTGAGGAAACAATGAGAACTGAATTGACTGCCAAAACCAATGAAAACGTAAGCCTTATAATTTTCTTCCACATCAGGCAGACGGCAGGATTGGGGGAGGGATATGTGGTTAGTAGGCCTATGCCTATAGTCTACCCATGGCTGTTAATGCTGGTTTTAGTGATTGGAACCGCTACTTCTCAGTTTGTACCACTGCTAAATGCACCTCCCTACCTCAGAAAAATCCAAGGAAGCACCTGAGAACGAACCCAAGCCTGTGGATCCGTAGTCAGCGATCATTCCACGAGACCACGCAGGTGGTCAGAATAAAAATAACTAACTAAACAAAACTACTGAAAAGTTATGTTGGATATAGGATCTAGCGGCGCGGCTCTATGGATTTGTGATCCCGGTGAAAATAAAGCACATATATGCCTATACCATTCTATATGAAGTCTACTGTGTACACTGTCACAGTAAAAGTATAATCACAAATCAATATCTATTTTTATAGAACGGAATAAGCAAATGCTGTGCATTGCTATAAAATAACAGCTAGAGCAATTTATAAATGCATTATAACTCATTAGCTCTCGCCAGGAATTGAGAAAAGGAAGGGAATACCAAAGATGTTTGGAAGCACAAAGAATAACAGAACATAAGCCAATTATGATTATAGTAATAGTAATAGAAATAATAATAATAATAATAATAATAATAATAATAATGGGTCACCCATCCAAGCTTTCACTGCTTATCCCGGTGATCAGATCGGAAGTGGTATGACCACTATTATAGTACATAGTAAATCCTGTCTGTTAACTTTATTTACTGCTACGTAGGCCTCTTAACCATCGCCGTTGGGGGAGGGGGAGATTTTGTCTTGCAGGAGCATTTACTATATTAATGTCCTAAATCTCGGCCGGATCGTGCTTTAGGCAGGTTCCTTTCGCTTAATCCACGACAGAACACATCTTACAGGAGTGATTTCACGTCACTTGATTGTGTTCTGGTTACAAAATGTAAAATAAAAACAAAAGTATTTTACTATACCTGCATAATATAGAAATGATTACGCAAAGTGATTAATTAGCCCACTCGTTCAAAGCTAGACATAAATTTTTGTTTGACTTTCGACTTACAAACTGTAAATATCCATAGCTGAAGAATTTAACTAAGATCATATGAGTTAGCCTACAACAATTTACGGTCATGAACTCATGGGTTACTCAACTCTTCCACAAATTTAGGTTCTTAAGTATTTTCACACGATCAACACAGCTTTGAGTGTGGTAGGGGCAACTGAATGTCCACTTACGGAACGCGGCTACTTCTAAGTCTTAAAACATTTTATTGGACGCGTAGGCCTTACATTATTTTCGGTGTCTTACGAGCATAACGCAAAACACTATTAGGCTACTTCTACACAACTGTCACAGTTTACGTTGCTACAAAAATGACAATTTTACTGTACTGAATGAGAACTGAAATCAACATTCAACATTAAAAATGAATAAAGCTTACCTCTAGATCTGGCAACAGGGCCTGCATGAGAAGATTAGTCTGGCTGTGTTATGCCGGTTGCATCACCCACAAACATTGTTTTTCTTTAACAGGCACTGACTGGCAATGGAGTCCCAACTTTTGATATAGAGTAGTGAGGATACAGGTTATGGATCAACTGTATCTAAGCACGAGAGGAGGTTGAGGTTCGAAGAACTGTCCTATATTCTGCATTCACGAGTGTATATTTAAATACTCTGTTTGGGGGAAAATAAATTACAGCTGGCTAACACTGTACTATTTTCTCAGGAACACAAAAAAAATTCAATTTCGGTTATATTTAACATACTTTAGAACCTACACAGTTCACATTTCAACTCAGTTTGTTCTTAGGAATATGCGAAATACAGATCAAATGGTGAAGAAGTGGATACTTATAAACTAAACGCGATGAAACCAGCCGGAAACGCGAAGTGGTAATATTACAAGGAAAGAAGGGCTGGAGGGTTGAACAGCATAGGCGCCGACTTAGGGGGGGCAAGGTACTTTCTGCCCCCCAAGATTTAAGATTTTATCATATAAGGCCTATGTATAGCTACTGAAAATCCAGTTCTTGCCCCCCCAGAAATATTTCCAAGTCAGCGCCTCTGTTCATTTGCAACTTCAACTGCACTTTCGTTTTCACTATCTAATCTGTATTCAGCTTTCTAATACAACTTCACTCGCACTCTAGGCAATCTGCAGGGTAGCGAGACATTCTTTAACACTGTAAATCATCCCGAAGATATTTTATGCTACCTACTATTCCTAAGATTTTCTCACTCCACACATTCACTACTAGGTCACCTCCCGCTATTTCCACGACACTGGCACTGACTGACAGCGACACCGTAAGTCTGTAACAACATCGTCAACACACCACGGCAAAGATATCAAACGTTACCAACATAACGGATTCCAAACACTACTGCCACATCAGTTGGGCGAGCGTTTACAGCGCCATCCATCCAGTTTTCTATTTTTCTTCTCCTCGGTCTCATCCTTTGTGCAGTATATTCCTTCTTTTTTTTTTAAATTTACAGGCGCATTTGCCTTATTTTTCTTTTAGATTTAATATACAGATGCATTTCACTTAGGGGGTTGTTGCACTGTTCATGTACTGTAACTTAATTGCCTCTGATTCTTTACGGAACTATAATAAATGAATTGATAGTTTATGACGATATTCTCGGAATTACCGCTGAAATCGAATTGATGTTTAAAGACAAATATAAATTATGTTGGGTTTAATTAACAGAGCTGTTATATACAAGTCATATACAATCAAGTACCTCGAAGCACGCGCACTTTGTTCGCTGAAAAACATTGTACACATTAGTCGTGCAGTGACAATACACGAATTGACATTGGGAACATACCTACTAGCTTGTTATTTATTACAAAGGTCAAGAAATATAGGAAATAATACATTCCTCGACACTCTGTAAGCTTTGTTTATATTTTTATAAACGCGAAAAGCGGCAATTTTTAGGTAATTTTTTAATTAACATGCATAATATGAATAATATTTTAAAAATCTCTCAGAAATATGTCGTAAAAAATGTGACAAATATCAAAATACGAACATACATTTTAATATCAAGCAAATAAGATAAAAAAAAAACTAAACTCCGTGGCGCTACATTCCTGTAAAGACTAAAGTCTGGCCGTTCTAAGAAGAACGCCTGAAGTAAACCAAAAACAGTTGGCCTACATCTGTCTCATTCTAGCACATTACTCGTATGACTTAAAAGTGAGACAGACATACTGGTTTTGTTTACTTCAGATTTCCTTCTTAGCTCGTCTCGGGAATAGGCCTACCACCCGACGTTGCATCATACCACAGGCAGATGGAAAATTGGGGGGCATTTGGTCAGCATGCCGTCACGCACGGCCGTTAATGGTGGTTTCCATGACCGGAGCCGCTACTTCTCTATCAAGTAGCTCCTCAATTTGAATCACAAGGCCTACCTGCCTCAGAAAAATAACCAGAAGAGGTACCGGGGATCGAACCCGGGCCGATAGATCTGTAGTCAACGACGCTAACCACAAGACCATGTGTGTATATGTACGTACGTACGTACGTACGTACGTATGTATGTATGTATGTACGTATGTATGTATGTATGTATGTATGTATGTATGTATGTATGTATGTATGTATGTATGTATGTATGTATGTATGTATGTATGTATGTATGTATGTATGTATGTATGTATGTATGTATGTATGTATGTATGTATGTATGTATGTATGTATGTATGTATGTATGTATGTATGTATGTATGTATGTATGTATGTATGTATGTATGTATGTATGTATGTATGTATGTATGTATGTATGTATGTATGTATGTACACACACAGTGAACGCAATTTAATATAACCGCGAATAATGTTATCACTTTTATGTAGGCCCATACGGACTAATACTGATACATTGAAAAAATGCTGCTTATTGTGATCAAAGATTCTGTTTATGTTATCACATTTTCCTTTTCACGGCTTTATGTACGTCACTCAACTGTATTTTAATGTATTGGAGGTACTGTTTCCAGCTCACAGGATGACCAGTTCGAGAGGGTGACATTACCTAACTTTCTCTTTTCAGCAATAAAACATGTTTTACCCATCAGTTAATCCTTAAGCTGCAACTTTTGACTTATGAAGATAGCAGTGCAGACATGCATCGATGGCTAGTGTGAAATGAAAAGACTTAAAAAGACATGCATTAGATGTTTTGCTACGCGGTTTTTACTACAGGTCAGCAAACTTCCTAAAATGATCGTAACTCGTAACTGCGTATGGAGTAATGGTCAATGGAGTCCTAAATGAAAACAGATAAAATAAAACTTTGTTATTGGTTGAAAAAATAGTTGCTTGCAGTCTGATACTGTATTATGAGTGGATCAATGATTGACAGTTACATATCTTATGAATAAATAGATTTTAATTCTGTTTTTGTAGTGTATTATCTTATGTATGTGAATAAATAACCTTCAATTAATTATTTTGGCTACTGTTATCAATATTATCAGATTAGCAGCGTCGCGAAGTGATCACAATAAACATATATATATCCGCTTTTCTTGTTTATAAAAACACAAACTCATCTTGCGAAGTGTCGAAGAATCCCCAATTTGGCTATATGAATTTAAAGAACCTGCTTTACAATAACTGAAACACCGGGACTATAGTGTTTTCAGAACTTACTGCATAATAATATTACAGCCACGTTTTACTTCAGAGCGTTCCGTTGAAGCCAGTAATGTTATTCTATGCAGCATTGAATGTTTAACGTTTATTTTAAATAAATATATTTATTCCTACTGTCTATTTCTGAATGAATTACAATAATTCAACCATATCATTTTTAATAACAGTCTGCTCATAATTTATTTCATGTTTTCATATTGTTATAAAGTAGCCTATTATAACCATGATCCATTCTTGCCTCAGTGGTTCTTGTGAATTTAGTGCAGTTAAGAGGATTTGTTAGAAAATTCGAAAGTGACAATTTCTATTCTATTAATTGTTATTTTACAACCAGAATGAGCAGTTCCCTTTAAATTGCATTTATCCCTTTACTTAATCCAACGCTTTTATTGGAAGCAGACTGGCTGGATGCCACTTGGTTAGAGACGACCGATTATTCTGAACAATCAAATAACTTCATCCTCCATGGAACAGGGTTCTCTCCACCATATATAAAATCATCATCACATTCATTTTTTTAATACTGGGCAAGGAAGGAATGAGAAAAAGGCTAACGAGGGGATTATACGGCTTGATGAATATGTTTGATCCGTCGCTTTTGAGTCCCAACAGCTACTGAAGGTCAGGCATGCAGACTGTGATGATAGCAAACAACAAACCCATCCACTAGAGTGCAACAAACCTACCGTTCCATATCCTTCTACCGTACAATTCAATTGGTATTCACTAAAGTACAATTGACCGCTCTACTGTTATAGCAGGTCTATTTTCTAAAAATAATGGTAACAAGCCTGTCCTGTCAGTAAAACTGACATATAATGAAAAGGGGGAAAACTGAACCATAGAAATTTAAATTCATTCACTGAAGGAAGTACACTTAACGCAAATTGTTTTAAATAACAGCTTTCCACAGTTTTGCATTGCACCTTAATTTGGATCGATTTATAAACGACAATACTATTGCAACTACTGAGGTAAAAGAAATCACACTAGGAAACTATTATTTTACCATTATTATTTCTGTTACTATTATCATTAAAACAATTAGTATTATAATTTTTATTATTAGTCTATCATCATGTCCACCGCTGTGGCTCAGGGGATGCGTTCAATCCTCTCACGCAGCGGGCCCGGGTTCGATTCCTGGTCGGGACAAGTTACCTAGGTGGGGTTTTTTCTGGGGTTTTTCCTCACCTTTGAGACAAATGTCGGGTAACTTTAGGCCCTTGTGGTCCCCAGATATCATCTGGCCGTCATTATCATCTTCATCCCATCCTCGCCTTGTTTGAAGTGAGTGTGTGTGAATGTTGTGTCTCGTCCTACAGTCTGATTTAAACAACATGCGACTTGTAACAGTTGGTGGAAATGTATTTTTCTATGGCTCTGCTAAAGATACGTGAAATGTTTGCAATTTGGAGCACTGCTAAACAGCTGACAGACAATCAAATACAAGTAATACAACGTAATACTGCCCAGTTCTAACAATTTTCGACTTCAAGTGATCTGTCTCAAGTCGCAGGTTGTTTAAATCAGACTGTATGTGTTCGTGTTGTCTCGGAGGTGGCCCCGGCATTGGGCTGATCACTCATCCGGGGAGGCCCTCCATGTCCTTGTCTGGTCAAAAAAGTGTGTATGTGATCCAAAGATAATCCCTCTCCCGACAGGTCGCGGCCCTGTAAGGCCCGGGCGGCTTGGGTCGCTTAAATCCTAAAAGGGAGAGGTAAAACTACGATAAAGAAAGAAAGAAAGTCTATCATCATTATTATTACTGCTGGAGTTATTATTATTCATTACTATTGTCATTGCAGTTAAGATCTGTCCAAAATACAGAACTAGCTGGATTCAGCCCATTTTACACAGTGAAATCCTCTTTTGAGTACGGCAGAGCTTAAAGCTGGTTCATGTTATCTTCTTTGAAAATCTTACAATAATGATAATGGCACTGGAATATGGTACCTAAGGTGCAATTTGAACCACATATGCGTTAGATAATGACGTCGGAGGTAAATGGTAGCTGATAGTCGAAGTTAATCGTTGATACTTAAACTTATATGTCAAAGCAATATCACATATCACTCTGAGAAGTAACTATCCACTGAAAAACTAATGACGGCCTCAGTAAAGAAGTAGGCCTAATCACTTTGTGGCGTAAAACAAGTAAAGGTAGAATAACATGAAATTACATAAATAATTGTAAAAATCAGTACGACACAAAAATCGAGTATCGACCAACTGTCATTATCGAGAGGGGATTCCCAAAGAATTGATATAATAAAGATGTAGACTCTTTACGTTGAGTTTACTGTGTTCTAAATTTAGAATGGTGCAGTCTGCGTGATATGTCGACAGAATTTTATATTCTACTAGCGTAAACAAAGCTAAAAATTCAACTCAGCCAAGGCCCGACCCATGCTCATCTCTAACAAGATATTAAAGAATACACATTAATGCTTTGCTTTTTATAACTTTGTATCGTTAATGCATACAAGCTCATTTTACTTTTCCGAAGTATGGTAGATTAAAATTCCCACACGACACAATAACCTGTTTTGTGTATTGTATTGATCTCATGAATTATAATCAGGGAAATGGAAAAAAAATCCCCATCCCAGTCGGGGCTTTATACTATCCACACTTAGTATTATATTATGCATGGTAATGATAGACAAATAAACACTCGAACAGAATTATTACAAAACCAGATGAAATCTAAAATTATACTGAGTACATATTTGTTGTGCATAAATAGAACCAAATAAATGTTAAAATTGAGTACGATAATAATAAAATACCAATATTCTGACTACGACTCAATATAACATAATGGTAGGAAATATATTCAGCAGGTGATTCTCACTGCGCTATACATTAACTGAAAATAAAGAATTTGATAATTTTGTGATTTAAATAACAACAAAACAGTTATTTAGTCTAAGGAACAATGTTAAAAAAGTGACATTACATTTTGCAAGTAGCCTACATATATTTGCAAAACAAGGCCATGAATGAACTTAACTGATTGTCATATAATTCATACTGACACCTGTGAAACCAGCTCCCACAAATTGGCAAAATGGTTACGTACACATCATCAGGCCCTTTGACTTCTTGGGTTAAGCATTGGCTTAGCATACTAATGTAGGTATAAGGTAGATCCTTTGCGTATTCTGTAACTATATATCAAGGCGTTTATTTCTTTAACAGTTATCATGCAGCTTTTTCTGTTACTTCAGGCCTACTCCAACCCGCAAATCAATAGCTCGCGCATAACCTCAAAAGCACAAGAAGCTAAACATAAAGAAATCATTTTCTACGATCTTACCTTCTTTATTTTCATCCGAAATTCACTAAAGATACAAACAGCTCAGTGGTTAGTCCTATTCTAGATATCCATACATTGAAAACACACACTAAACACGCCCCACGTTATCAAAACACGAAATGTTAGTTTAATGGTCTTCCTAGCACGACATTCAACTGTTCGACGTTGCCCTGTCGCCAATCACGTGACATCCCTTGGATACTAGCACAGTGCTCCTCCCTTTTCAAGGTTACTACTTCTTCCCTACGGCATCAATGTAGTGTAGTAACAACTATTTATCGAATTCCATTGGAACCATTTTATTAAGATCTGATGCAATTATAGGACCATAATAACGCATTAAAGGGACTTAAATCGGCTAATCAGTAGTAATCAATTGGCATTCTAGGATGTGAATGTTTCTAGAAGGGTGTCTCAAAAAGAACGCCGGATTTTAAGCTACTATTAAGTTTATTTATTTATCTGAAAGAAGCAAACAAAACACACCATTCTCCTCAAAAGATCTTGAGGTTTAATCGTGAAACACAATATCGGGCATATGACCCCCCCCCCCCTACTAGCCCTGCATGCGATCGCAACAACATTTGCCTCTCTCCGGCCATTTCGAGGGCGTCCAGAGCTTTTGATGTCTATTGTTGAACCGGTGTTTTCAAATTTCTTGATCAACCTACGAACAGTAGATTTATTTGGTGCATTGTTGTGTCCAAGAATCATACGAAGTTTCCGAGATGTTTCCGCGAAACTTTCACCATTCTTGTAGTGCGTTTTCACAATCAACGCTCGCTGTTCCGTACTGTATATTTCCATGACGATACTCCACAAACTGATGTGTGGAAAACAACAGTATAAGAACCTCAACCTTAATGATCACTGATACCAAACCATGCAAAAGCAATGTCGCCAACAACAACAAATAAAAATAGTGGGCTTTTCAAATCCGGCGTTCTTTTTTAGACACCCTTTATATAGATTTTTATCGTGAAATCGTAATTTTGGCAGAACTAGGAACATGGCATGTTTAATTTCACAATATATTATTAACATTTAAGATGGGGCAAATAGGCTTACAGCACAAAAGTACATTATGCCACGAGACTGCGATGACATTTATTAAGATACGTTAAGATATGTTTATGAAAGAAGCGAACCTAGTACGTAAACTATATAACTTATATATATATATATATATATATATATATATATATATTTGCACAGAACAAAAGAATAACAACAAAAAACACAAACAACAATCGAGATTTCATCTTAAAATCATTCAGTTAACCAATAAACCAATAATACAGTATTAGTGAACAGATTTTATGAATACATATCTCCATGAAAGAAGATGATGTTAAGTAATAAATAATAATATTATAAGTTCTAGTATTATTAGCTGATGTTATTAGTGATTTCTACAAAATAGGGCCCTGTAGGGACCAGGCAGTGCTAGCGGTACAAGGAATATCCTTGTTCTCGCTGGGTAGTTAGCCTGTCACACCTTCACTTTTACTCGATGAGGTAATACAACAGGCAATACAGAAAACCAAAATTGGAAATATAATAAATGTACAGCCACTAAAAAAGTGTATATACCCTCTTAAGTAACCTCCACTGACCTTCATAACTTCAATGAAACAGACCTACATTTCTCCTTACGATCCTTCTATACAATGTAATATTAATATTAATTTTTAAAATATCCCTTAGCTGTTTTCTACCCTAATTATACGTTGTTATTTCTATACAAATGTGCATTATTTAACAAATTCTCATCAAATTATACTAACATACCCTCTACCCTATTTTCTAGGCAACAAAATGTTAGATCAAATCATTTCTTAGCTGTTTCATACCTACATTATATATTTGTTCATTGCTTGTGAACATCTTCGATTTTTGGAAAGATGTGGAACGAAATGTTACGGTCAAGCTTCTTGCAATCTGAGAAATTACTGTTACACACGGCCATGTTTATTTATGGAGATGAGATCTTCCAAGACGTGTAAAGCAGCCCGAAAATTGTCAGAAGTATCTAACAATTCAATTTAGATAAGGTGAGTCATTTTGAAATAGATTAATGTATTATTTTGATTAAGAATGTTTGCAATTTTTCCTATACCGCCCGTAGTAATCTTGCTCCCGCGAATCTCAAGCAGAGTAACTGCTACCTAGCGGCGGAACCAGTGAACTACCTCAGTCATCACACTTTCTCCTCTATTCATTATGGTAGGATGATAAGTACCGGTAACCAAATTACGATTATATTCACTGATAAATGGATTATATTATTTCTTCCTTTTATTCGTGAAACGGTCATAATTGCAAATTGTACTTTTGAAAATTCCAGTGATAACTTCCCTGCTCTTAAATTTATTGTTAATTTGAAAATTACGCCTTACAATATGATTTTTTTCTTCTTTTTTCTTTCTCCCCCCCCCCCCCAAATGGCAAGAGATTTGGCCTTTGCTTGCTTAGATAGTGGATACCCAGACCAAACAAAGCTGTGCAACGTTGCCGAACTCTATTCCCGCATCAGCCTGTGTCGCCGTGCAGAGAGAATTCAGACTTAAATACGACTTCGATACATGAAAATATTGCAACTTCATTTCATAACCTGTGTTAGGGGAAAAGAAGGAATATTTCTGCATACGTACTTCCAAAAATTATATTCTTAGCTTCACTAGTTTTCATTCTACAGATAATTTATTTTTTCCCCCTGACGAGAACGCACGGTCCGCGCAGCGGCCTGGAAGCAAGTCGTCGGCCGGTAAAGGCTCATGTACATAGCCCCTCAATTTAAGCGCACGTATCTCTGAATTAGGCCTACAGTTAGAATAATCACCTATCTTTGTCATTTAATCAGATGTAGAAAATGATCTCCGTTACCGCCACATATTTCTGACATATTTTACGAAAGTTTGCATTCACATGCATTAATTCTTCTTGTGAAATTGCTGCAATTTCTCTACTTAAGATCTCTCTCAGTTCTTCATTTATATTGTATGAGGGTTTTTCTTGTACACATTATTTTTTAAGTTCCCCAAAAATAGAAATCACATACAGTAAGATCTTCTTCTTACTAATTACCCTATCTTCAAACATTTCAATTAAACTTGAATTTTTTCAACAAGACTCCGTTACAGCGCATACTGCAGATCTCTCGTCAGATTTATTGAAGAAGTGTCTTTATAAATTTTAAATCATCACAATTAATATTCTTGTGATTGTTATTTTACATTATCGCACTTTTCATTTTCTTCTTCTTTCTCATAGTTTTACTTCTCCTATTGTAGGAAATGTTTATGCGGCTCACGCCACAAGGGCCTTACAGGATCGCAACTTATGGGAGAGAAATTTCTTGTGGATTATAGACATACCTTTTTTGACCAGATAATACCGGAAAAAAGACTAGCCCAATGCCGAGGCCACCTCAGGGACAACACTTAACATAGAAGAACATACACAGTACTCATTCCAAATAGGCTAAGACGTGGATGGGATGAAGAAGAAATGACCAGATTATGTAGGAACCGCAACGCCAACGTTTTCTGACATTCTTCTCACAGTTAACAGAAAACCCCGGTAAAAGCCCCACCTAGAAAACTTGTCACAACTGGGAATCGAACCCGGGGCCGCAACGTGAGGTCAGCGAACGCATCCCCTAAGCCAGAGGAATGGACATGAAGTCTTAATATAGTTTAATACATAACCATTATTTATTTATTCATAATTGTTTTACATTAATGCACCTTTCGGCATACTTAAATGAGAGCTGCCTTTGTTCTACATTAGGCTAATAATTACAGTATAAAAATATAACTTACACAAATAATATAAACGGTACATCCAATAGCCTGACAGTCTTGTTGATGAAGGGGAGTTGCTGATATGCTCACAAGCAAAGTGTAGAGTGCAGACAGTCTGCAGTGGAATCATTAATATGGAAAACAAAGTAAAATATAGCGATCAATTATAATATATATATATATATATATATATATATATATATATATATATATAAGTATTTATTATGTGTGTAAGTTTTCTTTTTTATACTGTGATTGGTTCTAAACAAATATTAAAAACTGTCATTACTAAACCTTCATTTACTAGTTATGACGAGGCACAATCGGGCTTACATGCAGGTTTTTTTTTTCAATTTTAACAAAAACTGACTTAAAGGTTTCCTATTATGCCCAATAATGTCGTAATCACCAATAATCATATAAGGAAATGTGCAACTATTTATGTAAAACTTGATTTATTACATTAATGGGTTGTATGCTTTCTAGTAGTAATTAAATATTAAAAACTACGTCTTGTAAAGAGTCAAGAAGGAAGAATTTATAAATACGTAATTAAAAAAAAAATCTATTTATTTTTCATTTTCTTTCGCAAAGAAACTGAGCGTCGAATTTTTTAACTTCTTTATTAAATTAAAACTTGATATCTAATTACGTTAGATGGTAGTTAGCGATTCAAATTAACAGTTTCATTAAAAATGTCAATACCGAGTATAAACTATCACTTGAGTGAGTAGCAAATTTAATTAAAAGTGTTCTCGAGATACTTTACCTAGCAAGAAATCGATGCTAAACGAGATATCGATGTAAAGAACAAGATGACTCGCCTCGAAGTTTTGTTCTTTCTCCACTCAAGAGATAACTGCAGAGACAACGGAAAGACTGAAATATCAACCTTCCCTATCAGGCCTTGAAGATTAAGTAATTACCACATTGTCAACCTTCCAGCTTAAATACAATAGAACTTTTTGAAGAGTCTTCCTACAAGTGAATTATGCAAGAGATATAATCTAATATCCCAATCTCGAAAGTTGTGTAATGTCCCCTTGGAACGTATAAATGAACACGATGGAGAAAAATGAGTTAACTTTGTTTGTTTGAGAAAATTATTCTTAGAAGTATCTGGCTTTAGCACAGGAGTAGCATTGCATGCTACTAAATCCCCCCAAAAAGAAGCAAAAAGACAAATTTAATTAATCAGTCTTCAAACTCAATGCTGATTAAAAATGTTTATTCCCCTACAATACCATAATTAGTAAGGGTACGACATCCGACTTACGTCATTTGTTTTACATACAGTAGTTCAGTGTTTACAAGGTCCCGTGCACTGGCTTACAGTGATCAAGGACTGGCGTACGAAATCGCGAATTTTGGTTTTTATGTTCTACAGTATCTCGAATTTTGATATACGGTATATACAGGGAGGCCATTTTATGCGGAAACATTTTAACAGCGTTGCCCCTGCTCACACTTTCCCCGCTGTTGTGCTTGCACCGGCGGGGACCGTGTTCCGTTACTACCGGCAAATCAAGACTTTAGAAACAATACAAAATAATAATTCAACCAATTTATTATCAAAATAGGCCTACATGTAGAGGCTTATTACTCACCATGGATTACTCACCAGGGATGGTACAGTCAGGATATTTACGAGAAAATCTCCGAACGCGCTTTCTGTGGTTATTTCTCAATATGTAACATTCCGCCAAATAAATTCCCTGTTCAACCGTATACATTTTCGATTATTGTCTTATGTAACACACGACAACAATACACAAGCGTCTCACTACAACACACCGAAGCAACTAACCGCTTGTATGCTTTGTACAACTGCGATGCAATGCGATGCTAGCGCGGCAATGCGGCAGTGATGCGAGGTTTCCTCACTGGACTCACTGCATATATATTACAATGGAATCAGTGTAAACCACTTCTAACTTACAACCTGCGTTGTACGAAAATCTCTTCTGTGCCGGTGGCATCGCGTAAATTTTAACAACTGAACTGATTTCTCATGACAGACTGAAAATACTTTTACGCCCTCTAACCCTCAATTCAGCATACGGTAAGTGTAACGGGACAAGGCTGTTTAGAGGTCATTGCCTTCATTTATCCACTCCTTTCGTATAAAAGAACTCAGCATTCCTTTCTTTTCGCTTCCAGCTACCCTCATTTTACGATTGAGATAAGTTCACTGATGTACAGTCTGTGCCAAAATGTTTAACTATCTTATCGTTCACAACACCTTGTTTATAACTATGGTATTATGGCAATATTTACTACGATTTCAATTTTTAGTGTAGCCTACTTCGGACCATTAGACGCACCCAACTTTCAAGGCTCTGTTTTCAAAGTAAAAAGTGCGTCTTATGATCCGTAAAATACGGTATATATATTCTATTATTCGCATATCATATACAAAACATTCAAGCATAAGTAGAAGACTGCAAGCGAATATAACTCCCACCTTCATCATGACAGTCCTGAGGCTCAGATGCGGTGACTGGTTCTTTGGGCTCTGCTTTAGCGGGAGACGACCAGTTGAATGAGTCATACAAGGACGAGGAACTTCCTCTTCGATTGTTGCACCGTCGGCAATACGAAGTTGGAGGATAGTTTATGGGAAGGTCCTGTCATGTCCGCATGACACCGTAGGATACACTCAACTCATCCCACACATCTGATGCAGTAAAAATTGTACCGCTGATTTATTGTGGATAATTAGTGTAATGAACCGGGACCATATAGTAAAATAGTATAATGTGATGAAAAACTTTAGTCACAAATCAACTCTATTGGGAAATATGGCGACGAATGATTCTTTGTCAAGTATAAGGAATTAATAAAACACTTATTGTGGATAGAAACCTACAATTTCTTCATAAATTACAGATTATTAAAATTATGACGTATACTGTTTGAAGACATAAATATTATTGTTCTTGTAGAGGTGGGATTATCAAGGTAAGCGTTAATTGATTAACTGAGAAAACATTAATATAATAACCATAATCTTTTATCAATCAACAAAATAAAAATTAACCAGATAAATCGATAATGGCGTGATTTGAATAATCCAATTACTTGTAGTTATCGAATTAACAACTAAAGAAAGAGAGGGAATGAAGGAGAAAGGTTTCAATACTTTCTGAATAGTTCGTTCTATTGCAAGAAGGTTGTTGAAACGATTTTGTAATTTTATAACGGATGGATTAGCACGTGGCTGCTTCTAATGTCTCTGTATGTGACATTGTCCATATGGAGGTGAATGACAAACGCAGAGAAGTTTACAGTACATGATCACACAGAGAGAGAGAGAGAGAGAGAGAGAGAGAGAGAGAGAGAGAGAGAGAGAGAGAGATAACAAAATTAATTAATTGTTCGACTATGGTTAATTGACATAAAATTCAGCAAACTACAAATAACAACCTACCTACGGGTTCAAATAACAGTCACTGTTTTACCTGCTCTGCATATATTTGCCTGTGCAGTTAACCGTCATCAAGTTATTTGTCTCAGCTCTAATCCTTTGTTTATTAACGCTGTGTTTGTGTGCGCGTGCAAAGTGGAATGGATCCAGAGTAAAATAGGTGAATGCTATAAGGTTCACTTGTACTTATCTCCATGTGGTCAATATTTAGACCGTGCAATAAATGTGATGCTATTCGGGGTGGACACTTGGAACAACCACTGTAAAGTATTAATGAATTTCATTCCACTAGTGCTGAATTATATGAAAAGTAGTTTATATATTCAGCCTTAAGCACTAGAATATGAGCTTATTAGAATCTATCAGGAAATCTGAAGCTGGAGACGTAGAAAATTACAATTTACAAAATTTAATGTTGGTATCACAGTGTGCATTAATTGCAAATTGATACAGTTCTTTGTTACATATAAAATAAAGTAGGCCTATTTTATTGATATAACTTTACTAATGATTATCCAGTTTATTGGTTATACCACAGTAGTTATACTAAAGGATAACTCTATTATAAAATAGGCCTACTTTATTTTATATGTAACAAAGAACTGTATCAATTTACAATTAATGGACACTGTGATACCAACAATAAATTTTGTAAATTGTAATTTTGTACGTCTCCAGCTTCAGATTTCCTGATAGATTCTAATAAGCTCATATTCTAGTGCTTAAGGCTGAATATATAATCTACTTTTCAAACCACTGTAAACTTAAGTTATTGAAAAAGGCCTATTTGCGCAAGCCAGTACCTTCTAAACGAGCGTACAGGAAATGGTTTGTAATGATGGAAATAAGAAATTTTCCCTGAAAAAATCCATCAGTCTGTTGCATTAAGTCTTGAGTAGAGGTAAGAATGTACAGTGGTATTAATCAGACGTGGCAGTCCAAGCATGGATGCGCAGTAGATGCAGACGAGTCCAATAAACATTCGTACTGCATGGAGGGGTGTATGGGTCAGTTGTGTCGTTGCTTTCAGCGCAGTAAGATCGTATAATTGCAGTTAAGAAACAAGAGACCGTGTTACAATAGCTTCTCCTCTCTCGCTAGTGCAGTTCAACATTCTTACCCCTCCCCATGATTCCTCCTACATGCGTCACCTCTCTCACGCGCATCTGGCTGCCGCCTCTGTTTAATACCACTGTACAGTAAAAGAGACACATGCCTGGCTTACAAGATTGTGGTACACTGTACACGGGGCGTGGTGATTTCAATTAATTATTCGTGAACATGAACCGAAATTGTCTGTAAACGACTTGAAAACGAAACTTACATGTCAGGGGAGTTAGCTTGAATCCATAAATAGTTAATGTTAGCCGTAAACTTGGTAATTAGTGAACATAATTGCTATATTATTTTTTCTCTTTCGTAGTTTTACCTCTTCCTTGTAGGGACCTTTATGCGATCCTTGCGGCCCGAGCCTTACCGGGCCACGACCTGTCGGGAGAGGAATAAACTATGGATCACAACACAGACATACTTTTTTTAGCAGACAAGGACACTGAGAGCCTCCTCGGATGGGTGATCAGCCCAATGCCGGGGCCACCTCCGAGACAACACAAATACATAGGACGAGACACACCATTCACACTCACACTCACTCCGAACAAGGCGAGGATGGGATGAAGATGTTAATGACGGCCGGATGATATCCGGGGACCACAAGGGCCTAAAGTTACCTGACATTTGTCTCACAAACTAACGCATCTAAAGTTGAATAGCGAACGTATCCCCTGAGCCCCAGCGGTGGACTAATTGCTATATACGAGTGCATAAACACTTCATTACAAATAACTTAATATTACAATATAAAATATAAATTCCAGACTGAAGCGGAAATGGGGAGGACAGATCGCGCGGACGAAGGATGAAAGATGGACATACAAAACCACCATGTGGGACAAGCCACAGGAATACGCCACAGAGGCAGACCAAGACGGAGGTGGGCAGACTTCTACGCAGTACAAGCAGGTCAACGGTGTTCCAGCACAGCAAGTAACAGGGTTATGTGGTGAGCAATCGGAAGTCGACTCCAAAGTGGACCAACATATCAGTAGAGGCATATCTACAACTAAAAGTGGGTGTAGTGTAGTGTGCACTGTTTAGGCAAACAAGTCAACGCCAAAAAGGCTATGCAAGGTGTAACTGTAGTGTATAATGTGGAATGTAAAAATCAAAGACAAGACATTATATTATTGTCAAACTGAGACAACTCACAACGAACGCATCTATTAGACCAGGGGAAGACAGAAGCTTGCTCTGTGACGTCACTGCCTACTGCTCTACTGCTCGCGTTATATCTCTGCGAGGAGCATGTGAAATGTAGGCATCAGTGAACAGGGGGGAAGAGAGGGGCTTTAGTATTGCGGGCAGCGGGAATTTAGGGGGTTAGAACTTACGTAATACGTGTTTCCGACTCAATGAAACATCAACCGATTTTTTTGATAGTTTATCGGTTAATTACAGCGCAGCAGTTTAACATATTATAAATAATTATATTTTTATATTCTGTGAGAACAATTGCCTTTCCACAAAATCTATGCTCTTTGACAAAAATAGACAATAGGCTACTATCATTTGAATTAACATAATTCACTACAGTAAAAATGATAAAAAAATGAACTGAATTAATTACCATACAAGCTCGTCTGCACCTTAGATGATACAAGATTACAGTAACAATATTCTGACTTTCCTGTCTCTTTTTCTTTAACAAGTGTATCAATGTTGGGACGTAATGTTTGAGCAATATTTAATCGAAGACTACATTTAGGTTGTGATTTTAACAATGTACTTCTTGATTTGAGCTTTGCACATTTCATTAGTGAAAAAAATTGTTCGGCCACATATGTCGATCCAAAATTACATAATATTCGTGCGGCAAGTCTCGGGAATCTGGTTTCAGAGAAATTTCTGTAAAAGTTACCCAAGACCACTTTACGTTCGTATTTGTCCTTTAACAGATCGTCGCATTGTAAGTTTAGCAGTTCCAATTGATACCGACAAGGAACGTCTTTGACATTAACTGAATATGGGGTAGCAAAAAGTTTAAACATTGGAGAAAGGTTTTCCACATCCTGAAACCTCGATTCGAACTGAAGAAGAATGTTTTGCAGAACTAACACATGTTCTGCAGAGGGAACACTATCAGGATCGCGTACTTGCAATAACTTTGAAAAATGCTCCGTATTTCCAACCAGAAGTTGTTCTACCCACAGAGCTAAAGTGAATAGGTCCTCTAGTACCTAGCTCTAGCGTACTCTAAACACCCCTACTACCGTGCGCTCTTGCTGACGTCACACACAAGGGATCCGCATGCTCTTGCTCCACGAACGTCATCACAAGACGTAGTTGACTTCCCCTGTATTAGACAATCATATCGCGGAATAGCTCATCGCGCTAGCGAACTGAGATCTACCCTCTAGTAGGAGGCCTTTGCCCTTCATGGGACATACCAGGCTACTATTATAATATAAACTACAGCAAGAAAATAAGTGAATGAAATTAATGTTATCTTCATTATCAAGACAGTAACTACCTAATCAGTTAATTAATTGGAAGACAATAACCGATTCATAGAAATTCTGTAGTAGATACATTAACATTTAACAAAACAGTCGCTAATCTAACATTAAAATATTGGGAAGAAAATAATAAATAACTAGAAGACTATCACTTTTTTCGACAGAACGGCATCAAACTTGCATCCTATATGTGTGAAAATAGAAAAAAGGCATTCAAACTCACAACATACCGAAGATGAATTCTGATCGTTCTAAAACAATTTACTGTAGGAAGTCTTGATCAATTCAAAAGAAAAAGAGTAATGTAACTCATACCTATGAGTTAACCACAACAATTACAGCACTGAAATTTATACTTGAAATAATCAGCAAAGAAAGTTTTCAATTTAATAGAAGATATTTATGTTATTTTAAAATCCATTATTTTTGTTACACGCGAATTTATATAAATTTGTAGATCAAAAAGCTTTGCATGATAATCACTTCTAAAACTTATGGATGAACTGAATCCATAAATGAATCCTACAAGTAAACTTAAATAGTTAAAAATTGTTTCGATGGTGAAGTATTAGCTACTGGCATTTCATTCATTATGGACTGTTTTATTTACTTTTAATGAATATAAATTACAACACAATTGAACAATAAATATGTTGCTTCCTTTACACATCAACAAACCGTACCAATCCGTTAGTCTTGACAATAACCCATGAAAGAAAAATATATGAAATAAAATGTTTTTGATATTAGGGTAATTTAAAAGGAGTTTTTATAATAGAAAAGAGTAATACATAATAATGAGACTGAATCCCGAACTTACACTGATGTTCTTTATGTGTTTTTATAGTATATACTACATAAATTAACAGCTTCTTCAAGCCTTTCTAAAAATTATATCCCTTCTTTCTTCTTTCGTTTCATCCCTTATGTTCACATATGGCTTTCTTTCTATAGAACATGCCAAACAAATTAAATTAACTAATTGTTAATTATATTTTTAACTTGACGATTATCCTGTACTGTAATTTTTGTATAATTATGTAAAAGGAGCATGTGTCGTACTTCATATAAGTACTGGCAATGCATGTTACATACTATATAACAAAAACTTAATGAGAAAATGAATGTCGAAATGTTATATACGGATTGGAGGCTACAATTAAAGCACAATACATTTTATGAAACCTTGTACTTAAACAAGAATGTATTATTTCAATGATTCCTACCTTTAATTACGCCATTATTGCTTTCTTTATTGTAATTTACCTCGACAAATAATATTGATGCATCATGCTATCTGAACGAATTTACCTATATAATAAAAAAATAGTGATTTTTCCCTTTTGAAACTCCCTGTATGATGGCAGTGCAATAAAAGGCTATGTTCCGGAAGAGATTCGAACTGGCTAGGAGACTTGTAACAACACCTGTTTAAACCGCGATGCAGAAACACAGGAGAACTCGTTATGAAACATACAGCAGTCGCGTCCCAAATTAACTTGCAAGCTCTTTCCACAACCACATCTGTTTCAATTCAGCCGACCATGTGACCCCTATATATTACATTTCATACATTCTAATTCTACATCTAAATTGAAACAACAAATTTATGAGAAAGGCAAACAAGGGTTTCGCGGCCATATCTGCATAATGGAGCACACTGTGACAATACATCTATCTCCCTTGCTCGTGCATCTTTTTAATACAAATTCTAACTCAATTCATTAACATTCATGAAGTTTCTGTACTCGCAATCCTAGTACCAATCAAACTAAAAATAATAACATCATTTGCTTTATCAATGAAATTAAGTAAACGCGAAATAGAATTCTGAATCCTATGCATTTCTTAATACGATGAATGTTTCAAAGGCTGGGAAAAGTTTCCTTAGAGCTAAATATTCTTTTCGGAATATATGTAACCGAAAAGTTTTATTTATTTATTTATTTATTTTTTTAAGGAAACTAAATATTGCGTCCAAAATGCTTTGAAAATTAGAATGGTTTTCAATAGATGAAAGTAGATGGGTAATTTTATCAAAATATAATTTTGGTGATTATTTAGCTCACGAATCAATGACCAATCCAGTGTAAGAATATGTGGAATTTCAACCATCGTAAGTATCGATTTATTTTTATCACTTTAATTTTATAGCACCTACATGGAATTGTTTTTCATGTAAATTCACAAACACTCAACACTGAAACATGTCATACCTGTAGCTTCTTTTATTTAAAAAAAAAAAAAAGTCACTCAGCACAGCGATTGGCTATATATATAATCTGCATATTAACAAAAATATATGAAAATAATTATTATTCATTTATATGTGTGGTGAAGCATTTCAAATAATAAACAATATCAATAACACGATATTATTTTAGCAATGAGGTTAATCTAACCAGCTGACCAAGATAAAAACATTGAAAAGTCGCACGTTGCGCGACATCCATGGTGTCTTTTCAAATAGTCTCCATCCTGCTTATGTTCTAAAATATTTAATTCAGTCGTTCTCTTCTCATATCACATAAAAAAAACAAACAAACAAACAAAAAACAAAACAACAAAAAACACACCAATTCTTTTTTAAATATGATCAAATCCTTCCTTCCAGAAAAAATATTTCTATTAGTATATTAACATTTTATTCGTTGTTTTTGTTTATTAAATTTATTTTTTCAATTTTATATTAACAAGAATAAGTTATATATATTCACCGATTAATTTTCTTTCGTACAGTAAAATGTCAAATATGTAAAATATTTAAATGTATAAAGAAGGCCTATAAAAACTAAACTCCGTGGCGCTACATCCCTGGAGGGACTTGGCCTACCACCCGACCGCTGCGTCATCTCCCGTAGGCAGATGGCAGGACTGGGGGCATGTGGTCAGCATGCCGATACCCACGGCCGTTAATGGTGGTTTTCTTGACCGGAGCCGCTACTTCTCTATCAAGTAGCTCCTCAATTTTGAATCACGAGGCTGAGTGCACCCCTACCAGACCTCCCTACCTCAGAAAAATCCGAGGACATACTTAAGAAATATTTGATAGTTGTATGTAACATTCTTTATTGTATCATGAAAAACACTGTACTCTGTAATGTAAGTAAAACTAATAAACTGAAAATCTTATACCCAATCTTATGCCCAAGCCCCATCTCGAATTTACCGAAAAAGATTACCGTTTAGTCAAACTTCAGAAAACAAATATACATTTCCAATGTTTCCTGTAATAATTATTTCTAAATCGGTGGATATATTTACTTTGTAGCTTAAAATAAAACTCTGCGAACAACTCGCCTTTGTACAAAAACACCGTATTAACTAAAAACGGATGAGTCTATTTGCAAGCAGAAAGGATGCCATTTCACGTCTAAAAAATTATTTACATATCCATGTGTACAATGTTTACAATGTTTAATGTACAATTAAATTAATGAAAAAGTTACAGAATTTCTGGTTCTATAAGTCTCAGAGACTGGATGATTACTACTTTTTAAAATAAATTAATTGACCGCACCCATGGCTGAGTGGTTAGGCCATGCATGCAATGTTCAACAAAAACAATATCCTGTAGATTCTAAATGCATATATTTACATCTTTGTGACTTCTGTTCGAAAATCCCCATTTTGATTATGGCTTCACGGGCTATCAGCCATGTAAAGAATACAGAAGTCGAGATTTCGGCCGTCCTTAGCTCTGTGACCTGGATTCTTTAAGGACAAATCTCTTGACAGAGGACAACCACATCATTCGAATTTCCACTCTGTTAATCAGCACGAAAAACCGAGAACTGTAATTACAAGATTAAATGAAGTTAGGTTAACTATGTGGTGATTAACTGGTGCCCTGCTTATGACATGTGACGTAATGGTATCATGATTACATTCATTTTTGAACAGGTTTTCCTTACAATATTGGTGTGGTATTGATTATTATCAAACAGGGAACGATCTTGAAACCTTGGGAGTAGCAACTGAAACTGCGTAATAAACAAGCTGTATTTAAAATAAATTCAATTCTGTTAGTGCCAATTTTAATATAATAATAAAATGGATTTATTCCTTGTTGTCAAAATACGCTGATTTCGAGGAAATGGCCGAGAAGAAGCTTCGACTTCACCGGACGCTATGAGCTGCCATTTACTGCAAAAGACAAGAACTACGAAAAGCTTATTGCGAAGGACAATAGACCCCGTTTGTTTGATGATTCTAAAATCTCAAAACTTAAACATAGCCTATAATTATGATCGAAAAGAAGACAGTCGTATGCAACTTGCCTGTAATGGCAATTTAGATAGGCCTAAAATAGCAGCAAAAATTATAAGATTTTAGCCTATACCCTCAGTAAAAGAGCAAACAACTAATGAAGCGAAAGACGAAATAAAGAAGCGTGAAATACTTAGGAGATATAAAATTAATGTAATTGAAGTACTATCATTGATGATTGGATTAATGGCGTGACAGATTTATTGGTCTGGTTATATTAAATTCGTCACGCCATTAATCCAATCATCAATTTTACATTACAATAATTTTATATCTCCTAAGTATTTCAAGCTTCTTTATTTCGTCTTTCGCTTCATTAGTTGTTTGCTCTTTTACTGAGGGTATAGGCTAAAATCTTATAATTTATGCTATTTTAAGCTGCCCTCGTATACAAGATGAAATTCATTAATAGATAGGCCTACTCGTATGAAATTTATGAATCTCGCTTTACTCGTTTCATAAACATACTTGTATCTCAATAAATGCTATTAAGGGCATCTTGCATAATGTAATATTATGTCATTACTTGAAGTTTTGATCTCGGGAACCATGGGACACCTAGCCCTGCCATAAGCCTAATTCTTTAAATTTATTCGGTTAAATTCTGAAACATTGTGTAAGTTTATCAGTTCTATAAATATGGGAAGGATAGTTCTACAAATATTTATGTTCACAAGGTATGAATAATCAGAATAGGTTATGTGGAAGAATTTACATTACGCTCGATCAATTTGCTAAAATGAACCTCGAGGCCACAACAGTCACAAATGCTAGGTCATATGAGATGCTCCAGTTATTCTGCTGGGAATGAAACAACTGATGCTCAGATTCGGTGGAATATTCCAGAAGCTATTCTGTCTCCATGGCAACTCTGTGTATTTTCCTAAACATAAAGCAAAATCTGACTAGAAGAGTAACACGCAAATCTTATGTAGGGCCAGTCAAATCGATAAGATATTATTTCTTCAAATATTTTATGTGAATTATTATACAAAATGAATATCGATATTTGTTAATGGTCAACTTCGGAACGTTGCACAGTGGTAACACATAATGCATCAAACTATAATAACAATACTAGTGTAATAAAGTAATAATAATAAATACATTTTCAATAATCTTATTTATTTGATTCCTATATAAATGTAAGGGAAGTTTCAAAGCATCAATGCCCACAAATTCCTTGAAATTCTATAACAAAAAGTGAAACAAATTAAAGATTAAGCTATTTTTACTTAAAACCCACATGAAATAGGCATATTTATTTTAGTTATTTATTTATTTATTTTCATCATCACAACAAAATACAAAAAAGGATGCCCTTCTTTTACATATCTGTTTTCAGGCGGACCTAAGTACAAAACTATCATAAACATAATTTTCTTTAAACAGAGTTCAGGCTTTTAATTTTTTTCATCTCCTACCACTGCTTCCCATTTTTTCTGAAAATAAATAGGTATTTGCCGAAATAAGCATATATATTAGATTATATATTATATTTATTATATAAATACATATTATATTATATAAATAAACATTATATAAATATATATAATATATATATTTTTTAATATATATGTGTGTATGGGAACAAAACAATACAAAGAGCTACCGGTTGGATTGGAGAACTATCCGTATTGTGTAGTGCCATTAATGTCACCTCATTTGGAATTTATGCTTCAAAAATCGTGCCTGACAAAATCTCAAACTAAATTTAGGTCGAAAGACTGTTACGCTTTAATTTCCAGCAGAAGTATTATGAAGTGCGCTATCAGTGATAGGAGTGAGTCAACCGTAAGATTCGTAGGCTACTTAGGTAAAGGAACGAGCTTTTCGATATTCAATACCGGCAGAATGCACAACTTATGGAGGAGAAAAATCTTTTATTCCATCTGGAATGTTCATAGTAGGTCAAAGACTTTATATTATAAAATAGAGGGTCATTTGGGGGGGAGTACATCCGAATCATTTGATACACAATCATCTTGCTTGGCCAATCTCACAACAATATACCTTATAATGTTCGAGGCACGGAGGAGAAATAGATTTAACTGCCAGCACTCAACACTAGAAGCAAAGGTCCAAATAGACAACTGTTATAAAAGACTTGAAACTTTGCTGGGATTGGTTATAAATAAAGACTTCTCAGGATTCTGCAGCCGAAACCTCGGACAGCTTCAACTTACCTATCCGGCTAGAATCCCAAGAAACCTTGATATACAGACAACTGTTAGTTCTAGATTTTAAACAAAGCAAATGTTAAAATAACATCTATACCATAGTAAGATCTATCTATTATTCTCAATGATAGTTTAAGTTTATGCAGTTCAGCTATATAGAATTCAGTGTTCGTCAGTAGGTTGATTATGGAAGGTTACTAACAAGATATACTTTTCTACAGCATGCAACATTAGGCTGCGTACCGGGGATAGGGGTGTAAGCTATTAAGGCTTAATAGCCTTGACATTAATGCTTTACGTATTTTTAATAAATAAGCTTATAACTTAATAGGCCTAACATACAAAATAAAACTATAAAATAGTGACAAATTATAAACAAAAATTATAAAAATGCTTTTTGATCTTTATAGTGGATCACTGCCTGATTAGTGGTTAGTGTTTCATAGGGGTGGGTTCAATCCCCGGTACCTTCTCGTTTTTTATGAGGTATGGAGCCTCTTTAGGACAATATTGAGAATCTACTTAAGATGGAAGTAACGGCTGTGGTGAAGAAACCCATCAACAATAGTCGTGGGAGTCGGCATGTTGACCACATGCTCCCCAATCCTACATCTGTTGTAGACTAGGCGCAGGCATTAGGTATCATTGATTTTAGTTTTACGGTACTAGGCATATTTATGACTCTTTTAAGATTCTGGCCTGAAAGCGAACATAAAGTACATAGTATTGTATGTAAGTAGTATTGTAAGTACATAGTATGTAGTATTGTATAGCTTCGTTAGCTTTTCAATTTGTCTTGCAAAAGAAAACTTAAGCAACAGCAGTTTTCCGTACTGTTGGGCCATAAAACTCCGTACATGATCGTATTTGAACATTTTCCTTGAATGAATTGAATTTAGTCTTTACGTTAATCCCTTTCGTAATTTCCTGTACGTGGATGTACGGTATTTGAACGTTCTCTTACTGGTTAACTTTCTCAATATAAGACAAACATAAAATAAGTTCCTACATATTTTAACAAGTGGATAATTATTTGGCAAACCTTTCCTCTCACCCTCCACAGGAGGGTAAAAGGGTCCTTTGGTAAGCAAGTGGAAAGTTGATTATAGCCACCATTAAAACAATTATGAAGATTGAAGCAGATGACGCAGCGCCCTGGTGGTAGGCTATGCCCTTCAATGGGAATTAGTGTCAGAGAGTTTTTTTTATGACCACTGCCTAATTTACAAAATTGTAACTCATAAAATATATATATAACATAGATTTCTGGGCCTACTTACTGAAGAATAAGATAGATTTCTGTGGTCCACAGGAGTCAATACTAAATAGAGTATAAGTATTTCTTACACATTAAATAAGAGAAAACAAAAAATGCTCGGACTAGGGAGCCTGCTGAAGGAAAAGGAAGCATAAGCCCGAAGAAATAAAGTAATTTTACAAACGTTTCACTCCTGGAAAATGCAAAATGTCTTTATTTGCAGGTGCTTGTGAATCTCACTAAAGTGAAACCGTACTTCATTAACTCCAGTGTCAAAATGAGGAGGGCTGAATGTTGCTGACTCTAGTGCAAATTCTCAAGTACTTTCTAAGAGGATGGGATATAATAGTCTCGATCTTGGAATTTAAAAGAATGCACATTACGAAAGAGCTTCTATAAATAGCACAGAATAGTTCAAAATTTGTGTTAAGCTAAAAATTATTTTTAAAAAATTAACAAATCAATTTTGTCCACAGTGATAACCTGCCAATGCAATGGACTTATTTTGTATAAATGAACAATAAACCTAGGCACATAGACTAAAAGTGTAGCAATATATATATATATATATATATATATATACACACACACACAGTGAACACCGCTTAATGTAATTACGGATAATTTTATCAATCGGATAATGTTATCACTTTTATGACGTCCCGTACGTATTAATACCGATACGAAAAAAATGCTGTTTATTGTGATAAGAGATTCAGTTTATGTTATCACATTTTCCTTTCTGCGGCTTGATTTTCAAGTACTGTAGATTCAAAATTTCTTTTTTAAGGGTTTCGTTTCTAACTCAACTGAACCGTTTTGTACCAGAGGTAGCAATTCTGATGACCAGTTCGAGGGGGTGGCATTACCTAACTTTCTCTTTTAAGCAATAAAACATGTTTCATCCCACAGTTAAGCTGCAGCTTTTGATTTATGAACATAACAATGTTTACATGCAACGATGACTAGTGTAAAATGAAAAGACTTGAACAGACAGGCGCTGGATGATTTGCTACGCGGTGTTCACCACAGAAGAGTATAGATTTCCAAAAACACCCGTAACTCATAACTCAGTATGGAGTGTTGGTTAATGGACTCGTAAAGGAATGTAAAAACAATTAAAAACTTTGTTACTGGTTGAAAAAATAGTTGCTTGCAGTCTATTACTGCATTAGTCTATTAGTTGCTCAATGATTCACAGTTACGTATTATTATATGAATAAATATATTTAATTCTGTTTTGTAGTGTATTATCTTATATATGAACTAGCTTAAAAGACCCAACGTCGCCCGGGTTTTTTATTTTGTAATTGGAAATTAACTTATGAAGGATTTTTTATTTTTAAATTCTAGGCCCTTATATAGGTATTTATAATTTGAAATAGGAAGAACGACTTATTACACTAAACTATTCCCTCAGAAAACGCTTGATATAGTTTTATATGGCTTATAGAAGATGTAGAATTTTGCATCCCATCGCTTGTACAGTGCACAGCAAGCCTGTTAGAGAAATTCCTGTAAGATAAAATTGTAATATTGAGGCGGAAAATTTTATTTCCCACTCTCATGTTACCATAAAACTGTTTTGGGGATGAAATTAAACAGAAATCAATATCACTTTCATATTTCTCTCTCCAAAAACCTGCGATATAATAATATACACATTACCGTTCCTCGTTTTGTTTTCTCTATGTCCAGGGTAGAGAAAGTTATGTAACAGAATTATTTTCGTGGATTTCATTCTGTAATATTTATTTATAACATGAATTATATTGATAACTTCTCTTATTTGTCAAACTTGCATTTCATTTTTCTTTTCCAAACCCATCTGATATCATTGGCAACAATATGTTCTGTGATTTGGATTTCATAATTCTGTGTAGAAAGGTATTAAGTATTCTCAAAAACATTTAATTTTTGGCATTTAAAATCAACATTTTGCAAAATCCTTTCTTAGTGAGCACCTACATTATGAAACGAAGGTACTGTCAAAATTCCAAGTCTCTACCTGTTATAGTTTAGGTTCTACGTTGATTCCTGTCAGTCAGTCAGTCAGTCAGTCAGTCAGTCAGTCAGTCAGGACAAAGCCTTTTATATATATAGAGATAAATAATCTTTATTTAATTCCTTCGGCTACCGTTATCAATCGGTTAATATGATCAGATTAACTGCGTCCCGAAGTGATCACAATTAGCGCGTGCACTGTATATATAATATAATATATTTTACACCTGTTAATGCTCATTTATGTGAAATACGTTCTGCTCTTTGATTAAAAATGAAGTAATTTGTAAGTTTCAGAAGAATACAGACCCTGTTTAATAGAATTATCTTCAATGAGATAGTACAGAAAATTTGTCAGTGATTAATTTTAAAAACATCTGTCTTGAAATGGAAATGGAATCCAGGTCCTCTTTCTTTCTATGCATACGTCCTTCCAA
Organism: Ectobius pallidus; assembly: GCA_964059195.1. NCBI lineage: Eukaryota > Metazoa > Arthropoda > Insecta > Blattodea > Ectobiidae > Ectobius > Ectobius pallidus. The sequence goes on from CAXKWD010000002.1 coordinate 122,318,301, forward strand.
GAAGCCACATAAGTATTAATCTAAAAAATTTTCTGGTTATTTTGTGATCAAGAGAAGGCCTAACATACTCAGAAGATCAAGGGTGTGGGTGACTTCAAGTTCTTATCTTTATGCTGAATACAATGTCCAGTTTCTCCTGCATTTTTACTTTTCGGAGGAAAAATGTTCCTTAGTTTAGAACCGAAATCGGGATCTGTAACAATATCAGTTCCAGCAAGTGTCACTCGAAGAAACTGCATAGTCCTGTGGTTTATATAAAAGTGTGTTTTGGTGTGACAATTTTTCCACGAATCTTACAGCCTACGGCATTTCCTGCTCCCTTCTGCTGAGTCCTCGACTGATTATATGTTCGGCAAGGGCTGATGAGGATATGGCCGATGCACAGGAAACTATCTGAATAAGAGCTTGAACTATTTAAACGTAAAACGGCTTATACTTTTTCCAGGGAACCTCTCTTTCTCGAAATATGGGGATATAATATGTGACCAACAGGTTTACTTCTCTCCAGAAGGAAGAGATGATGCAGGCTTTAGGAACATAGGCCAAATAATTTTGTGGATAACAGGGAATAAAGCACTAATTTGTAACATCTCTCTTATCAGGAAAATAATTACAAGTGAGTCTCATCGAAAGTATGGTTGTGAATAGAGACAGAAGAATATACATTTGTATCAGAGGAGTTATATCCTTTTTATCAAATGCTTATAAATTATACTAAAAAACAGCTACAGAACAGGTTTTAATGACTATCAGAAGTAAGAAGTACAACTATTTTTAATTATAATTTTACAAATGAAGAGAAACAGCGGAATGACATGTAAATCATAGAGATTCTCGAAAGTACTAGACCTTCTTTGTATTCCTACTTAAACTTTTAATAACGCAAAGAAGAATAAGATTTAAGTAATCTATTTCTTGCGTTATGACACTGAATTAATTATTCGCTTTCCTGGAGTAGGCTCTTCATGATAGCGACTGTAGAAAGAGAGTTAGGGAAAAGACGTAATATATTAAGTTATTACAAAATATCTTATGATTTAATAATGCTTGAAATGAATATCAAGTACGTATATCAAGATATAAGAGTTGGTAGAATGTTTAAAGCAATAAGACCTGGAGTAATTCTTCTTTGTTCTACTTATCACGTGAATAGAAACGTCTCCCTTTTGGATAAGATGCTTTTATGTTTTGTCGACAATGTAGGATTTACTCTCTTATAAAAACAAATGCAAATAATATTCATCTTTCATACCGTAAGAAGATAATGGTGTTCTAAGAACTGTTAGACACGAGAAAAGATCTAATGTAAATTGAAAATACCGGAGTACTTCTGCGTGTTTTCCAAGAATTGTACAATATGAAGTGTACCTTACCAATATTTCTAAACAGTGTACAAAATTAGGCGTATTTTCGGGATGCATTTTGAAAACATAAAAGTTAAAATCTAGGTAAACGAAGACAAACTTTGTTCAATTTTTTTCTTAATTCAAACTGACGTAAAATCTACTACTAATTCTTGAGTTCCATACGCACTAAACTCCGTGGCACTACATCCCTGAAGGGACTTGGCCTACCACCCGACCGCTGAGTCATCGACCATAGGCAGATAGTAGGATTGAGAGCATGTGGTCAGCATGCCGACACCCACGGCCATTAATGGTGGTTTCCATGACCGGAGCCGCTACTTCTCTATCAAGTAACTACTCAATTTGAATCACGAGGCTGAGTGCACCCTGTTGCAGACCTCCCTACCTCAGAAAAATCCGAGGAGGTACCTGGTATCGAACCCGGGCCGACGGATCTGTAGTGAGCGACGCTAACCACAAGACCACGCCGGCGGTCTTTCAATTCTAAGGAAACATTAAATATCGGTACGTAAACAATGTGAATATCTGCTTGTTCTCGTCTGGAATGGGGTGCACTCAGCCTCGTGATTCAAACTGAGGAGCTAGTTGATTAAGAATTAGCGGCTCCGCCAGGGAAACCATTATTAACTATCGGGGGTCTCAGTATACTGAACACATGTCCCCATTCCTGCCATCTGCCTATGGTAGAAAATGCAGCGGTCGGATAGCAAGCCTAGTCGTTTCGGGGATGCAGCACCACGGAATTAGTTTATGTAAATGGTGTTCATTCTACAGGTCAAGTTATCATAAATTTCCACTATTAGCATGCCTGCAATAATTTCAATATCCACAATATAAAAATATACGGTATATTCAATTGAAATACATTTTCAGTCGATCATTGTCCTATTTAATTATGAAACATTTTATCATAATTTTCATATAATGAGATAACATATCCAACTTCGTATCAAAGATTAAGTTAAATTTTCAAATTTCCATAAAGTAATTACCTTCTTGGGTAAAAGATATGAGACATTTACTTTGGCAGAATTTGCAACATTAGTAGTCAATAGGCCTATGAAAAAAAAAGTCGAAAAAGATATCAGCATTATCTCATCAATTGACCGAATTTTTAAGCTATTTACCTATGGCAATTCCGTTCTTTTCATGTTCAGTTTAATAGGAAATAAAGATTAACTAAGTGATTGTAGATTTTAGCCTGATGAGGAATATAAGTTTACTTTTCCATATGGATAAGCAGGCTAAATATTCAATGGAAAACCACATTCTAGTAATTATTTCTTCTCTTTAGTTCTCCGGACATTTAACATTCGCAGATCAAAATATGAAGTTTCTACTGATGGTCCAGTAACTTTAGCATTTTTCTTCGGAATAATTTCAAGATTTTTTCATAGAAAGCTTTGTTATGTCATTATAAATTATATCTGAAAAGTACCCGACTGTTGTACGCTTCCCTCTTGGGGGGGGGGGGTTGAAGGGGTGCAATGGGGGTGTAACTACAATTCAGCTATCTAGGCATTTTCTATGTATTGTTTTACGTTGAATTGATTAAAAGCTGAAATAAGTATATACGATCGATAGTTTAGAAGTTATAAGTTATAAGGGCCGACGGATCTGTAGTCAGCGACGCTAACCACAAGACACGCCGGCGGTCATACTGTATATATGGATCTTTTATTCCGAACGATGGTAGTACAGAAATAATCAACTATGTTACCAGATACAGTATGTTGCAATATATTGAAATTATTTTCATTTAACGTAGTTACATAATACAGTGGAAGCTCTTAACTCTGATTAATATTTGGTGAGTCAATATAACGGTGAATCGATAACAGCCCCGCCAGATACAGATTCTCAGTTTGTGATTTTGGATTGGTAGACTATATTTAATTTAATGCGCAAAATAATTCGTACAAATTACTTATAGCTTTTCGTATACCTAGAGACTAGCTAACAAAAACGAATCACTAAATGACAAAAGTAGAACGAAACTTTAATTCGAGTATGTAATAATGCACAATACTCGTATTCTACTGATCATAAAACAATTCTAGTAAAACAAAATAAACAACAATTTATTTAATATTTATTCACAAATATGACTATAGCGATTATTGACCAAGCGAAACGAAGTCCCGTTTTAACTCGACGGTTCGGCAGTTCGTCTGCTTGTCTGTAAATTTATTTGTTACGCAGTCACGACCAAATGGGTTATTCGAATATCTTCCAATTCGGCATTAATGTTCCAAGAAGAAATTAAAAACGACGTAGGCCTATGTGTGAGGATTTTATTTCTTCATTCCGTTTTAATGGTTCCGTTTCATGTAAAGTTCAGATTCTTTCAACGATTCTAGTCATCTTAATACACTTTCATTAGCCACAGCCTCAATCGAATTAAGCAAGTTGACCCTTCCTTAGAGACATCCATTTTAAAGGGATAACAAGAGATTGAAAAGAACGTTAGAGACACAGGTGTGCAATGAGCTGTGTGGGACAGACTCGCTTTGCCAATATAATGAAAATTCAATATCCTAAAACAGAGAATTTAAAAGCTGTATTGCCATGACTCGCTAGCCAATAAATTATTGGATGAAAGTAAGTAAAGGGTATTTCTTATTAAAATGTTTTCCTAGGAAATTATAAACCTACATTTAATAGTCACTGGAAATAATAGTCCTTCCCTACAAATAATGAGTTTATATCTTAGATCTGTCGAGGTAAGAATTCAGTTGAAAACTTTAATGTCATTTTTCTTATTCAAATTTTTGTATATATTCACTGCAAATTTCATTTTTAAATGACATTTCTTTAGCATATTCTCACGTTATGGGGTTAATGACTTTTTTTCTGAAAGCACATAGTCCTAGGAAAATAGTAATTAAAATAAAATACTGTTGAACGGAAATCATACTTTTCTTCAGAAAATCATACCTTGGCAATGAAACTCACCCTCAGAAAAGTACTTCCTATTCAACACACCTAGAAAGAAGTGTTCAAATTGGATGCTCTAGAAGTTTAGAATTGATAACCCGATTTTTAGAAAGGAGCCCCCAAAAAATCAAAATTAGTACGAACAAGACAGGGCAAAACAAAAGTCGATACTTTTTAAACGTTGACCATTCATAACAATTCTTTCGTAAACACTGCGTTGTAATTCTGGACCAGTGATGGATAATGTGTTTATGAATAATTTTCGATAGCTTTTTTAATTACGTTGTGTTTTCTTTATTTTTATTCTTATTACTCTAGGTTATCCTGCAATTTTATCCGCACTAAACAGAGTGGATGATAGAAGAAAGGACGAGGAGCGACGTCCCGTCACGTAAACCGCATTACGTTCTGCCAACGTGCCACAAGACTTTCAGAGAAGTTGTCAAGATGCTTTTAATCCGCAAGTTATGGGATGGAAAACTGATGTCGCAAAGAAGAACCTTAACTCTTTAATTCCTTAATAAACGCAATCACGCGCCCCACTTGCTTCAATCAAAGTTTTTCTGCTCTTTCTCTCTCTTTCAGGGAAGCCACTCTCAGTAAACATAGAAAGCAATTGGAAAGTCACACACAAATAACTGTCGGTGTAATTCAAAATCCTTTGAAAGTATTTCGTTATTTCATTATTTCTATATCAGAATTGTGCTGTCTCAAAGACAAGCGTTTACTAAAGAAATTTACACTCTGATAAACAAAAATAAACATATATAAGAAGAAACTAATTATTCCTCGTACTCAATGCACTTTCATTAAAATTGTATATTGTACTATACTTTAACCAAATAGTGTTAGTCATATCATGTTAAATTGTTAGCCATCTCATTACTCAATACTTTTGTACTTATATTATTTTAATATTTAGATATGTTAAGTGATTGTTAATAACTATAACCTTAATATACCTTCGGGTAAAATAAGGTTAAAACTTGGATAATATTTAATGATAATAATAGTTAAATCATTATATTTATTAACACCTAAATCACGTGGACTACATACCACGATTAGATAGCGTCGCCTGGTAAAAACGACCTCAGATTCGAGTTCCTTGGTCCAGAAAACCCCTGTATAGTGAGTTTCGTCCAAATAAAACAATATTTGACCATATTAGGGCTTACAACATTCAAGCGATCGCGAAAGTTTTATTTCAAGGTATGACAAAAATAGACAAAGCCAACTGTAATTGTCAAACTTCCATTTAATTTAATTCCAAACCCATCTGAAACAATATGTTTTAATGTCAAATGTGATTCGGATTCGATAATTCTGTGTAAGAAGGGATTAAGTATTCTCAAAAACATTTGATTTTTGGCATTTAAAATCAGAATTTTTCAAAATCCTTTCTTAGTGAGCACTTACATTATGAAACGAAGGTACTGTCAAAATTCCAAGTCTCTACCTCTTATAGTTTAGGCTCTACGTTGATTCCTGTCAGTCAGGACAAAGCCTTTTATATATACAGAGAAGATGTGTACAATTTTATATTGATAATTTATAGTTTTTCACACTCCTGATATTTACGAGTAAGCTACTGCTTGTGACCGGGAGTGTTGTTAAAAACCATTCAACTATTTGTTATAAAAAAAATTATATATGCTTAAATTTTGTACTATCGTCTATTTTTTACATTTTATGTGACACGTAACGGGATATCTTACGAATTTGTAATAAATTTATATAATTCATTTTAAATAATTTATTTTTAGTGATAACAGTTATATTGGGATTTGTTTAGTGAAGCTATTATAGAATCTCCGGCCACAATTAGAGCTAAGCCTTAGATAAGTTTTAGTATTACATTTAGGTTAAAAAGTAGGCAAGAAAGTAGTAAAGTCATGATCACTGGTTCGTGGTTTTTATATTTTTTTGCGATAAAACTTTAATAAGATGTAGGCTATTTATAAATTCGTTTTATTTTCAAACAAATTCCTTGTGGGTCTACATAAGATGAGTCAGTAATCAATTTTCTCTTTAAACATGTACTTTTTATTATTTTTTGTAATAATATCAATGAGAGGAGTGGAAAATATTAGCAGAAGAAAATTGTCCGGATTAACTCGAGCGGCGAATAAAAAGTGTGGAAGATATCTTCATCCCCTAAGGCCTAAAGTATAAATTAAAGGAGTTATTACAAATCCAAATCCAATACCGTACAAAATGTCCAATCGGTTTACAATGGAGATAATGGCATATCTCAATAAACACAATTGGTATTAACTAGGAGCATGTTTTATTACTTTAACTTCCATTAATCAGATAGAAAATCGTATTTATATAATTTCTCTGAAGATATACAAAGACAAGACGTAAGATTTGATTAAGACAGACGTAGTCACTTTCAAACTGTCAGGATAGTGGAAAAATAGCCATCCAAAATTTAGATTAAAATTATTTTTACTCATATGTTTCTCGTGAAAGGATCGGTTTGTCAATTCATCCGAAAACCAGGAAACTGGTTCGTTTAGCCAGTTGTTTTGGACCAGGGTAATCGGTTCTTCCAAATTGCATTAGGACCAGGAGTTCAATATTAAATTTAGATACTTACTTACTTCCTCAATGGCAATAGACAATTCCTAAGCAAGCTAAAGGAATATTATCTATATTATGAAATCCGGAGCTTCATTGCAGCGCTTACATGAGCCCGCCATTCAACCCTATTTTGTGCTAGCTCTACCCAATCATCCCTCGCAAATCCTACTCCCCTTAAATTTATCCTACTAATGTCCTCCCATCTACGTCTAGGTCTTCCAACTGGTATCTTCTCTTCAGGTCTCCCAGTAAATATATATATATATATTAGAAATGTCTTTCCTCCCCCATGCACGCGAACTTGTCCAGCCCATTTCATCCTCTGTGATTTAATTACCCTTACTATCATTGGTGAAGAGTACAGGTTATGAAACTCGTCGTTATGTAGTTCTCTCCAGTCCCCGTTTTCATCTCTCTTAGGGCCAAATATTTCCCTGTTTTCGAACACTCTAAGATTATGTTCTCCCCGAAGATTAAGTGACCATGTCTCACATCCATACAATACAACCGGCAGGATAATTTTCTTATGGATATTTATTTTTATATTTCTGGACAGAAGACGAGAAGATAAGTTTCTGAACTGCACAAAAACAACCATTTCCTGATTCCAGTCGACACCTAATTTATATCTTAATATTATTTGTATAAGTAATTATTGCTCACAGTTTACCTAGGCCCTACTATATAACAATATTAAATATTAATTTTAATTAAATAATACAGTAATTAAAAATGTAATATAATAAAAATATTTATAGAACATAATTATACAATCAGGAGGTAGTGGTAGCGTAGTGGTTGAGGCGCTGGGTTCGGGTTCGATTCCCGATGATGTCATTAAGATTTTTCAATTGATCTAATCCTTCTGGTGGCACTACGGTCCTGGGGTCGACTCAGCCTCTAACAGAAATGAGTACCAGGAGCAATCCTGGGGGTAAAGGCGGCCGGTGCGTAAGGCTGACAACCTTACCACCTTAATGTGCCGAATGTCCAAAATCCGGGCGCCTCACTTCCTGGAACTGTCTGGGCCTCCATGGCCCAGGGATAACTTAACTTTACTTTACTTTAATTACATAATCAATGTAATTCAATTTTACTGGTATTTCGTTAAAAAGGGTTTAATATTTTGAGTTAAAGAACACTATTATTACACCAAATGAGGGATTTAGTATGCGTCCATTGGGATTTAGATTGAGCAAAAATATAAAATAGGGCTTAACAACGGCTTAGTTATAGCGCAATATTATTTAGCTACAGCTTAATACAGAGCGCTGGGAGGCACTGTATGACGCGGAAGCTATTACCGAATGGTTTTAGTAGCAATTATCATTTAATCATGTTGGCAATATTTCAAACAGGTTATTTAGCAAAGTGACAGCACAGCACAGATCAGCATGGAAAACATCAAAATCGCCGAAAATTTTAATAAAAAAGCGAGTGAAGCGAGTAAATTTTCAATTAGCGAGAAGTTCGGGAATTCATCTTTCAAAGAATCTATGAAAAGAACGGCCTGTTTGGAAAGATTAAATGTGCTAATCACAGTGACGAGAAAATATTTTACTACCTTCTAAGAGTCGATGAAAGAATAATTAACCCAACAGGAAGGGGCATGCTTAATGCAGACCATAGGCTATACACACGTAATTCAGAAATTTTTATTATATAAACATTTGTATTTTTGAGAACCGAAAGCATGGGCATCCTCAAATTCTCGAATTCTAAAATTTTCACAGTTTACTTACCCTTTATACTTAAGAATTTAATACAGAATTATTCATTAACACGTTATAGGCTACTTTAGATATTGCATGTAAAAATCTCAGTCAAATCAGGTAATGAAATCGCTCTATTTGTGGTCACATTCTCCATCTCTATGCCCTCTTTTCTAATTTTTCACACCTTCCTTTTGTATTGATCACTTCCAAGCATATCAAAAAATTCGCAACATGAAACTGTGTACCATTCCTTGAATACTAAACTATACGTAGACGTATCGTTAGCGTATGTTTATGAAAGAAGATATTATCACTCCTTAATTCATTACCGAAAATATTTGTACTATATGAGTTATGGAAAGTGTGTTAATAAATAATTATGAATTTAAGATAAGTTGCATCGATCCAATTACGAACCCTTCTCCCCCCCCCAAAAAAAAACCCAAAGCGTGTCATAGCGTAAGGGAAAGTATGAAAGCGAAATAATACAGTTCAGCGGCCAGCATAGATAATAAAACAATTCCTCAGATGTCATGAGACTCAATCAGGGTGACCAGACGTCCGGCTTTTTGTTAAGCAGTCCTCCATCCGGCGCGGCTTTATGCCGGACGTTGATTTGTCCCCCTTTTCGAGACTCTGATGGATCGTTAAAGCGTATTAATAAAATTTGTTCTCGGAAGAGTGTAATTCCATGTATACGAAATTCCTGACCAACAAAAACCTCCTGCAGTGTATAATCATTTATTTTATATAAATGCAGTTATTAAGTCTGAAATTAGTCAGGGTTATACCATGTAATATCTGCTGTCCAGCCGAAGTTTTATACTATGTTAGATTACTGATGAAGTGTGTCCTCCTTTCTGACTTTTTAGAAATGGCCACCCTAGACTCAATACGTCTAAGGAAAATAATGAGCAGAGTTACAGCCTTTAGAACTGCTGAGAAATCACTGCCTCAGGCTAAAATACACGATAAAAATGCTGGAGAAGGGAATGCATGATTTAAAATTGTTCTGCGATGTTCAAATCTCCATACTCCGGCTACAAGGAATTCCTTGGCTTCATGTTATATTATCGAGTAATATCGAGTAATATCATGATATCAGAGACGGTAAGTTCTTGGGAGGATTCAGGTCGATTGTTGTGCTACGTAATTATATTGTATTGAGAAGCTCATACTGCAATCTATACCAGTAGGAGGCAGTGGCTTACTGTAACATCTAACAAAGAGGTATAGATAGGCAGAATCCCTCCATTTCTCTCCCATGAGATAGGATTACTTAATACAATTCACCGGAATTGTAGGATCATAGTTTGGTCGTGTTGCGTAAAATGATAGCATCGAATACAGACAAGAACAATACAATCACGTTCCTTCGTAGGATATTACTATGAGGTTAGTGTAGGTTTTAGTAATTCGGACTCCAAGTATATGAAATAACTTATACAAATTCGTATTTGTACACATTCTGTGGCTTCAGATTCATATTTAAACGAAACACAAATCAAATAAAGTTTGCACCTACTCACACTGAGATAAAAAAAAACACAGATGATACGAATTATATTTTTTGTTCAGTCATAGTATACGTGTGACGTAATGGTGTCGTAATGACTCTCATTTCGAAACTGATCTTCATTATGACATCGATGTGGTATCGATTATTTTCAAACACTTAACGATCTTGAGACCTTGAGATGTGCAGCTGAAAACTTCGTAATAAACAGGCTGTATTTTAAATATTAGCAATTCTGCTCGTGTTAATTTTAATATACTAAAATTAATTCATTTCATATTGTCAAAATTATTTGGTTTCAAGAAAACTAGCAAAAAGAAGCTTCGATTTGACCAATGCCATGTGTTGTCATCTGTCGTACAAGACAAGAACTACAACCGGCTGGTGCGAAGGACAGGCGTGATCTTTTGTTTAGTGAATGTTAACTCTCAAAATTTAAACATTTATGGCCGATTTCACCGACCTCGGTTAAGGCCGTTTAAATAATACCTAGTAGTTAACCAGGCATTTTCACGAATTTCCATTTCATCGAGCCCGGTTACGAGTTAAACGACAATAACCGGGAGAAATTAGCTAACCGGCCCCGAGCGAACGTTTAAGTTGCTAACCAGGAGTACACCGCATACTTGAGCGCTTACAGCTGTATGTACTCCTATAATATCCATGAGGCGGCGTCTTCTTCTGCAGCATTCAAGATGGAGATGGAGAATTATTTGTTGTATGCTAGGTATCTCGAACATCATGAGAGAAATCAGGAAGTTGTGAGGGAAAGGCCTGATCCATTCGAAGACCTGACTGAAGAAGTATTTCAGAGGAAATATCGTCTGAAAAAGGAGACGGTTTTATCCGTTCTAGAACTTCTTGGCGAAAGATTGAACTTCCCAACAAACAAGAATTTTCCCGTGTCTCCAAGAAATCGACTGCTGACTGCTCTACGGTTCTATGCCACTGGATCTTTCCAGGAAGTAGTTGGTGACACCACTGATATAGGCCTAAGTAAGAGCACAGTGTGTAGAATTATCCACCAAGTTTCTGAAGCAATAGCTTCTTTAGCTCCTCGCTTCATCAAACTGCCTTCGAGTCAGAGGGAGCAGAGGGAAGTAATGGAAGATTTCTACAGGATCCGTGGCTTTCCTGGTGTCTTGGGTGCATTAGATTGTACCCATGTCCGGATCCAATCCCCTGGAGGAGAAAATGGGGAACTATTTCGGAACAGAAAAGGTTATTTCTCAATTAACGTGCAAACTGTGAGTGATTCAAACCTCCTAATCAGAGACATAGTTGCAAGGTGGCCTGGTTCGACTCACGACAGCACCATCTTCCATGAATCTCGACTGCGAGCACGTTTAGAGACCAGGGAGATACCTAATGGCTATCTTCTGGGTGATGGAGGTTATCCCTGTAAATCATATTTGCTGACACCTGTACAGAACCCTGTCACTCAACCAGAGCAGCGTTACAACAGGGCCCACATCGCAACTAGAAATGTTGTTGAGCGACAGTATGGTGTGTGGAAGAGGAGATTTCCTGCTGTTGCCTTGGGTCTCCGATGCCACATCAGAAATGTGCCTACGATTATAGTTGCAACAGCAGTGTTACACAACATCGCTATTGCAGCTAGAGAGAATGAACCTGTTGGCGGTCCTGAAGCTGTTCGTATTCAGCAACTCCTGCAGCAAGAGGACATCCCAGAAAATCCTGAGAATGTTGAGATACCAGCCGTTCACCTGAACCACAGGAATGACGACAATCCAGGCCAAGCCACCCGATTAGCCATAATTAATGGTCATTTTGGTAGGCCCAATTGAACTGATCTGTACCAGTACCTACTGCAAGTTGGCTAGGCCACCCTAAACGGCTCTTTTAAGAGCCAACAGGGACCTAAGGGGAAGTGATGTGACGTTAGCAGATTGCATAATTTGCTAACTAATATAACCTCTCCTTCCCAAATCAACCTCTGCCGTCACGTGGCAGGTCCTGAGTGACGCTAAAGAGGCTCTGGTGATTGTAACTCTGATTTGGTACAAGGATCGTTTTTATATTGTATTAATTAGCACATACTGATTTGGTACAAGGGTTGTTTTTGAGAACAGTGCAGTGTAACAGTGAGCTGCATTGCTAGCATTAAGTAGCTTCATAGCCAGGGTAAAGATTGAAAACTTGGGGAAGTGGGCCATCACCATTTCAATACCCTGGATAGTAGGCAAGAATAGGCGGAGCATCGGAGGCAACAATTTATCTTTCGCCACATGATTTCAAGATGTCTTCTCATAAGACAGGCATTTTGCTCAGATTCTTGTGCCTGATGTGAAAATAAGTTAGGGATACTTAAGTTTCTTTTTAAATCTTTAGTTTATAACAAACATGAGTTCCCAAAAATAGCTATGTAGGTAAGGTAGGTCTGTTCTATCGAGGTTCGGAACCCGAGATTCATTGTGTTCCAATTCTTGTGGACATTGTTTGACTTGATTGTTGTAAGATTACATAGCAACATTTTATACCAGTACCACACTTTCTTTTTCTTTATTCACCAAGGCCTATATAGCTCATGCAATACAAAGGAAAATGGTTGGAGCTTCATCGGGGCCCGCTTGTACGAGTAGCAAATGATAGCAAGGTAGCGTTTCCCAGTCCAGGTAACTCTGCACCTAACAAGAATGTAAGGCTGTGCAATTTCAATTGTGTATTAATGGAAAAGAAAACCACCTTATACCCTCAGTGGAAAAATTAAATTTATCAACAAAGCGACAAATCAGGACTGCAGGGATTGGCACACACCATTTCCGTTGTATAGCATGAGCCATTTAGGTATTTAGAAACTGTACTGATTGTGATATTTTAATTTAGAAGCATGGAAAATGGCCAAACTTGATGTTATATTATTCTTTAGAACCTATAGATTCCATTTATAAGCACGTTATAGGCCGAACTGTATGAAGGTTCTAAATGTAAGTAAATTCTTGAAGTAGACTCAAAATTAACATAAAAAGGCGCTGAGAATGCTGTAATATCAGATGGCCGAAGTTCTGTTGTTGAGCGGTCGGTCACATGGAGATAATAATGCTAGTTAAAACTGTATCAACGGCTCTGCCGCTATCCAGGCCAAGGTATCTACCGGATAAAAAACTTAATATCTGCCCCAGATTCCCCTCCTGCTTTTTTTTCTCTCTACAAGAGGAAGGGCTTAGCCCTTCCTCCCCTTGGACTACCTTCCTGCTTTCCACCAAGAATTTCAAGAAGGGTAACTTTGTACCTGGAATTTGTTTTTATGTATTATGTGCTCCATACTTCGAAGACTTAATTCCAATAATCACGTTCAGAATGGCTACTTCAAATTTGTTTCTCCCTCCTAGCTTCTACAACTAATAGGCCTAAAGCACCAAGTAGACATAGTTAATAAGTATCTTTTGGTCATGTTTGAACTACTCCAGGAAACAGAAATCACTGAAGCGAAACATAGGCTATTTTGATTAAAATGCAATTTTTTTAGTTATTCATTGCAGGTCCTTGCTTCCCACTGTTAAATATAATCAAACAAATAAAATCAATGAATTACTCACAGTGGATATTATAAATCTTTCATAGCACGACGTTTCGGCCTTCCTCAAGTAGAATCACAATATAAACTGCCTGGGCAGTCTGCTGTGAAAGGTAAACTTGAATTAAAATTTTTGCCCCACCCGAGTATGAGCTAACCTAAAATTTAATGACCAATGACACATTTCCCACCACCATGAAAATGCTCTTTGCACATAAGATTGAATCGAATACAGCAGTGTTTTCATGGTGTTGAATACATGCTCAATTTGATCCGATCCTACTTTTAGGTTTATTGATCTTGAGGCCCAATTCAATCTGAATTCTTTTTTTCAGATACCGATAGATCATCTAATGAAGGCTGAATTGTACTGTAAACATACATTGTATCCTTGTGCATAAGCATTGCAGGCAGGAGTGCTCAATCAAAACAAACACGACTCTATCGCCTGTTCCCCACTTTCCTTCCTGTGCAGCTCAGCAGAAAACATGGATTGGTCATTCTTGTATAACGGCCATTATTATAACAATTATATTATGTAGAAATAAATAAGATTCAAATATAATTGGCGTAATAAACTCAAATTGAAAACCTGTATATAATAATATCTTGATCATTTAGATAGATTTTGAAAATTATTAAACTGTTGGATTAAGCGGGTGAGTTTAGTGCTGCGGTCAAGACCACGTGCTTGTGCTTACATTGCAACTCAGCTTTCAGTAGATGAACTGTAGATCTAGATAATGACATAAAAAAAGCTTTACAGATGTGTTACGAGAGAGAAAGAAATTTATTTTCAAGAAAATTTAATTGCAACATAATTATAAATACATAATTACAATTTACAAAAAAGTTTAACCGACAATGAAATCATAATAGATGAACAATGGCAAAATCTAAAAAAAAAACAACATATTAAAGGCAGTAAAGGGAGTCATAAGACAACGGAAAATAAACATGGGAAGCAAAAAAAGAACACCTTGGTTCAATCCTGAGGTTAAGGAAATAGCAAGAAAGAAAAAGGACAAAACACCTGAAAACTGGCAAATATACACAGTAGGCTATCTTTGAACTTTGCTATTTGAACTTACTGTACATTACGCACGTGCACGTATGTGTTGAAAACTTATTTGAAAGTAGCCACGAGCTACAAATCTGTTTATAATCATATTCGTAATAGATCAAAATTCCGTTACAGATTGGCTCAAACTTTAATATCCTAATTCGATAATTGGTCATTTTGCGCAGATCCTCTAACTTATGTACCAATTCTATGGTGTAGTTCAGCATTTTACTCCAAGGGTCATGCTGTAAAAAGATACCCGGATATCTACTAGAAGGTCAGAGCAAAGTTGTAGAGAACAAATATCTCCAAATTATCTTATCATGATTGCCACATACGAAAGCTTTGCGTCTGATTTGGAGCAGAGTCAACAGATTTTATCAGAAGTACGGTATACGAGTATAATTATGTAAACTGTACAATCCACTGTGCACAGTATATAGCTTAAAAGTCACGTAAACCTAAGTGACATCTATAGACGGGTTTGCGTTAGGCTTATACATTGCTTTGTTTGTATGTGGGCCTAATTTGGTCTATTGAAGAAATAAAAATGGGAAACACAAGATTTCATATAACATGTTATGCAGATGATGCCTTACTCATATCTGAAACCGAAGATGGATTGCAAAGGCTATTACATCGTTTCAATACAACAGCAAAAAAATTCAATATGGAAATAAATACACAAAAAACTAAATGCCTAACAGTATCGAGAGAACCATTAAGCAAGTTAGAAGTGGAAACAAAAATAATTGAACAAGTTTCAGAATTTAACTACCTAGGAACTCTGATAACAAACACTAGAAATCTATAACTGAACTAGTTAAATATTATATTAACACTTAATGCTTCACTTACGTCGCTGTTTATGAGCAGGACATGTTTCGGGATTCTTATCCCATCTTCGGCTGCTGGTCAACTGGCAATTGGCAATATTTAACTAGTTCAGTTATTCATGTGCTCCACTGTGTATAGTACTTCGTTTTAATTATACTAGAAATCTAATTCATGAAGTAAAGAAACAAGCCGACAGAGCAATGCAGATATCAGGTTGTATGAAAGACATAATTTGGAGAAACAAGTACATGGCGATAGACACTAAAGTGCTCATTTATAAAACAATATTAAGACAAATTTTAACATATGCAGCAGAAACGAGAGCAGACACAAACAAAACTAAACAGATATTAAGCACATGTGAAATGAAGGTGCTAAGAACAATTCAGGGGAAAACTTTATTAGATAAGATACACAGACAACTTTATTAGACAATTAGGGACAAATGCCAAATTCAGGACATAACTAAATTTACTAATGACAGAAGAAAATTTTGGAAAGAACACGTTGATAGAATGGAAAACAATCGCCTAGCAAAAAAGGCTCAAGAAAGCAGACCAGACGGAAAAAGATTAAGAGGAAGACCTGCTACGAGATGGAAAGACAGTACACATGACTCATTTGAGGAATAAAGGGGAAATAAACAGGATGCCATCCTACATCACAAGAATAAGAAGAAGAAGATAATTATGTTTTGTTCTTATTCCGCCAGTACATTAACTTTTCGTCAGCTATTGCTCTTTTTGTTTCAAGAAGAGCCAATTCCTCACGCTTCACCTTGAGTTCCAGCCTATTCATTTCTTCTTTATGAATGAGGTCCTTTTCTATGGACTGCTGGTGAAGCTCTGCAGTTGATCTTATGGCTTCTGTTGCCGTATGATGTTTCCTTTTCCTAGAGCTGTTAACCAATGGGTGCTGCAAAAAGAATTGGACGTTATTATACTTATTCCTACTGTGAATTATATAAAAAAAAAAATACCGCAATTTAGTAGTGAGTACCAGTGATAAAGCTCTACGCTATACATAAATCATGTGAATTATACTTTAAATATGTAGAAAAATGTGATACAGCAGCAGAATTACTACTACTGTATTAATTTAAATTTGAATACAATAAGTTGTATAGAAAACAAGTCATGCTTTTGTAATCCAAGTGGAAAAACTGAGATCATATTATTACAGGGTACCGGTACCACAATAAATTAAAGCTCAAAGAAGGCATCTAGGCTATCTTTGTTGATGATAATGTCATACTAGTAGGATTATATTTAAGGTTTCCTTAAATTTTATTTTAATTATGTTGTAAGTTTGTCAGCTTACCTTGCTGTAAGTGGACGTGGGTGTTGCCTCCGGAGACTGCTGTTCTCTTATGTGGCCACCCCTTTCACTACTTTCATCACAATCATCCTTGTCACTCTGGTATGAAGTAACAACATACTCTCCCTAAACACAGAAAATATTCAGAAGTGAGTTTATCTCATCTGACTGATTTATTTTATAGCTAGGCCTCCACTTGCAATTGCTAATGTTGCGATTGTTTGGTACCGTAGCAAAAATTATTTCAAATAGCCTACAGAGAGCAGTCATATCAATTTAAAAATTTAAATCGGTCCTATTTTTGTTGCAATATGACTGTCGCAGTGCTGCAATGAGTCATACAGATAGGCACCCACTGGTGATGGTTCTGTAACAGATCTGCACGAGTCCTGTTCTGGTGTCTGTGTAAAATACTGCAAATGTTTGTCAATGAATCTACTGGAGGTGATAGACTAATATTAGCAATGACTGATAGGAATGTACCGTACTGAGAGAGCAGTTTTTCTTAATAAAATATTAGGCCTATTCATTTTAATAAAGTAGGCTATTATTGATGTGTAGTTGGATATAATTACCACCGTTTATACCTTCCCACCTGAAGCAGCAAAGAGCGAACATGCAAGCAGTTTTAATGACATCTATAGGAAAACTATTCTTATACAAGGAATCATTGCTATAGGTGTGCTCCATGCCGTGTTATTTTTTCTTCTTAGGTTGAAGAATGGCACAATTTGAGGGTGTAATTTTCTTGGAAGCTCAAGAGAGTTCATACATAAACTGACTTTGCCCCTAAAAAGATGTCAAATATAAAAAAGTCATGAGGTATTTTCTTATAATAGGCTACCTAACCTAAAATTGTGTATAGACCTATACTACAAGAACTTGTAGATTCCATAATCACCTTACGTTTATACGAAGATTCTAAATATAAGTAAAATCATGAAGTAAACACAAATTAACCTACAATGGTACTGCGAACAGCTGTTAAATCGTGATTCCCTTGTGATGTTCTATTGTTGGGCTGGGAGGTCACCTGGGCTGTATTCAACGCTCAGAAACCAAATGGTGAAAGCATGGTCTCTAGGGTTCAGTCCTTAATGAAAGCTTTCTACCAGATACAGAAATTTGATACCTACACCGGATCCCCTTCTTATTTTTCTATACTGGAGGCTGGTTAATTGTAGGTCGCATAACCAGCCAAAACATCTCATGCAGGAACAGATGAGTGTCGTACTAAACTCACTGCCTCTATTTTAAGGTTATTACTAGCTAAACTAATGTCACTGTTTAGGCCTACATTCTGCATGGAATTCACCAGATGTTAAGCACAGGTTATGTAGTCCTTACACTATTTGCCAAGACGGATTGGCTGGGTACGATTGACTGGCTTATTTCAATTTCATCATAGGCTAAAATGTTGCCAATAGCTTTACATGTAGTAGAAAGATGTTTGGAATAATCTAGGTTTGGGAAGGTAAAGTTGCTTAAGGCTAGTTTAGCTGAGTGACAGCTCTAGTGGCAACACCATAACCATTGTCAACATCAGATTGCCTACGTTGCCTCATAGTGAGATTCATTGTGTAGGCCTATACTGTCTTGATCACCTGCCATAGCCAGTACATATGTCTATTATGCCATTTTTAAGTTTATGTAAGCACTGCTAATTTTTAAAAACAAGCACATTTTAAATATAAATTCTATAAGTTCTGAAGAACATAACCTTAAATATGGCCGTTTCCCCGTTCGGCATAATGGAACTTTATGTCCCACTCTTCTCCGCTCACCTGCTCAACACCGGTAATAATATTTCACAATAAAAAAAGCGCCTTGTACCAAACATATTTCACAATTATAAAATAAAAAAACCGTATATAATAGAAAAGACCCTTGCACCAGTAGGAGTTGGAGTGAGAGACTCGCATGGGGCGTAAAGTTCAATTTTCCCGGCCTGGAAATATTTCTTACTAAAATAGAAAATAAAGCTGGGTAAAATCGGTAAGAAGTTCACAAAAAACTAACCTAAAATGGCGCTCAGATTGGAATCACAATAATACAGAATCAGCTGCTAGAAACAGCGCAGCCGATGGGTAGAAGAAGCCGATGGGTCACGTGGTGCTGGAATCAGCTGCCAACGTGATAATGGTCAGACAACCCTCCGGAAGATATAATATGCCACATTTTCGAAACCGACAAACAGTGTATCGTACATTATTCTAAAATGCAAGGGCGCTTCGCTTCGGCTACTGCCTCCGCTCGCGCACTTAACTAATGTGGTTAGTGTTTTGCATTATTTAGCTTTATGTAGAGGTTGCAGGACCGTATGGAACAGACCAATGACATGCAAGGTCGTTGGGAGCCAATGGGAGTGTTGGTCTGCAAGCCAGAGACCGCATACCAACGCCGAACATCGCGTGCCGAAATCCAGTAGAGTGGGAAACTAAACCCTAAAGCTTGTACAGTGCCTAAGATTTTGCATTGTTGTTAACTTAACATACCCACATACCCCAGGATTCTGTTATAACCCACAGCTACCTGTCATTTAACCTAAAACTAATTTCTCTGCATTTAAAGCTGTTGGCAACATCGTAAAAGCTACAAACGAATGATCACTGACAGAAATTGGGAGATATGCTATGGACTGCATAACTCCAAAGAATATATCAAGCAGAACGGCAAGTTAGTACTTTGCGACTCACCCTGCTCCCCTTTCCACTCGCCTGCCATGTCACCTAATATTTCACAATAAAAAAAAATACCCTTGCACCTCCACATAATATTTCATAAATATAAAACGACCCTTGCAACAAAAGAGGCTATTTCGGATTGAGAGCAGGGGTGGGGGACTCGGGTAAGTTGCAATGTACCATTTTCCCAGCAGAACTAAAGTAGACACTTTTTAATTAAAGTAACTGACTGTATATGGTCGTACTCACAATAGCTATATCATCCAACACATCAAGAGCACCTTGGCTGGTATTTCCACCTCTGCTTTGAATAGATTCTGAAAATAAAAGTGTTCAGTAAAACGCTACAAAAAAAATACCTTCCCAAACATATTCTGTCATGTGAATATTTACCTGCCATCTCCCCATAGCCAGCATCAGAGTCATGGGGGTTTACTAGGCACGTATTCTTGCTGGAAATAATGCTCAGCACTCTTTTCTCCACTTCATCAATTTTAGAAGGTGGAACAGGACCACCCCCAGTTTTATAAAGCTCCACCTTCTCATTTGCACTAGCCCTCCTCGCCCTTCTTTTTATGTTCTCATATGCAGTTTTAAGATTTCCTGCATTTCTTTGTGTAACACCTGTGGATAAGCAAAAGTATATGAAAATGCGCTGTTTTATGTGGCATAAAACATAGAAGGAAACAGTACTTTGTTTTTCAATTACCTGGCACACTATTGAATTCCACAGATAACCTTGTCCAACTTTCTTCTTTTTGTTTGAGGGTAACCCCATCCGTCTGTTTATTTTCTATTACACCTTTGTGTTTCTCAACTAAATCTATGAGAACGGAATTCTCATAGGAGCTGAAATTTGGAGCCCGTGCTCTTTTAGTTGGCTTTCCTTCCATTTCTTCCTTCCTTCTTTTACAAAACAAAACAAATCTCCTCCGTTACGATATGACGCTGAAAAATAGTGAAATATCAACACATCAGTCACTGCCGTCTAAATACTATAGAGGAATTGCTCCGAAGAGGAATAATGGCGAGATGAGCAGGCGGCAGATAACCATGGATTCTTAACCAGGCCAAATTGTCGGTGAAACGGCTTTCGTCTAACCATGGTTATTATGGTCAAGTAACCGGGCATCCTAACCGAGGTCGGTGAAATCGGGCATTAGACTAACTTAATTACGGTTGAACAAAAATAGTCGTATGCAACTTGTCAATAATGGTGATTAAGATACTCGCAAAACATTATGAAACGAGCAACATACGCTTATCTTGTAATTATAGTCGTATTAACACCTATATATATATACGCTCACTCAAGTTACGAAAAGCAAGGAAATTGTAGACTAAACTTTCCACTTCCAAATGCAACAGCAATTTGCTAACAGAATTTAAATTTGCTACGAGAAGAACTTGGTTTAACTTTTTTGTCAGTAAATGCCACATATCTCTAACTTCCGAACACGCTATTAATGACTGTATGAAGAATTATATCCAGCTTTCCACACCCCATGCAGTTGGGTGAATCTGTTATACTATGTTAAAAATTGTTAAAATCGGTTGCAATTATTTCATTCACCAATTTGTAAGCCAAGTCCGTTGGACCAAACAAAGATTTATGGACAAAATAATGAAGTTAATCTTCGTATAAAGAAATCCCACTCACACACACGGCATCAGAAATTAATATCTCTTTGTTTTCAGTAATTTTATAAAAATATATATATATATATTTTAATGTTATAGGGTATATTAACGATAGTTATAATAGTCCGAAATATTTAATAAGGGAAAACCTAATGAACGATAACCAAAATATACACTAAAACACATATTGTAATATTTTCGGAATAACATTTATTTTATAAGTTATTAGGAAAACTGAAGTTTTAAAGCAAGAATAGAAATAATTACTAAGGAACGAAAAAAAGATGAAATAAAAGAAATTATGCACAAGCCTAAAAAGTGAAGTACCTCAGGTAAACAGTCGGATAAAACAGCACTAAGCAGGCACCTTGCTTCAGGCTTTTTTCATTTGCTGCAAGTTTTCTTTGCCCTAGCGAACCATGTTGTCGATATTGGTAGTGACGCTGTATGCAGTGAGAAAGACGTCTTGTGTGATTTTCTTTTTTTCTTTATTTAAAATCAGCTTCAGACATGTGAAGTCAGATAGACTGGCTTCTTAGAACGGAGTGCGATCCTCATATGTACTTAACTTTACGTAGCCAGATATCCAATATTTCCAAGTAGAAGTGTATTAGGGTAGAAATGGTAGAAGGAAAAAAAAAGGTCTCCTTCTGCTCAAGTAACTAGGTTAGTACCGACTTCACTGTATTTACGAGGGACAACTCTGCCCTCTGGAGACAGCAGGATGGTGAGATTCCTTCACTCCATGTCTTGGATCTTATTACCTGATCACATGTTGTCACAGTGCTAAGTGAAAACTCTCTGCGTTAAGGGATGCCCAAACATTTTCACTAAGAACATTAAATAAAACTATAGTTAAATTCAATTATCATATTTGTTTAAATTACCATGATGTAACTGTCTTCGGTACTAATGTTGGCTATGCTATATATTTTTCATTTCTTCCCAATAAATTACACTGGTCAACAAAAATCAACTTTTTTTTTGTGACATGGATAAAACAAGGCGTACCTTATGTAAAATTTCACCAGAAAGCAGAAAATGACCTTGGATTTTCTCTGTCACCCACTATTTTTTTGCTTTGAAGTATTTTGTGTTATACTGAAATATATTAATTTCCGTATGTTCTTAATATCATATTTAATTCAAAATTTTATTATAAGATTTTTTTAGCAATATTTTGTCACTGTGGCATCTCGTATTAATGCCCAGCAGTAATCAGCAAGCAAACTAGGACTCCATTTGCCTTGGTATCGCTTTTCCATAGTTGCAACGTCCTGGTGGAATTGTTTCCCATGTTCATCGCTTACGGCACCCAAATTTTCAGGAATGAAATTGAGATTAGCATCCAGAAAGTGAATTTTATATGACATGTTACATCCTATTTAGCTGTAGGCACTAAGTAATTCAGTCACAAGGTCTTTGTAGTTTTCAGCTTTGACATATCCAAGAAAATTGGTCACAACTGTTTTAAAAGCTTTCCATGCTCTTAGTTCAGCTTCATTCAGCATGTTGTCATATTTTCCATCTTTCATAACTCTCGCACTTGGGGTCCCACAAATATGCCCTGTTTAATTTTTGCCTCACTAACTCTCGGAAATTTCTGTTTCAGATACAAGAACCCCCTTCCGTTCCGATCTAATGTTTTTAAGTTAAGTTTAGAAGAATCAATAAATAGGCGCAAATTGCTTGGTTCATATTCCTGCCCCAATGCATCAAATAAGTTGTCAACAGCCATGCAGTAGCCTATACCAAAATCCCTTCTTGAGCGAAATAATGTGTAAGTCCTTTTTGATGATTTCGAAAGTCTGTTATATGTACGTCACCTTCGAGGAGATTCTATCCTTTTAATCAGTATGCTAGGAGTTCTGACTGTGATTTTGCTATTTTTAAATCTCGAACAAAATCATTCAGTTCAGCTTTTAAAAGCTGTGGCTTTGTTGAACATTTTGGTGCTTGAAAGTCTGGATCATTATCGATTTCCTGTGCGAATTGCACAACATCAGGAGGATCACCAGCACATTCTTCTTCGTCCAAACTCCAAGATTCTGGTAGGCTTGGGATAGGAAATTCTTCACTATGTTCGACGGGCCAGGCTGATGGTAAATTGGGTTGTTGTACAGCATCCTTGGACTTGGACTTCAGTGAAGTAAAAGTAACAATCTGTTGGTTCTCTCAACACCAATGATACTGCAAATCGCACATTACGTTTTTCACTTTTCAATCAACCTGTTAACAATGTTACAAGTCTTGCAACATATGTGAGGGACCCATGACTTATCTTGATCTCCTACTTTAACTCCGAAATAAAGTTCGTAAGCTCTTCGCACAAGTAGGGTGAAATTACGTTTTTGCGATTTAAAAGTTATTTCTTCACACTAATAACAAAAACTGTTGACTTATTTACATACTGCCTAGGCATTGTATTGACTTGTTAATTCACAGTCAATCACAGTACAATAATAAAAATAAATCAAGTATGTAGAACACAAACACGTTAATAAAGACGACATAGGAAATGCAGTAACTTCATACGCGGGTAAATGCCTGCTAATGCACAATCCCATTTGGGTGAGTACTTCTTGCATTTAATATACTGGAATGAACTTGTCTTAACACATTGCTGATACATACATTACACGAAGTGGTACAATATGCATACAGTGACTCACAAAACTGTTGAAATGATTGCTGTTTTTTGTTGTATTTAAAAAATAAACGATGTTACTAAAAATCCGTGGGTGATAGGCAATTTCTGTTTTTATATTTGTTATTAGGGTGCCTCAATACATCGGAAACACCTAAAAATTTCCATGTCACAAAATGTGTGTTTAACAGTGTTATTGTAGCCTTAACGGTATCTCCTCGGATTTTTTTTTTTTTTTAATTACGGAGGATGGTTATTGCGTTCACTCATTCTTTTAAGGACAACTGAGGAAATACTTGATAAAGATATACCGGCTTAGGAAAACCATCAATTACGACTATGGGAGTCAGATGCTTATCACGTGCCCCCGATCCTGCCATCTGCTTATGAAATCGTAAGACGGAGGTAGATGACGCAGCAATCAGGTAGTCCCTTGATGTGATGTAAAGTCACGGAGTGTTCCATATTACATTATGCTACATTACATTATATTATATTATTAGGGATGATTGATTTTAGCAACTAAAAAATATTTAGCATTTCAAAAATAAAATTCAGCATTTTATAGAAAATTTAACGTTAAAATTTAGCATTTTGTAGCGATTTGGGAAGAAACAATTTTATTGTTGTAAAATTAGGTTTTACAAATTAGTACGTTATCAAGTGCATTTTATTGATTTTTCAGTAACAACAATTTCAAGCGTATAAGCAGGCATAAAGCAACACAAACTTTAGTGAAATTGTGAACACTAAAACACAAGAAAAATATATGCACTGCTAACTTGTATCTGCCTAAATGCATTTAAAATCAGCATTCAATACATATATTAAAAATGTAATATTGAAGTAATTTCAATAATACACTCCTTTAACCTTTTTCGGCTACCTGCAACAATTGAATTGTATTTTCTGAAAAAGCGTTCTACATCCACGCTATTGGTAGGTGACCAGATTACCTGAATAGCTGCATTGGCAAAGAGTGGAAACTTTATTTGCATTGCTGACGAAATTTCCATTCAGTCAACTTCTGAATTGTCTGCTATACTGGTAATCAAATGTTTGTGAAATTAATCATAACCACATAAGAAACATAACATGAAATATGGATGTATAAAGAAGTTTTTAGTCTTATACCCTCAAAATAAAATACTAAGATATATGAACAACATATATATGAACAAGATATATGAACAAGAAAATAGAAAAACTTGAAAAAGAAAAACTAACCCTAACTAACACAGAAACATCCATTCACAATCTAATTCACACACAACATATAGACCCTTCTAATAACATTACATTCTACCCACGTATTCTAAATCTATCTAAAATTCACATCAGTGATACAGAGAAAGCTACACTTGAAAAAGGATATAAACACAGTTTTGAAATGAATAACAAAAAGAAAATCGAATCGCTAGTCATCGACACGGAAACTGCTTTATCTAATATACCAATAGAAAAGCAAAAAGAACTTAGAAAACAAATAGCTTCAGTAATAAACGAGACTTACATTGAAACAACACAAAATCAAAACAATACGCAAACACAGAACCATAAGTCAATAAAAGACATAAATCTAAAACTGAAAAACAATAACATTATACATACCAGAGCAGATAAGGGTAATTCAATAGTATTAATTAATAATAGTGACTACATAAACAAAACTCTGGAATTTATTACAGATAATAACATAATTGAGATAGACAAAGACCCTACTGATAAATTCCAACAGAAAATAAAAACCAACATAAAAAACTCTGACCTCATACTCAGTGAATATCAAATGAAACATAATATAAATATGAACCCGAAAATACCTTCCTTGAGATCACAAATAAAAACACATAAAACCAATAACCCTATAAGACCTGTCGTTAATTTTACTAATGCACCTTCTTATAAACTAGCAAGAACTATGACTAATATACTTAAAGACAGACTTACTTTACCTAACAAATATACTATACAGAATTCCATACAACTGGCTAATAAACTGAAAGATATTGAATTAAATAAAAATGATATTTTGATATCTCTTGATATAAAAAATTTATACACAAACGTTCCTATTAAAGAGACTATAGACATAATGCAGAACAACCTACTACATAACAAAGAAAACCCTTTAATTACAGAACAAATCGTCAATACAATCTCTGACATCTTAGACCAGAACTATTTCACGTTCAACAATAAAATTTACTTACAAAAAGATGGACTAGCGATGGGCTCCCCCCTTTCAAATATTATGTCCGAAATCTTTTTACAAGACATAGAAAAGTCAAAAATCCCCAACATTGTAAATAAACATAACATAAAAACATATTATCGCTATGTGGACGATACCTTCATAATATGCAATAAGCATAAAGCAGAAGATATATTGCATGACTTTAATAAAATCCACAACAATCTAACTTATACTATGGAAAAAGAAAACAATAATTCTATAAATTTTCTTGACCTGAATTTAACTAGACAAAAAACCAAACTCCACTTTGACATCTATAGGAAACCTACATACACAGATACAATCATAAATAGAGACTCTAACCATCCATACAAACAAAAATTAGCTGCCCTCAATAGTATGATATACAGAATGGTTAATCTCCCACTAGACCCCAAAACTTACAACAAAGAATACAAAATAATAACACAAATTGCAATAAATAATGGATATAACATTCAAACAGTGGATAAAATAGTTAATAAACAAACCAAAAAAGCTAAAAACAAAGAAAAATCCTATAGTCAATTAAGCCCTATTAAGAAGGAAAATACAAAACCTAATTTCGCCACATTTACATTCACAGACGGGAAAATACACAAAATCACCAAAATTCTAGAACGTAACAATTTTCAAATAGCATACAAAACCACCAATCATATTAAAGATAAACTTTACAACACAAATAACAACCAGACAGATAATTTGGATAATAATGGAGTTTATAAATTAAAATGTGTTGATTGTAATAAAATATACGTAGGACAAACCGGAAGGAAATTCAAAACTAGATTCAAAGAACATAGAATGGACTTCAAACACAACAGACTAAAATCAGCATATGCTAAACACCTAATCACTGAACAACACAGATTTGAAAATATTGAAAACTCACTCACAATAGCCCACAAAGAAAAGAAAAGTAATAGACTCAACACTCTAGAAGCACTAGAAATCTACAAGAACAAAGACATAATTCTTAATGATAACCCTATTGAATACAACCCACTTTTCGAACTCACCCTGAAACTATAAATACACCAACATTAACACAATCACTGTAGTACTAGTCCAACTTTCATCAGATAGCTAATAAGCTTACAGGTTAGTTTAACTGATAAACATAACATTATCTAATCTTTTTTAAATATTCTTTGAGCCATCAACATACATACTTATATATTGTTTCATTAATTTTCTTTCATTTTACCTTTTTTAGACTGAAGATGGTACATATACTGTACCGAAATGTACATATCTAACTACTAAGAAAAACAACTACCATCTACAACACAATTTTAATGAGGACAACCTTAACAACCTTATAATAATCTATCATCACGAAGCATCAAGCTTTTGTATACATGTATATATGTGAACAATAATTACGAGAATCTGGACATTCAAGTATTAATTACAAAATCATAGAATATAATTATAATAGTCACGCACAAGTATATGCTTGTAAGCTCTTCTTTTAATCACAATTTCAAGATATTTATTAATTTTAATTTTAAATGTGACATTTTAACATTATGACATGCAAGAATTACTCTTGCTACTTATTTTATTAACCATTATAACCATTAATGTAACAGCTATAACAATCCAAAGTTGATCCTATATATTGATCTCATATATTAATTCAACTATATGGACTATGCACATATGTAATCGCTTGAATATATAAGTTGATCAAAAAAATTTTAACTCTTGACTATATGATATAGATGTTTTATGTATAGCCAATCCAATATTAATCTTAGAATTTTATCTTGCTAACTTTAATTACAAGTTGCCATATATCATACAATGTAAGAATCAACTAATAAAATATTATTGATTTATAATTTACAAATTATATTATAACAATTTATATTGTAAAAGGTTGTCCCCTCTTTTCTGTGTTGTTCATATATCTTAGTATTTTATTTTGAGGGTATAAGACTAAAAACTTCTTTATACATCTAATATTTCCCTCAAAGAACCAAGATGAAATTTATCAATAATGAAATATGGAATTCTTCTCTTCATATCAAACACTGTCTTAGGATTTATGTTGCTCATCTGGCCAGCCACTGTTTGATTAAAGAGCTCATTGATAGCTTCACAAAATAGATTTGTTTCATTTCCTGTCATATTATTTACATAAATGATCCTAACAATGTAATTTCGCAGAAATACATGCTTTTCGCATTTTATACCAATTTCGCATTTTATCGAAAATTGAAAAAACACAATAATAGACTTCATATGCCTCAAAACCACAATTATACTTATTTTGACAGCATTTGGAGACATTTGGCAATTATCGCGATTGCGAAAATCTACCATCCCTATATATTATACAATATTGTATTATGTTGCATTGCACTGTATCCTATCGTATTATATTATATTATAATTTATATTAGTTTAGGCTAAATTCCCATGTAAGAAAAATTGCCATGTAAGAGATGTGCGGGCTCATGAGCTGCGTTGTTAGGGTTACGGTCTGATCATTCTGTGTGTATACCAGGAATGCTGTCAAACTAACCCATTAATTAAACAGAAGCTTCATTAACGGGCTGAGAGGCTGCAGTTGATGTTGCTTTGAGCGTCGCAACCTAGTGACCACGAGCCTTGAAACATAATATGCATAAAGACATTGAGGAGGCAAAATTGATCGTTAGTCTGAAGTGCAATTTCACATATAAAGATATTAAAATTAATAGCAAATTAAATTATTAAGTAGATTTTAATATACCTACTGTACTTCGGCAGTTTATAGCATTGGTAGAATGCAGATTCTGCAATAATTCATCTACACTCTTTTATTGTTACATGCGCACTCTTATTTCATCTTTATCTCAGGCTAATTCTGGATTATCCAATCAGAATCGCATGTGGTAATAGAAAACTTATCTGAATTCTTTGCACTCAATTGCAAGGAAGCACTTTTTTCACTTCCCTTAATGATTGTCGTTACTTCAATGCATGGCAATAAATCATACATGTACTTCCCAAATACAATACGGTACGGTAAGTTATATGGCTGAATCTATAGACATATTAGACAATTAGACAGTAGGCTCTTCCAATTTCCTGACAAACTATCTCAAGAGGTTACCCAAGTTTAAGACCGTCGTCATCAGTAGCATATACGAGCACAGCTGACTCCCTGTTCCTGCTGGCCACTTGAACACGTGGTTGCTTGTCAGGACACACTTTGGTCATTGAATCTAGCAGAAGATATTTCGACCGGCCGCCATAAAGCATTATTATTATTTGCCAACTTCTTCTTTGAGCATTATAATGTTGTTATGCTTATTACTATAAAGCAATACACCTATATTTAGTAACATTTAACATTTTCTGATCCATATCCTTTAATGTTCTTCATAATTGTCAAGAATTTAATGGAACTAATAAATGATTATTATATTTTCTCCCCATCGTACTGGTCACAATGCTGCAGCCATCTGAACTTGGCGTCATGTATCTAAGCAATTGCCACATCGCTGCAAAATTTTACCCTTAGCTGGGGAAGGTTTATAAATCAGAGTTTACAGCAGTCGCCTAGGTGTCCCCTAGGAAATTGGTGTAAGCTGCAATACCTGGTGTCAAAATGTTTTTCATTCTGCTAACAGTCACGCCACTCTGAACCATTGTTACGAACTATAATGGAATGAATTAGGAGATTTATCCATCTATTAATATGCAATGCAAGGATAGTTTCTTCCCACCTCTTAACTGATGAGGTAGATAGAACGAAAAGTTCAGAAATTTAAGTACATAACTATCCACTTAAATTCATAAGAGCTATAAAACAGGTGCTTATGGTATAAGTTGGTGAAATATTCTTCATTTTTTCTGATATTTCCCTATAAGAAAAATAACAAAAGAGCTAATATGACACCACTATGAAGTACAATGCCAAATTATGAAGTTGTATTGTGTTACGTAGATACGGCTAAAAGGTAATGAAGAACTAATTTGTAACAAAGCCAATTCTCAGAAGTACGGTCGATATGTACCCGAGTGGGTGAAAGAACAGTTTCCACTCCGGGGACAGAGGGAAAATTCGCATAGTTGTCAGAATGTAATAAAACTGGCAGGAAATTTAACGAGCATCGTGTTTCAGTTGTAGGCTACTATACATTTATTCTATGTTCTCCTAAGTGCCACGTAAAGAGTTAAAATAGGAATGTATAATGAAGTCGTATTATGAACACAGACTGTTGCAGTTTCAGGAATATTATCAATCATTATTATCATCAACTTTCTCTACCCTAAATAAAGCAATACAGCTTGATCACTTTCGATTTAGGTATAGAATAACTGGCCGCATTGCAAGGAGTCCACATTCACTTGCCTTAGTCCCAAGCAAAGGCTTAGTTATCGCGAGGCAAAACCTATCAATTTTTTTTTTTGCGAAAAGTTTCAAATAAACAATTTCGGACGAAGTACTGGTAGAAGAATTTAACATTTAAACAAAAAAAAAAAAAAAAAAGCCGTATAAAAATCGCTAAAGTGGAATTTCTTGGTTCTTAAAAGTGTATTGAACTATGTATAAAAGCGCAAAATAAAAATGGTATGTTGCGCTTCCTTATACTGTATATTCTGTACGATAAAATTAATATAGACTATTGGTTGATAGATTTAAATTATAAGGCACTCAGCCAATAAGAGCTCATGATTTATGGTAATGGTAATTGTATATAAGAACATTTTAAAAAATTTACGAAATATTTTCTCATTTTTAAATAAATATATAGGTAAGCTATCTTAGATCCACTTAAACACAAATTTCCATAATTTATTTTCCAAAAATATAATTTTTCTATAGAAGTGCTTGAATATTATTTCCTTCAACTCAGTCGA
Organism: Ectobius pallidus; assembly: GCA_964059195.1. Classification (NCBI taxonomy): domain Eukaryota; kingdom Metazoa; phylum Arthropoda; class Insecta; order Blattodea; family Ectobiidae; genus Ectobius; species Ectobius pallidus. The sequence goes on from CAXKWD010000002.1 coordinate 122,349,251, forward strand.
TTCAAACAGGAAAGTAAAGAACACAAAATGACTCTGCTGAATGACAGTGATTCAAAGTGATGCAAGCAACTACTGTCTCGTTTACAGAGAAAACTGTGAATAAAGAAAAGGGACTTTGACGCAGACAAGCTCTGCCAATATCACGGCGGAGTTCAACCATGCTCTTCCACCACATAAGTGAAAAGGGAGAAATAAAAAATAAAAAAAGGAAAACGTCATGCGCTTCAATTGTAGTGACTTACAATCGATATAGGGCACATAACAAACAGGCGAACTACTTCAGGGTAGAAAAACTAATTTCTACTGTGAATCACACACGTTTTAGATAAAAACGATTTTACTGGGAAAGTATATTCGAGAAAAGTTCCCGTTCAATGTATTTCTTTTTTTCGAACGTCTAAAAAACATGAAAATAGGGTAGGAATTCGATTTACTCAATCTCTGTGTACACATCTCGAAGCACTGGAACTGACAGGTAGATTTGTAGTAAATTTAACGTTACGAAAAAAACCTGCAACGCATTCCAATCAATAGAATCAAAATTGAATTTACAACGTTCTACACTCTCGTGAAGCTCTTGTTTTCAGTTTTAATTTTAATTTTACATGATAAGAACATCAGGAAGACACTTTCTTCCATAAGCTTCTCTGTAAAGAAGAATATGAATGTATAAACAAGGTAGAATATATTTCAAACGAAATTTTATCAGCTGCTGGAATATTGTATCGTTTTTAAAGGTATATTACCATGTCCCTACCCAAAGAGCCCATATTTTTCATTAATACATTCCAATTTGTCATATATGGTTTCCATCTGGGAATACTGTAATAAGCAAACCTTGAAATCATTCAACTAATTCAAAATAGAGCAATTCATAATTTGTTTGGCTATTTGTTCAACCCACCAACTAAATAACTGTACATTAATACGGAAATAATGCCTATAAAATTGCTGGTAAAATATCGTTTACTTTTATATATTTTTAAAAACTTACACAATTTGAATTTTAATTACCTGGAAGTAGTGTTTAAGCTTGAATTATCATAGTCATTTCATAAGGAAACGTAACAGATACTCAGCCAGAAATTTATATCTACTAGATACGGAATGAAAGGACTTAAATATAATTTATTTCATAGATTTAATGAATTGCGTCTCGAAATTCAACTGTTACCCACTTTCAGATTGTACAAAGAAAATATTTATTGCTTGATCTGGAACGAATATAGGTAAGGATAACTTAATGTATTTTAATATCTTTATTTATTTATTTATTTATTTATTTATGTATTGTTAATTAATTAGTTTGCATTATCATCAGTTTGTATTATCAAACTGTGTCATATACATATATGATATTTATTAATGAGCCTTGGCTCATAAAATCCTTTTATTAATAAATAAATAAAATAAACACAAAAAGGAAAATTAAGCAATGAAAAAGGTGGAGGAGAATGAAAGAACAGAACGTAAGATCAACTCTAGGCCCTAAGATTAGAGAGGTAGAAGTTGAAAAGGAAGTACTCCTTGCATAGAATGACAGAATTAGTTTACTTAATGGATCTTCATTAAGTATTGAAGAAATCGTCAATTCACACCTCTCTTCAGTACCTATGAGAGCAATACTATTGGTATGAAGATGTAATGTGATGTAAAAGGAAGTTCCGGGAACTGCGAAGTATTAACAATTAAAGAAGTCAATTTGCAGGGCAGCCACCTGAAGATTTCATTTGGACAGGGCCGCACAATAGTTGGACTGATTGGTCAGATTCGCTGAGAACTTGCTTGGGATGTCATTATCCATGGCAGAGGAGCTAATCATGTCGAATCGACTTCATTACCGATCGACTTCACACCTTCATTCCCTAGCATTGTATTTCTACACGCGTTCACTTGAAAGATTTACTGAAGATACCACATGGGGATTGATTAGCAATTCTTGAAGTATCGGAACACAGTCTCTAGGGAAAATGATGTTGGCAAGCGTCAAAGCTGCGCAATTGTATAAGCTTTTTTGAGATTTCTGGCAACACCACAATACTGAGATAATCGCTGTTTTCCTACACGACTTGTTAAAAAATAAACTAAAAAATGAACAATAAAGTAAAGTTTCACACAGTGGTTACGAGAATGAATCATCTCGGCACCTCGACTGGTACAGAACTTGCCAAAGAATGAAATAATAACTTCAAAGAATGAGAGTGGAAATGGAATTATAACATTTATTTAATATTTTATTCAAGAACCTTCGACTACACTTCTGTATTTAAAAAAATTATAACCTAATTAGAATGATATGACCCTTCACGCGTGACCCTGCCAACTGTGTGTAGGCGCATGTTGATAACCGTTCTTTTTACTTATTGCTTAGTAGGCCTAATCAATTTCTATACTCTGTAAATCAGAAATCGCTAACAAAAATAACTTATTTTCTGCACATCATAATTCAAATTATCACTGATTTAAAAAAAAAACACACACACATTCCGTAATTTTGTTACATCAGTTTACTTGATTTTATTTATTATTTCACCCAGTTCATTCAGAATAGTTTATAAAATGATCTGAAAAGCATTAGGCCTAAACTAGAACTAGCTATGCTAACTCCTGCAGTCGTAAACTTTTTAGACTCAGTTACTGGATTAAAGTGATCCTTCGAGTATTATTGTGATTATAATATTGATATAAGAATGTTTAAAATTGTATCTTTAATCCACGATAATGGATATTAGTTATATAAAATTTTAATTGGAGAAAGTCAATGATAAACAATTTCAAACATAGCATTCTTTACAAAGCATAACACTATAGGTCTCCAAAAAGTGACACTAAATTCCTAAGTCTGTATTCCAAGTACTAAGATAGTTAACACTACGGTTCTAAAGTAAAGGGGATATGTGACACTCTTTCATATAGCAGTCGCTAGCCTCTGGCCAAGATAATAAGATCCTTGGCCAGCTGCATTGTGAAAAGCGTAATAAAGAGTAGATCACAGAAAAGTATCCAATTTCAATGGGTTTTCTGGCATTCAGACTGCAGTAATATAAGGACCAGGCAATATTAAGACCAAGCTGCATTTTTATCTTGGTGACAGCACACGAAATGCAAACAATTCCCCTACAAAAAGAACAAGATAGGAAGTAGCTACCAGAATATCTAAGAAGTTTATCATGTCTCGGATCGCCGCAATTTGGGCGCCTTACATAAGATAGTACAGAGTTCTTTGCGTGTCCTAGTTGACGAAATTCTACTTATCATTCAACACAAAAAAAAATCGCTGTAGTTTTGTTTCCGGTTGCCTTTTCTAACATGATATCACATAAAAAAAATAATAAACTTCTTTATGTTTTTATTGTACTTTTACTAAACTTGACAATTGTTTTTTATTGTACTTTTACTAAACTTGACAATTGTTTTGTTGAAGGGAAAAAACGCAACTCAAGAAGGGAAAAAGAAGCATGATTATGTATTATGTATAAACTGTATGAAAATAGTAAAATGTGTGTTTAATAAGAACAACAGATGAATACGTAGATAATATATAAGATCCTAAAAGCCCGAAAGAGCAGGAGCTCGTGCTCCGGGGTAGTTCCATGCTTATATTTACATGTTTTAAATTATTGAAATATAAATTATTGACATTAAATTTACGCTATTGAAATATAATCTTAACCTAAAATTACCTTAAAACTAAATAGACAAAATACTGTTAAATAGTACTGGGGGAAAAGACAAAAGCTGAGATTAAAGGCATGACTCAACTGAATATAAAAAATAATTATAATAATGAAAAATAAATTATCATGGTAGTAGTAGGTACCAAAAGATAAACCTATTTTAAAAGGGATGGAAATCTAAGTTATATGAGTTTTTATTTAATTTTAGATTTAAATACTCCACAGCTATATTTGGCGAAAACTGGATGTAATGTGATTTTAGAATATACAGAAGAGGATCGACACTAGAGCTATGTGATAGACCGGCAGAAGTGAAACATTTGGGTTCTATTAATGTACCGGTATCAATTTTATTTCGTTTAGGGCTGTGTTCATGCGGAACAGCTAGGAATTTTGTCTTATTTTTATGGTAGAATTTTAATGAGGAGTATCTATAGATTTGGTCAATGCTAAATACATTCAATCGGAATAGATTAGTTTAGTTGGAGAGTCCAGCCGTTTTTAAACAAATTATGATTATACTTTTTTGTAATAAAATAAAATAAAATATTCTCATACTTTAATTTTTCACTTTAATATCCATAAACGATATGAAAACAAAGAACTGAAATAAAAATAAAGGTCTTCTGCCTTGATATTCTTCAAATAGATCTGTATTATACAAGAGTTTTGATGGCAACGATGCCGAAGGAAGCTAAACTTATCAGTATTCAGTTTCTCACTAAAATTGAAGTATTTTCAATTTCCAGTCTGTCCAGTGTCAATGTAAGTTGCATTTCCGTTTTCCATGTTACTGAAAGTGGCATGTGAACATGAACTCGTGATATTTTAGGTAAATTGGTACCCTTTGCATGGCACAATTCTTCACAAAACAAACAATGTAAAACATGATTTACATTCTAGTTGTTATCGAGACTGGGGACCATCCGAATAGACTGAAGAACACTAAACTCATTTTAAATTTTTTGACTAAACACTGCCTCTTGTGCTCGACACAATAAATTACAGTTTTGAAGAAAACATTAATTTTAACATGTGTAATTTCTTGTTCAGTGGATTCCAGACTTGCCTACCGAGTAACAAGTTCATTTGCTAATGTGATATTACGTAATTCGTTAAGACTGACATAACCTTTTCAGTACTACTCACGTCGCTGGATCGCCTCAGGAATTGTAAAAAGTAAAGATTAAAAGAGTGTTACTGTTTTATATAAAATGTGAGGATTTTTATCCATGTGTCAGGATTGTCACTTCTGGAAAACAGTCAAAGCACGAAAATTTTCCCAATCGATTAACTAACGAGTTCAGTTAATGAATGCCTTACTATCATAGCTAATCCCACGCGAGATTACGAGTTTATAGATATTTACGATAATATAGTTCGGGGAAATTTATCTCACGAATCTCTTAATTAATTTATTAAGACTATTCATCCGCCACGTGTATGATATTGACCAATAACGTTTAGCAATTCCTTGGATATATACCAATCACGATCGTTTATCTTATAATATACTTCCTAGGGCCGCAAGGAAGCAATTTTATCTTATAAAACGTCAGCTCGTTACTGGACACATAAGGCATCAAACGTACGTCACATAGTCTACTGCCAGTAAACAGAATGAAAAGCACATATACAATATAAATTGTTTATAAATTGAAATTATGTAAATCTATATTGATTGAAAACACAATTTCGATTCGGCACAAGCCAGTTCATGTGCTTTTATAGTGTTCTAATCCTGACGCTACCCATATTGTGATAACGCACTACTGGTAGCATTGGGAACTCGAATCGATACATGAACTGTTCATTCATTTAGTATGCCGTTATCTCACAGCGGGAGAATACTGACAACAAAGCAGGAATATAAGTATTACTGACAAAATCCGTTACATTTTATTCTTGGAATAGTCTTAATAAATCCTACACGAGATTACAGGTTTCATCAGATAAATTTGCTGGAACTTCTCGCAAATAGCCTATATCGATAAACTCGTAATCTCTCGTGGGATAACACTGACTATTCCATTCATAAAATGTAACGAATTTTGAAAATAAGTATTTACTTACTTTGTTGTCAATATTCTGCCCGCTGAGATCAGGACATACAAAATTAATAACAGTCCATGCATCGATTCGATGAATCGATTCCAGTTACCAATGCTACCAATAGTGCGAACCACAAGGTAGAGTTCGTAGTCGTAGATTGCTAACAGCAGAACGCATCACAATTTATTGTGTTTTTAATCAATGCACATTTTCAATTTCAAAAGAAGTTATGTTGTTTAAAATAATATGTTTTCTTTCTGTTCACTGGCAGTATGTGATGTATTAATCACTGCACGTCTAATGCCTTATGTGCCTAGTATCGATCTGACATTTTATCAGATAAAATTACGTCCTTGCGGCCCTAGGAAGTATATTATAAGATAATCGGTCGTGATTGATCTATATCCGAGGAATTGCTAAACGATATTTGTCAACATCAAACACACTGTGTATGAATGGAATAGTCAGTGTAAAAATTTAGCTCCGAGAGGGATAGATGATGAACAAGTCATACTAGTCCTTAAGGATTTATTAACAATTACGCATTGAAATAAAATCGGAAATTACGTCATGTATTTTGTGATCATTTCTATGTTATACTGTCTATCTGTTTTGCAATCTATAGAATGTTCAGAGAACCACATGGGGCGCGCCCCCTGGGGGGGGGGCGAGGATCTTCTTAGGGGGGCATGCAACAATTTGAAATTCATATTTTGATTTAGTGTTGTTGCCTTGTCCGTCGACAATAATTTTTAATCGGTTAACTTGAACCAAACAAATACACAGGCACAAACCGTAATTAGCAGGAATAACAGACTAGTGTGAATTTACATTTTATAATATTATAAATTGTAACTATATTTTCCCTGTCTTAATAAATAGTCATATCTTGTCCTCAACACGTCTATAATAATTTGTGCTCTGTCAAACATAAAACCTAATATCCCAGAGCTGGTGAAAGCTAAACAGTGTCAATCATCTCACTAATATTATTTTTACTTCCTCTGCCCGTACCATAGGTACTATAGGTAGAGGAAGTATTGTTTTCGACCCCAAAATTCGAAGTTGAGCTTTTAGCATATATACACGTTTCAAGGCCCCCTGAATCCAAAAATACTATTTTTGGAAACATGTCTGTGTGTCTGTCTGTCTGTGAACACTCTAGCTCCAAAACGGAAAATCGTATGAAAACAAAATTTCGTATTTGGGTCAGGTACCTTCTGAAGATGTGAGGATAAGATTGGCGACTATTTTCTCTTATTTTTAAGGGGACTTTACATGAAGAAATTTTCGTTTTTCGCGATTTTCTCGAAAACGGCTCTAACGATTTTCTTTAAAATTTGCACATGTGTTCCTTTTACTGAGAGCTAAAACTTTTATTTGAAACTTTTTTCGAAAAAATTCTCTGAAGGGTAGTTACAAGCCACCCACTGTTCACCAACTGTTTGTAGAAAGTTTGTCTTGCGTGGTGAACAACTGAATACGCGCTCTTTCACGGCCTCTTATTCTATATAAGAATGGGAAGTGAGAAAGATGTATTGTTGGCCATGCATAGAGTAAAGAAGTATCTGAGGAAAATATTCAATAAATTTCGGAAATTATTCTTTACGGCGGAAAGTTCAATAGACGTCTGCAGTCACTGGTTTTTTGTTTTGTTTTTTGTTTTTGTTTTTTTTAAGTTTGTTATATATCCTGCGCTTTTAGTCGCATCATTGAAAGAAGAGGTATTTATAGGATAATTAGCGTAAAGTTGTGTCTTGCGATTCTGTTCAAGGATGTGAGAATACTGTTAACTTTTATTTGGGCAGAGGAAGTTATGTGACTTTCACATCAGATTTTTTAACTCTACATTGGACATTTGTGTTTCTACATTTAACTTTTTTTAAGAACTGTACTGAGACTCAAATAAGATTCACAATAATTATACATGCATTTTCGTGTTTTATACGTGTGTGTGTGTGACAGCAAAAGCATCACAGGATAAATAAGAATAATAAAAGAGGTGAGCAGTATTAATTTTATTTTTACAAGTATTATAGGCATCTTATAAAGTGCAAAAGTACCATACTATAGTCACGTTTTTTGTCCTCTTCTCCCCATCACTATCAAAGGGGACGGGAAGATTCCAAGATATTCGAAGGGGGGCGTCAGCTGAAAAAGGTTGGGAACCACTGATCTACAGTGTCAACCAGAATAATTTTTCTCATGCGGTATCGAAGCACTTCCTATCTGTGTGCATAAGTGCATTGAAATGGGAGGGGACTATGTAGAAAAATAATGTACAAGCAAACATTCTTCCTGCAGAAAAAATTAATTGTCATTTTAATTTGATTTTCTCTCGTATTAAATGAAATAATATCGGTTACTCACATTGAGGCAGGCACAAAGAGTGTAGACAGGATGTCTTACCTGCAATAGAGAAAAAAGCAATATAAGTAAACATAAACAACCAATTGAACATTCTCATTTCACACACTCATAATGACACATGGGCATGTTCCTATCACCGCACGTCTTAAGACCATGCCAAGTTCATTTTCAATATGTTTAATAGTCAAGAGAAAGAATATGCTTTAATTTTGACACTGAATTACTTTTAATTAGGAGGAATGAAATAGGCATCTCCTGACAACATAATACCTTTAAAAATTCGTAAGGAACTGCAAAAAATTTAGTGTAGGTTAAAACTTAATCAAACAAGTGACGTAAACAGCAATAAAAATATCTATTTCCTTTCTTACAGACCATTTTTATGTCTAACAATAATTTACACCTAAACCATTAATTCATAAATTTGTCATTACGTATATTTTTATTTATGTCTGTCCCCTAATAACGTTTTCATTTTATGTTCTCAATCGTATTTTTTTTAACTGTATTTGATAAGTAGTAAGTTGTATTTATGCAGTCCTTAAATAAGGAAAGCAGTAAAATTTCTAGTAAATAAAAAAATGACATTTAAATAGGTATACTTACCGAATTAGATGTAAATCGGAAATATTACAGCAATCTTTTAACTGTTGTGACCGTGATCGTGAGGAAACTTAGACTAAATGTGCTCACATAGAGTCTAAAAGTACATAAGACAAGTATATAGAAATGATTTATGGTAAAAATTGAAGACCTTTAGCATGGTTTTATAGATGCCACTCTAAAACACAGCTAATTTAATTGAATTTTTCATCAATGATTTGAATATTATTTTCCTTTGTCACAGTGACGGCTACAACAGTTAAAAGGACAAAAAAAAAAAAAAAGTAATATGTAACAATCCTGTTGTACTAAAAAACTTGACCTGACTTACCTATGATCAGTCGTAGGATGCTGGCAGTAAGACAGTGAAGTTCTGAGGTAACGGCCATTGGGGTGAGCGAGCAAGCGTAAATGTTTGTTGATTTGAGGTTAGGGAAGTTCAGTCCGGTGTGTCCCAGCCGGTGTTGATCTCCACACCAGTAGCCATGGAGGTCATTACCGCCGCTGCTACGGACTTTTCTCCCCAAAAGTACATGTCATCTACTTTATACATTTTCACCAAATACTTCCAAGGAGTTTTCACCTCACACTTGAAGCCCGCACTCTCATTTCTTTAAATGTTAATGTCTACCATTCGTGAGTGTATACCTGTTATAAGCACGTCGAAAATTCTTCGTTCAAAAGTCAAGTTTAAATGTCTGGTATTAAACACTATATGCATCATGAATAACGCTCTTTTCATTTCATCATTTCCTTTTATTTCAGTTTATTTGTACTTATCTGCAAAAAAGGAGAAACAATATTGATCTCAGTAAAATCCTTATATGTTGAAGTCTTTATCAGAAATACGGGGCACCGACAGAATCCAATCACATTTTCAGGGAAGACGACTTTACGGTAAATCTTGACAATGCTTTTACATACTGGGATTTTCCTCGAGAGAAGAAAACCCTTTCTTTTGCCAGAAGGTCGGATATATTCTGTCAATACCCAGTAAAAGAGGCAAGGGAAAAGAATGCTTTCAATAACACAAATAGCCTGATAACGTCTCTAGTTTCACTCGCGTAAGCCTATATATTCATTTTCCTTGTCCAATACGAAGACAATACGAGTTCATGTTTTCTATAGACCATGTAGCCGATTTTTACAGGATTTATTTAAAAAACGTATTCAGAACGTTTGTTTAATGGATAGATCGGCTGCCTTCCATCACTTGGAACGTGGATCGAATCCCGGTCAAATCACCTAGAGTTACAAAAAAGATGAATTGAGATCGAAATTGGTTTCCGAATTTTCCATATCCCAGAATACGCTCGGCTATTTACGAGGTTACCGCAGTTTCCGTTGTCCACAAGTTTTTAATATTTCTTAAAGGTTTTACACGAAAAATTTCTATACTGTAGTTTGTTTATTTGTCTGAACAATCAAATACCAAATTCCAAACGTTGTGACACCATGTACTGCAAATATTATAAGATAATCTAGATAAAGAGGGTGTAATTATTTATTAATAATGTCTTAATAACAAAAATAAGTCCCAAATGTCCATGCCATGGTTTCCAATACTCATGAAGTTTGGATCTTAAAGGTTACTGATTGACAACTGCCATTCATTAAACATGTTAAGACTACCGAAATTCCAGATAAACACGAAATAAGTACCGTCGGGGAAATGATAATTTATAAAATTCTTTTGTTTGTATTTTGTGGTGTTTTCATCATGCATACTTCACATATTCGCATATACGCATATACATTTGATATCAGCCTTGTTTCAACTTGACGTAAATAATCAAGATGGCCGTTCTAACGAACAGCTGGCCATCTGGTAGGTGACTGCGATTGAAATTTGTTGATATGCTTCCGTTTTTAAGCATTTTGTTATAAAAACAGAGTTAGCAGCTTTTAGGATATTGCTAACAACAACTTTCCTAGTTTGAGGGTCTCCTTTTCTTCATATTACAAACAATGTTAAATTCCACATTTTAACAGCACGGTGTTGACTGGCTATATGGTGAGGTGAAGTCGATTTCTTAATACGAAACAAAGGTATTGTACAATGTCTTCCTCCATGTGGCCCTACCAATTACGTCTTACCCGCAAATCTCGTATAATTTCTCCTAACTAGGCCTACATAAATATCACTGGGAACGAAATTGAACATGGCTTATGTACAGGTAGGGGGAAAAAAAAGCGGACCGACTAAAATATCTAAGTTGCCGATATGAGCCACTGCGCATATCTAGCGGTATTCACAGGATAGCGGGGAATGTTTTGAAATTTGTTCCACAGCCGATGAATTCAGGAATAATTTCATGTAATTTGCATTGCTTGTGAAAAACAAACGTTTCCGTTACATCTCTTACATTTATTTATGAAATCAGCTACAAGAGTCGGTCCGCTTCCCCCCCCCCCGCCCCGCCTACCTGTACATAGGACTTGTGCAATCAACTACGCAGCCTATATGTACTTTCACTAGTAAGACAGTGAGCATATAACTTATGTCGCACAAGCTGTGTAATCAAAGCAACAATCCAAACTTAACACAAGCAGAAACAGCTGTCTGATGATTGTTACTGGTAAACTTGTGACATGATCTGAACTCTGTAGGAGATGGTTGCCCGCCCAGACCACTAGTGTCAAGATCACGTCACAGATGACGGAGGCAAATCTGTGGCCTTTGCAGAACTTCACAAGTGCTTCAGAGCTCGTTCCAAGAATCCCGCTAACTGTGAAGCACTTGCAAGTTTCACTACGCTTCATAATTCTGTGTCCTTTACACGAGAAGGGCTTGAAGCAGATGGGAGAAGCAGCTAATCTATATAGTAATATTCTCTGGGCAGAGATTTTAAATCTTAGCTACCTAGAAAGTTACTGTACCTCAATTGCCAATTTTACTATAGACTATATTAAATAGAAAATATCAATCAGTAAAATACGTAGCCATACACAAGGACAAAGTGAAATTCAGGCGTGGGATCATCACGACAAAAAGTCTCTTGCTTGGATATCAAAAGTATTAAATACAAGGAAGAAATATCTGAGTTTCTGGTAATTAAATTTCTTACCTGGAAATCAATTTTTTCGAGTATGAGAAAACCTAGTTTCAGAGGAGACGTTTCGGTTGTTGGAACTCGCAACCTTCTGAATGTGATTTCTCAAATCCATTCATGTACACAATTAACAAAATAAACAGAAATGAAGAAACAAAGAACTTAAGAAAATGTCCAATAAAGTTATACGTTGCATGAGTGACACACTGATCAGTAGCCAATAATGTACAACAAATAACGGCCGTGGGTGTCGGCATGCTGACCACATGCCCCCCCAATCCTCCCATCTGCCTATGATAGATGACGCAGCGGTCGGGTGGTAGGCCAAATCCCTCCAGGGATGTAACGCCATGGAGTTTAGAATGTACGACAAAAAATTACCACTAAGTTCGGGTGTAGTCTGAAGAGTGCAGTCAAATAGTTTATTATCTCCCAATAACAGAATGACTGCCGGCAAATCATTTAGCAGCATCGATAGTTTTTAAAACAGAATAATTACGAAAAATACACAGAGAAAATTTAAAATACAATAGAAATTTAGTTATTTGTATTTAAATATAAATTAGAATTTTAAAAAGCAACAGATACACAATTATAATATGTGCGAGGATTACAAGCTATGATGTATGTTTAATTAAGCTATCAAAGAGAAATGGATGGAATGAGAATTGTAAAATAAAAATACTGTTCCGAAACATCGAGTGCAGTTCATCAAACTAAATATGATGTATATTTTAAACAAAAATAAATAGAAAGATTTTCATTTATATAACTTATAATGAACAGCAGTAAAAAGTAAATATCAGACAAAGAAGTGTTTATGGATATTATTTCAGTAATTAAACACACTGAAATAAGAGAAGACGAAAGTTAGAGATGTGAAAGCTGGTAGAAGAGACAACGAAACACAGAAAAATATAACAAAGGAACAAACAGGGACAAGAACGTCTAGCTATTGCTTTACAAAATGGCGCATGCAACCTGAATACATGATTATTATATCCACGTGTCTGGATTATACACAGGAAAACTAAACCACATATAAAAATGGGAATAAGGAAATATCAGCTCATTTCATATATATTTATGCATGATTCCCCTTAGAATAGGTGACCCAGATTACACAGGCAACAATATGATTTTTTTTGTTTTGTTTTTGTGTTATTACATCTCTACAAGGAAAGAAGTCTTGTAAACCTGTTAGCCAATGGACATACTTTACTGTAATCTGAATATTTAAAAAAAAAAAAACAGATTGCAAACTTGATCAATCCCATATTTAAATTAAGTATTTCTATTATATTAATACGGTAGGCCTACTTAATATTCTAACTAGATAGAAAATGAATATTAAGTTACATATCAATTCATCTTCTTATTATTATTATTACTTTCTTAATATCTTTTTATTACTATAAAGAGTCTGAGCTGGTTGGAAAGGTAAATAAGGTACTGCATTTGTTTCCCTAAATTCGAGGATTTGATCCCGGGCCAAGTAGATGGTCTTTCTTTGTTCCTAAATATGACAGTCCCTTGTCAGCATATTTATAAGTATATACAAAAATGGGTTGGAATATTGGCCATGTTTACAGGCCTAAGCAGCATTATAGAACCGTCATTAAATAACGATGACACTCAAAAGTTAAAAAAATTAAAATATCTGGTACTTTGTCACTACAAATATCATAACCTTTATACAGCTAAAGAGTAGTAACTACATTATTTCGCTGCAAGTGTTCAAAAAATAGTTCCAGGAAAATAGAAAGAGATCTCTGGAATTGCACATCGTAGCTATTTATTTTCATTTTCTACATTTGGGGTCACACCCGCAACAACTTTTCCACATCTATATGCCTATAAGTGTCCAAAATGTAATTCTCTTTAGTTACTTCTTTCATTGTATATTGCAATTACCACTAACGTCCTCATTACTTATCTGATAATGACAGTTATAATAAGCAGATAAACTATAATTCAGTGGAAATGCACACATCAAACATGCCTAATTTCGCAGTATCTTATAATTTTATTTATTGTGAAATCGGAAACAGTAGCCTAATGGATAAAAGGAAAAGAGATAGAGGAGAAACTGCCCTCTCGAATTAGTAAGGTGAAATAACTTACTGAATTTCCATTACTCTTCCCAATTTTGCGATAAATAAAATAAGTTGCTGCAAAATTAGGGGTACCGCGAAATTAGGCAGGCTATATTTACTGGCAATTGTGTAGGCCTATATTCCATCATATGTTTGTTTCTAAAATTCAAACAGGTATTAATTTTATTCCTACTTTTCTTTAGATCTTTTATTTTTCTTTAGTATTCTTTTCCTGGATTCAAAACATTCCTAATTCATTTTTTAATTTTGTGTGTGTAATGTAGACTAGTTATGCCTAACTTAGTTATGTTCAGAATGAACATGATTAGGTTCTACCTGAGTACCCATATACCTTCCAAGTAAATAAAAATTATATTTCATTCTGAGCGTGTAAGAAGAAAGGAAAGAAAGACAAACTGAAAATGGGAACTTTATTCATCGGAATCAGAACCACTTAATTAATGCATGGTTGTCAAACACCAGCTGACCACACATGAAGTGAAAGCTTGTGTTTATTAGAACTTTGGATCTGTGGTGATTGAACGACAAGAGTTGACTCTCCTTGAGTACCTGGAAACTCTTTTAAGAGCTCTATCTGCATTCTGACTGCTTGAATAAGACGGTGCCACCGAGAAGGAGTGTTACAAAGGAAGATAAAAGCGAACGTACACACGGTAAACAATTTCAAGAAGATTGGATTCACAAGACATGAAACTCAAGCACAGAGACTATTGTTAACTCTTGAAAGTACTTAAAGACAACCCACGAGCTTGTGCAAATACTTCTAAGAGTAACACTTTGACAGACCATTATTTGTAAGTAGGTAGATAAAAATGCGTTCATAGAAAGTTCTGTTACGACGCAACCTGATGATACTGAATTCTTGATCTAGAATTTACAAAATATGAACTTATTTTTTTACGGATGACTTCCAAAGTGATAACTACACTTAGCAATGTAAGTGTACTTCTATAGTCACTTTCTTATAAGGCGGGGCAAGTCTAAATTACAGTCTCGAGTATGGAGGGAGGTAGGTAGGTTGGAGCGGACTAAATTATTGCTAAATTATTTGCTACATTTTTCCGTTTGGGGTTTTCCTAATAAAAAAGTAATATGAAATCTTGGGACCTTGATTTCGGATTAATTCATTTCTCGTCACTATCGTTCAATTATTCACCCCGCGAAGGCAAAGGGAAAACGAGGACCCAGGACAATACTTTCCACAGAATAGAGGCAATAGTAGTATTAGTATTAATAAAGTGGATGTATTAGTACTGATATGAATAGTAAGAACAAATCTTTGTTGACATTGTTATTTTGAATAATTGTACCACATTGTACGCAATTTACTTGAGTTTTGTAGCACACAATCTGCATGCAAAAAAAGGAAAACGATTCGATGTAACTGGTAATCATAATAAAATATAGCATTCACTACCATCCCAGAAACAGGGTGGAGAAGTATATTGGTGTTCCATTTCAGTAAAATAAAATTGCGAGAATACTACTCGTCTTTGTACTTTGTACTCGCCAAATAAATTGATTCTTTTCAGTAGTTCGCAGTGAAAAGCTCTCTGACGTAGGAGTCACAATTCTCGCCTTACAAAATATCAGCCCAGAACTGCAGTTTTCAGGTTCCCAGAAACGCGTATATGCCAACCTTCTTTCTCGTCACACATTTTCTCTATCAGAATAGACCTTATTTCTTGTTCTTGAAGATCAGCATGTCGTTTTACTCCATCCTAGTCTATACGATTTTCTTAGGCAAAGAAACCCTGCATAAAGAGATAAAGTGAATGGACCAAAAACCAAAGAAAGCAAATATATGCTGGGGGGGGGGGGGGCAGGATCGGAGAAAATCAGAACAAGAACAATTTGTTTTGGATTCTGTGGACCATTAAATAATAGTATATAGTGATACAGGTGTCGGAAGTGTGTTTTAACAGAATCGAGGAAAGCAATATTTTCTATTTCCGAGAGTCTGTTATAAACTTTACACACGTGTCGCATAGAGTTCTTCTACAATAGGGAAATACTTGAAAATTTACGTGAAATATAAATTAAAAACAAACTGTTCGAGAAGCTTGATTCTAAGGTAAAGAAACTTAAAACATTACAATTTCACCTCGGTGCACTGCTTTCTTGACCTCACGCTTGATCATGTACATTGTAGACGGTGCATGATTACTTTCGCCTTGCGGTTCTCACAAGTTGATAGCCTAAAGTTCACTGTGCGTGTTCACATTTTCGTTTGTCAGTAAAAATTTAGCAGATGCAACTAGTCGCATAGTACTTAGTTCCTGAGTGAGGGTTTCGCGGGGTTTTCCTCACTCTTATCAGGTGAATACCAGATCAGAGACCCCCCCCCCCCAGCGACAACAGACAGAGGAACAAGAATAAAGTTAACTGAATAGGATGTCAAAATAAATTCACCAAAAAAATTCCCCGTGTTCTATGATCAAGAGAAGATGACACGACGAACTTACAACAAATGCGAAATCGGTTGATGGCTCAGGTAATCCGGGGTGGAAGGCAAGGGGGGAAAGGTACTCCGTTCCTGGACAATGATCTTGGGGTTGGTACAATGAGGGGGCTTACATGTGCGGTGAAGAGTGCAGTAAGTTAGGTTGCCGGCACTGGATACTGGAAATTGATTTTCCACCATGTTAGCGTAAGCAGGAAGTGGATGAAAAATACTATCGTAGAAAAAAACGCTTATTCGAAGCATTTAAGTTGTACATACTAGAAGCTGTTAGAAACCACTTTCAAGTAAATAATAAAGGCGCTTGCCGGAAATTTGAAAATAGTAGCTAAAACAGCGAGTTTTACTGACGGTACCTGGAATAAACTGCTCAGTGAGAAAACTTGATAACTTGATAAGAAAAAAAAAATCCGTACATAATTAAATAAATAAGTGCAAAATAGCTTTTAATAAGGAATAATTAGTACTACACTTTTTTAAGAAGTTCATTAATAATAACTGATTATAGTTATGCACTGAATAAGCGACTCATGCTCATCTTAAATTCTACGTTGAATTTTTAGCCTATTAAATCTTTCGCTCCTCTCTGACTTAGTCAAACGATTGCACAATAGGACCATACTATGGTTCGATTCCACATTAAACTATGGACAACAGTTTTTGTAGTAACAGCTTCATTAATAATGTTAACTCACAACAGGCAGGTATCTCTCTTTTAAGGATTCGTTATAAACTGCAAATCATTAAAGAAAAGGCCCGTTGTTTGCCTGAATGCGATCTAAAATAGAAGAGATAATAATAATTCTAATAATAGTAATAATAATTAATAAGAACATTATATATTATGTGCTTATAGGAGAATTAAATTAGTTATGCACAAAAGAATACTCATACAACTGTAAGCAAATGGATATAACACAGAAGATTAAACTCTTGAGCTTAAGTATGTACTCTTTCTACAACTCAGTCTGTAATTTCGTTTAGCTTTAATTTCTAGGAAAAAATCATTGAAGAGTGAACAGAAGTTCATCCTTTTATTTTCTTCTGAATTTTTTCCTCGAATGGTTTAACAAGTCTCTTGAAATCCAAGCAATTATTCATATTTCCTCTGCTAAAGTTCACGTAATTCAAACAAGTGGGAAACGCGTAATACTGACTTCAGAATATGACGGAATGTCGTTTCACGGAATTTCTGTAAGGACACTGAATACAGAAACTGCAGCGAAATTTTAGTATTACAAGAGATTACTTAAGAACTGGAAGGGTGCACTTACATAAGAGAAACATTATATATTCTTATTCATTACAATATACTTGAATATCCTTAGAGTTACAACATGCCAACATAGAGAAATTTCAAAATGGACTGGATCGATTGCTGGTATCTCTCCTTTTACTTTCCTTGAGAATATTTTAGGAGAAATATTCCTTTCACACCAGGATTCGTCTTACCTCAAAAATATAAAGCAAAAACATCTTTAAGGAATATGTGACTTAAGGATATTCTCGTTTTGAGAATTAATAATGGTTTTTTATCCGGGCTTCAAACCCTGTGAAGTAGGATGATTATTTCCGAGCTTTCGCGAGAATGCTGCCAACTTCTGGGAAACATTCTCGGCTAGATGCCCGGGAGATCGTTATTCATCGTTAAGGAAGTTAATACTCACTCTTACAGGAGATAAATCACGTGAACGTATCAAGATTTTTAACGATTTAACTATAACCTAGGTTTGGGAAAATGCTATGGTAAATTAATTATGTCACCCACCATGTAAATTATGGAATCCAGCTAATTAGCTCACATAAGAATATCTAAAAAAAAAGTAGTTGGACTGTCAGATAGTAGATAATTAAGATGCCTCTTTCCGCAAAAAGTACAGACTTATTATGTGCACAGCATGGGAATTATGCATCCATATATTTACCTTCCGGTATAATAAATGGTAGTGGTCACGTCCAGTAAGAAGAACAGCTGCAAATGTCATTAATTCAGAGAAGAGAGTCAGATCTGGATGATGGATGATGCTGAATGTTATGTGAAACAAACCCAAGCTTGAAGAAGTGTGTCTTTCGTTGTGAGTCTCGTGTCCTTTAAAAACGATTTAATAGACATATCCGTTCACTGAATAATGTTTACCACCTCTCTTACGGAAATTAGGAGGGCTCCGAATAGTGTATTATTAGTCGTGTAAACGTTTTAACAAGCTTAGGAAAACTTAAGCAGAGACGTATCCAGCTATTAGAAGATTATTTATTAATAATGATCAATGACCATCAATCTTAGCGTAGGCTAATAATAATAATAATAATATTAATAACAATAATAATAATAATAATAATAATAACAATAATAATAATAATAATAATAATAATAATAATAATAATAATAATATATGCATTACATTTCTCGAACACAGAACTATAACATACAGTAAAGTACCAACTCTCGTTGCTGCTATTTTGAAGTTAAGATTCGACTTTCACGTTGGAAGTACCGGCTGGTTATTTAACGACGGGGTGTACAGCAGACCTGTGACCATAGCCGGTGTGCCAGAATTTTGTCTTGTAAGCGTTCATTTACTTGCAGGTAAATCTACAGACATAGGTCTGTCACATTTATACACAAATAAATGCCATCCATAGGCCGGGATCAAACCCGCGAACTTGGGCATAGAAAACCAGCCAATGTTCTTGGAAGTTGTAGCTGAATTCATATTAAAATTAATTATTAGGCCTAAAATATAAAAAGGGAAACAAACAATCAAATAAATAAACAAAGAAAAGAGCATTAAGAAAAAGAAAGAAGATTGAAAGGAAGAAAAACAATCAAAAACACAGAAAAGAACGAGAAAGAAATATGAATAGGAAAAAACGAGTGAAGCCCTGAGCTGCCTACACGCCGTCACTTGCCACCTATCGCAAAAGATAAGAACTTACTAACAGCTGATCGCTGATGTCAGTCGAGTCGATTGTTTGATGCATTACAAAATATTCTGAAAACTTAAAACGTGGAGATTTAAGTAGTCAAACTAAAACAGTCGCAAGCAACTTGCCTGTAATGGTAATTAAGATACACGTAAGAAAATTACGGAACACTCGCTGCGATCGTTTCATAAACATGCTCGAGTCTTAAATGCAATTATAGGCTCGTCACATGTTGTACTAATATTTAAGCCTATAATTATTTCGCACTGGTGCCGAGAAAACAAAGAAAAAAAACCCTAAAGGATTTATTACAGATGCACAGTGTTGTTCAACTTGTTCTGTCTGTATTGTTGTAAAAGGGAGATTTAGAAGCTTTCAGCTGTTTTTGTAATGTGGAAGTCAGGAAGTTCTCGCAGCTGCAGCGAAAAAATATTGGTACGACACAACAGAGATTAACCAAGTTCGCAAGCATTCGTCTATTTCTTGTTCCTCTAATAATACAGTATGCCAGTGAACAAATTTTTAAGCTAATGGAATTTATAAGGCTCTAATATTTCACTTTATTTTCACTTTGTGAATTCCTTGGACTGCGAATCAGCTCACACCTAATGAAAGTAATTTAGGAGTTTCTAAAGAGGAATGTGATACTGCATATCAAATTAGTTATGCTTTAATCATATTTCATATGCATGGCAAAATTCATTATTAAAATATAAAGATTATTGCAAGAATAATTATAAAAATACTGTTTATTTATTGAAAAATATTTCTTTTAATTTAATAAATATGGTATTTTAAAGGAATAAGAAATAATATTTATTTTACTGGAACACAGCTAACAGATCTAGAAATAAATGTAGGGTCTACACATAAACAGCGATAATGAATGGGATTATTTCACTCATAATATCAATGTTAAATACTAATACATGCAACAACAAAAAACAAAAAAAAAAAAAAATAATAATAATAATAATAATAATAATAGATAAATAAATATTTCAAACTTGATAGTTAAGGAACGCAACATATTTATTAAGGGTACCTTCACCACTATTATATATGCACGATGGAAGCAGATAAAGATTAGCTGAGACAGTAAACACAGGCCTAATTTAAATATAAGCATCTGTGAATGGCACTGCACTATTCCAAATTACATTTGAACAGTAACTGCTTGAACCACAAAACTCAGAATGTAGAGACATATGAGAGGAATGTAAGGGAGGTTAGTTTCAATAACAGTCAACGAAGTTCTGGCAGAAATAAAATCTGCCATAAAAAACACTGATGCAAAGGTAAGGTATGTGCATATTTAACATTTCTTTTAAAACGTCAGAAGCAAACATAACAGAATGGAGAACTCTGTCTACGAATTCTAGTAGATCAGCAACGAAGAAAAGAATCATATAACTTCAGTGTGCAACGAACGACCCCAGCAATCATGGTTTGAAATGGAGATAGAACAGATCAAACAGTAACATTCAATACGTTTCAGTTGTGTCATAAAATTTACCAATTTCAAAGATAGAATGTGCTGCTGCGATTGAAGAAATTTCTATGCAGATGCTAGCCTATATCATCCAAACCAAGTTCGTGGAAAAAACCACTCCATTTGTTTCTTTTTGTGGGATAAGTGGGAAGCAGAACCAGAATGTCAGAAAATACTTGAATCTATTTAATCGTTTGGTTTTTAAATACTACTAATGCAAATTTAATGTTTTTCAATGCTTTAAAACATTTGGATAATGAAACCCATTAGTGTGCATTTAAGCACACTCAATAATAAAACTGCAAATTTAAATTGACTGAATACGTATTGGTTCCCAATAGCATCAGTATAAACTTAAATTTCTCAAATAAAAACAAGTAAATAAAAAACAAAATACATACTTGACGTGTATGGCTGCTGATATTGCAAGAAGCCAGTAGAACTAATAAAATATTTCATTTGAACAATGACAATAAAATCATGGAATTACCAAGAATAATTCGAATGGCTAACTGGAAGTCAGTTGTCGTGAAATATTCCAAAATAGTATGAATTAATTAAAATTCTGAACTCGAATACAAAGCATAATAAAAGGAATGCAGCATGGCTGAACTTTACGAAAGAGTATCGTCGTTCATTGCATATTTATGTCGCTTATTTCTGTCACCTAATACGCCCAGGCTTAAATTCCAGCGTACGAAAGGATTACACAGGTTGGCATGAAGCTGACAACAAAAAATCCTACCAAAATATTCCAAAAACTTTTCCCATAAAACTCTCATATAACAAAACTGCAAATCCCTGAATTATGAACACAGTTTAAGCCAGTAGGATTAAGCAATAAATTAACCGGAATTTCAAAGTGCGATTTCACCTCCAAATCCATGCTTAACCACTCGGTATAATTGATAAAATGGAGTTTTCCAACCACTCTTACCCATCAACATGACGTGATATACTTCACCTGACTTTGCAATGCAGTTCGCCAAACCATTTATCACATATTTACACAAACACATACACACAACAGAGAAAGATAGAGCTGGAGAGAGAGGACCATCACAGAATGGAAGAGAGGGGGGAGGGTGACAGGGATGAGAGAGACATACACAGACACTACAAAAGAAAAAGTGCACTGACGCATTATTTAATCAAAATTCCAGATTTATAAAACTTGAACTCTAAATGGTACCTATCAAAAATAAACTCACCCGTCGAGCCATCAATACTGATTTCTATCACTTTACCTAAAACTGTATAGGGGATTCTTGGTAATTAGTAGGGCAAGGCATTTAATGACCATAAAATAGTGAGAAAATGCAAAATGAAAAAAAAAATGCATTTATGACCTAAAAATAGTTTTAAAAAAAATTTAAAAAAAGATCAATAAATTTATTATTTATAGTTCGTTTTTCATTAAGTAATGAATTGCTAAAAGCAATGTAATGGATGACAGTGCGTTATATATGATTTTGCAATACAAAACACACTTAATTTGTTACTAAACAAGTTAGTAAATTTATACTACTTGGACATCCTTAGCGAAAAAGAACTGCCATACCATCAAATTGCTCCTAGCAAATTTGTGCCATTTAAAAAGAAAGAAAGAAAGAAAGAAAGAAAGAAAGAAAAATCTTTATTGCTACAAGACAAACTGTTAAGGTGTTCATAATAAATCTGAATTAAAATGAACTAACAACACTTGGCGGAGATTCTCAAATAAAAACGATTGTCTGTTGTCTGAAAGTAATAATCTATACGTAGAAAAGCTCCTCTCTACCTCCACTGAAACATGATCTAAAAATGCCGAAAATGACCTAAAAATTTCCCAAAAATTACCTATCTCTTGAAAATGACGAAAAATCCAAAATAAAACTGCAAACACACAAATTGCCCTTATTTAATCAATTATTTCAAGATACACATTTATATATATTCGAGCTATCTTTTAACCTTCATATAAAAACAAATCAAATGCCTTGCCCTAGCAATTAGTAATTTTGCCGATTTGTATGTAAACTATTTTCTTAATAAATAACATTCTAGATAGGTACTGTTAACCAATATTGAGATAATATTTTTTTGTCTTTGAATATCTTTCTTACATGAAGTGTAACAGAGAAGATTGAAAAGGGACATAGAAATGTCCTTATCTATTTCAATTATTTTCATTTTCCAGCTGAGCTTTCGACTACAATATGTTAAGATAAGTTTACCACCTATCCTCACTTATATATAATATTACATAATCACTTAATCTAAAAACATCTTATTATAATAATATATTAAAAGTAACAAAAGTTACTACTCATAATACAAACATAAAAATAAACAAGTCAGTTTAAAATTACTTGTTAATTTTTGGCATTTAAGAAAGAAAGTACCTACTTTTTAATGTTACTCTTTTGTAACTTTCTTAGATTTAAGACCGTTTTTAAACAACTCAAGAAATTTTATCAAGTATTGTAGAGTAATTTATTGCATATTTTAATTTTATTTTATGACTACTAACTTTTTATTATTATTTTTTTTTTATTTTTTTTTTTCACTTTTAATGTATTATTACAGTAAGACACCTTTAGATTAAGTGATTATGTTATATTTTATAACTGAGCCTAGGTAGTAAACCTATTTTAACATATTATGTCTTTATCTACCCTAGTAAGTTATGAATTTAATGATTTTCCAGCTTCACAATGACACAGATTAAGGGGCCGCCTAACAGGATAGCGCATTCATCTGCCTGTCCTCATGAGAATTTTCGAGAATGAATGAGATATCCTTCAAAGATTTTATAAAACATATTTCACATAAAATTAATAAGCAAATATACATATCAGAGATGAATTTTACGTATTTCTCAAACTATATTTGGGCTAACGTCATGGGAGACCCCAGAACATGCATTTGTGGTGTTTAGTGTACGTCGAATGTCAGCGTAGAACATCGTGTTACTCTCGAAAACCCCACTTTCTTTTTAATTAAAAATCGATAACAATATATTTTTTTACCACACTACTCGGAATTTATCTGCGAAATTACGAAATACATTAGCTGAGTGAAGAATACATTTTACAAACTAAAAAAACTGCATTGTGATTTTTTAAATTATTTCGCTATGAGCGTAGTTTTCCAGCTATATTTTGAGTTCCTATCATTTTTAATTCCTCCTGTAAAATTTTGTTTCCAGCACACGTCTGATTTTTAAGAGCGACGATGATAAAGTAATACTACCTAAAGTACTTAATAACAAAATAAAATTTAAAAAAAATGCACTAATAAGGTTTATGTAGTAAATACCCAAACTGTGTATATAACGAAGAACAATAGTTGTTATTTAGAAGTTCTTGTTCACCTGACTTACACGCCCATGTGACATGATGTAGATGGCAGAGCGATGTTCCCACCACACCATTCATCACTCACATACACATATATAGATGCGACATTGTAGCCCAAGTGAATTACAGCTCTGGCGGTTACGTAGCTTCCCCAGTCTCGTGGATCAATTTCCTAACGCTGCCAATGGGATTCAAAACGGGTCGTTAGGGTTTTAGAACGCCCACACCTCACGAGAGTTCATTTCTGCTGTCACTGATTCTATATATGATAGGACACAAACAAACCTCCAGCGTTTGGATATCTGCAGTTATAAACTAACTGGGTGCATTCTGCCAATCGTTTTCCCAGCATTGTACTGCGATGAAAACGGGAATAAACATTGCTACAAGTTCCAACTCACATTTTATATTGGAACAGTGTGCATATTATTTTAAAATTGAAATACTAAATTTGCATACTCATAAGCGGAGGATAAACCCTCGATTAAATGAGGGTCCTTATTGTCCGAAGCAAATTTACATACAGTTATTTAAACAAATATAGGATATATGTATGTATATATATACTTAAACAAATATATCTGCAATAATATTTAAAATGCCTATAAATAATAAGGACGCTTGAAGTGTTATAAGAAGCCAGAAAAATGTGATGATTGTATAGGCTTCTTTTATTCTAATGCAAATTTAAATATAGTATGTACTCGTTAAACAATAAGGACTAGTTTCCAGTGCAGAAAGCAATAATGTGACTATGTAAATAATTTTTTCAGGTATTCTTTTCCGGGTATGAGGCACTTTCGCGTCTCGCAGATCCATAAATCGGAACCTATGACATAATTTCCTTTCCGATGGAAGCAATGTCCAGCATAGACTTTACTTTTCTGCAATAGAAGACAATAATTCCACTCGAAACCCCCATGCATTTCGTTGGATTTTATGTCGTGAATGTTAGGACTAATGGTGTTCCCGTTAACCACTTGTCTATCGTAGATGCTTTAATCACTGCATACAATGGGAAAAACTGGTTTCTTTCTAGTAGCTTTTCTTCTTCAGAAGTAGAAAGATAATTATGCAATAGTGCGTGAAGACGAAAGGCTGTCGAGATCACATCAAACTGGAAGAGGTCGCTGGAAGGAGCAGTTCCAAGAGAATTCAAGTCAACACTTTGTTCAAATATACAGACGTCTCCTCTTCTTTGCCAAACCTAATTGCCAAACACTGATTCTGCACTTTCAACAGTACCGGTACTGCTCCAAGATTTCCTTACATATGACTGCTATTACCTCTACTAAAATATTAAGCGGCGATCTTTAAAGAATTTATCCAACAAGATGAAAAAGAAAAAGCCTGGCGCAATGTACGGTACTAGTTAAAATAACGCTTTGCTTACACTATACGACAAAACAAAATAAAACTTCGAATTCGGCAAGAAAGGAGTAATTGAAAATATCATTAGTATGTGTTTCAAGGTCACAATAAGCTCAATTATTATTAGTTTATTCTCTTACAGAGTAAAAAAAATGTTAATTATAGTCTTAAAGATTAAAATATCGCATTACGTTATAGCCTACTCTACAATGCCATAGTTGTGGTAGTCTTTTACAACAAACCGAAGTGTTAACATGGCGTAATCAACATGAACAACGAAAACTACGGACATGAAGATTGACTATTAGTTAGTTAGTCTTCGTCGTCCCTTACGAGAAATTTGCCAATATTTTATTGTACTAGGGTATGGTATTTCGCAAGTTGGGAATTCTAATCATAAAGTTGGTAACTTTAAGCTGTGTGTGTATATATATAATTGTAAGGTAAAGCATATATATATATATATATATATATATATATATACAGGTAGAATGTATAGAAAAAGATATATATATTTCAGCACACTTATATATATATAGCAGAAGTTCGGCTGGGAGGTCTTTAAACATCCACCCTACAGCCCGGACCTCGCTCCCAGAGATTTTCCATCTTTTCCTACACCTCAAGAAATGACAGGGAATGACAGAGAGGAGGAGATGTTTGTCACACAGTGTTTAAATCCCTGGCGGCAGACTTCCACGACACAAGTTGGTTCCTCGGCATGACAAATGTTTCATTTCCGGTGGCGAATATGTCGAATAACAACTCAATACTTGGTGTATCTGTTGGGATATATATATATATATATATATATATATATGTTCACGGAATTGTGTTTTGTTTCTGTAAACGGCCCCAGGGAAATTTACTTTATGGACGCGGCTCGTATATTAAAATAACATTACATTCTAGAAGCTGGTTAGAATGGAACCCAGACAGTAAGCAGATAACGTAACACGAGACATTACACATAAGCATTTCCTCTGGCAAGTACACAGACAGACAGACAGACAGAGAGAAAGAGATAGAGAGACCCTGAGAACTGCAACCTCTGCAGACTCAATGCATTTGCACTCACGCTTCATGTCGATCGTTGTGATTGCACCGTGAGAAATACCACGTATGTAGTAGACAAGAAGTACGGTTGATGATCACCAGGAGTCGTAGCTGAAATTTGGATAGTGATTGGCTAAATACTAGTCTCATGCCATCGATTAAGTCCGGATCGTGCAAATAACAAAATAAATATTTCATACCTATTTTACAAGAACGATCCGTATTTACTGAAGTAAGCTGAATAAGGAAATATTTTTTATTTTCCATATGTTTTCATATTACATACAAGATAAATGAACATTAGTAGGGAAAGTTTCGCTTTCCACGGACAATTTAAGTGTTTTCATAATTTTTACTTATTGTAAGGTAAAGCTTCACTTTCCGCATTTCACATATTTTATAGTAATTATTATGTATTGTAGAACTACTTCAGGTTATCTCATAAGGGTTGTCAATACTTGAGTAATGTAAAAATTAAACATGCTTGTTTTTTGTTGTTGAAGAAAATAAATTGTATTCTTCATTAATATGTTTTATCATTAAATTTCTGTTAAAATTATGAGTTAACGTAGATTAACATTTACTTAAAGTTTAACATTTTGCTTACAATAAATTAATTTTATTTAGTTAACTTGTATTATTTTTTTCTTTGATAAACTTTCTTTTGTAAAGTTTAGCCCAATCAAATACAGTTGTTTGTTTGAAGTCAGTACAATTCTTATTTATTTATAATTACATAAATTAAAGTTCATTGTATATATGTTTTCACATCATAATTTATAGAGAAATTATATGAAGTTTTAAAGTAAATACACTTATTTGTTTATAAAATAAACAAATTGAAGCAAAGTTGCAGTTCATTTTTTTTGTTAAAATTTAAATAAGAATTTATATGAATTGCATTATGTTAAATAAATTAAGTTTATTTAATTACATACTTTTACTTCAAAGGTAATATAGTGTGTACTAATCACTATTTATTTTCAGCAGTGCTCAAATATTTTGGTATGTGGGAAGTACGGAGTACAGTGAAACAAAACATAAATGCGTGTTAAGTTATACGAGTATGTTTAAGTTTTCGTTTATATATTAATTATTTAGATTTATCAAATATTACCTTTATAATAAATTCAAGTTTCAAGAAGGAGAATTATTCACGAGGCAGTATCGCATAAAGGGTCACACAACTGGGATCCAGTATCTCTGAAAAACTAAAAGAGATGTTTTCATGTTTACAAAATTCACGTTTTGAACATGACTAATAAACTATTTTAATGAAGACAAAAATGAAAGTAAAATCCCCCTGCTAAATCTAAGTTCTTGAGCCACAGTCGCATTATTTAGAAGCCAAGATAGATTGATAAATACATAGCTTTAATGATTTGTTCCAGGTCTTGTTATCCCTAACTGGTCCTCTACTAGGCCAAAGGCAAAGGGAGCCACCCATTCTTTCTTCTTTAAACCAGCCATCAAATGAACCTTTCTCTTTCGAAAGCATTGAAAAGCTCTTGGCTGAGTTGACTTTAAAGCTCTACTTTCTTTAATTGTTTTTAAAGCATTCTCTCCTGCAGTTTGCTTGCCTTTGACGGCGGCCCCTGTGCCGTCAAAGTTCCACCTTTTCTAGAGTGGCTGTGGATTATAATGGGAACTCGTCTGCTGGTGGAAGGAGGAAGATGGCTGGATAAAGATCGAACCAGACCCGTCTTCAACATCCTTCAATTTCAATAAGGATTAGGAAGGGTTCTAAGTTGTCTCACGAGCAGAATAGAGTGCAGGCGGAGATATAAATCGTGGGTGTGGGCATAACACAAACATTTTTATGGTGTTTTGTACCTGAATCATACCCATTTATTGAATTAGTGGTTAGATTACTTTGTATTCGCAAATATGTTTGTTGCAATGTTTAGAAAAAAATGAATAATTGTGCTATTGTTACATAAGAATTAGTAGTTTGTATTCGCAATATGGTTGTTATAAAATTCAGTCTTATCATAATTGTCTGTGAACGAAAACACATAAAACCTGTACTATTACTTTGTATTGGTTCCTGTTGAAATAATAAAATACACATAAAAACATATAAATATCCATGTTTTACATTAAATATAGCTTATCTCTTTACGTAAGTAGTTTTTGGTCATTATATTAAGATATATAAAACTAAATTAGAACTGGTTTAAAATAACCTTAACGAGGTATCAAGTTTAAAGTACTTGTAGTTCGAAAAAAGTAGCCATAAGCCGATTTCCATTTTCAGTAATAAGTACAGTTCTATTTTGCCAGAACCCTATGTCAATCCACTCCCTTACCCGTCAGTATCTGAGACTAATATTATAAAAGTAATCAAATCGTGAAAAAGAACGACTTACAAAATATAAATAAGCCTACAGTATAAATACAACTCCTTCAGTCAAAACGGTATCAAATATGCAGTTTGCTGAAAAATATGAAATAAATAATAAGTTTGAGAGGTCAGGTAGAATGGCTGCAGGCATGTCTAGGATCTTTCGATAACTATATAGGTCACGTTTGTTTTGTCATGAGAGTCACACACAACTAATTAAAAATTATTGCAGACTATTTTAATTACTTAAATTTAGAAACACACAATTTGCATAAAAATGGTTTAGCGGCTAGCCACATTCATGAATTCCAATAGGTCCGGGTGCGATCCCCTGTACTTCCTCGGATTTGTCTGAGGTAGGGAGGTCTGGAACGGGGTGTACTCGGCCTCGTGATACAAACTGAGCTACTGGATTGAGAAGTAGCGGCTCCGGTCAAGAAAACTATCATTAATTGCCTGGATGCCGGCATGCTTGCCACATGCCCCCCAATCCTGCCATCTGCCTGTGGTAGATGACGCAGCTGTCGGATGGTAGGCATGGTCCCTCCAGAAATGGAGTGCCACAGATTTCCTTTGTGCGGACCGCACGTTTGACATTCCTGGCGCTAGACCAAGAGAAGGGCACAAGAAAAAAGAAAGGAAAAAAGTCCGATACTGAGTATCGGCCCAGTAGGAATTTTTAAAGTGGTTTAATCAGGTTTTTAGGAATGATTATGTTTATCATGATCGAATAAATAGGCCATTAGTTTTCCACTAAACAAATTTCTACTAAAACACGAACATATGAAATGCTCGATCAGAAGCCACCAGCTCTTTTTATCTGTTCATATTAGTACAAAGGCTTTCTGCCTGGTGTCGCTCGACACCGTCCCACTTCGCCATAACATATTGCATACGACAAGCGCTTCAAGTCAATAAGGAATTAATTTCCATTGTATTGGAACCTGCAATTAATTCCTCATTCCGTTAGGAAACTATGCATTCTATCTGCCATCAGTGTCATGCTAATCAAGTAATATTAGCTGACGTAAGTGCCATACAATTTGAGATGTAGACTACCGTTTTACTATTGCGTTCCCAGAAAATTTAATTTACACCATGGAATACAACAAACACCACATCGGTAGCTGACTTTTAATTCATTCCTTGCTTCGGGTTTCTATTCGAACATATACAAATGACGTATCAAGGTATACTTTAAAATAAGTACTGGGGATCGTATCACATATGGATTAGTTCATAGAGAAATATCTAGAGGGATTGCTATGAAAATAAAGATGTCAAAATGGTCAAAAGGAAGTACAAGATGCGCATTAGGATTATTCTGAACGTGCTATGTACATTTACGTACATATACATTACATTTACATATATATATATATATATATATATATTTTTTAATTTCTCAGACTAATGACTTTTCTTTATTAAAATACATTTATATGCCAAGCCGACATCTTGTTTCTGACAAACTAAACCCAACAAACGATGCTTTTGCAAGCGATATTTATACTTTTAAAATGTATTTGTATTATCATATTAAAAAATCCAGATAGTTTGCTTCTTGTCTTGGACTAAGGGATACAAAGCTGGGTTGCTTATTCCCATATATATGTATACCAATCAGATTGTTCTGCATCCCTGTATCAGTAAGTCAAGGTGAGAGAAGTTTCAGTGTAATGAAAAGAATTAAAAGTGTCAATCGACCGACGATGAACGATTTCAGCATCTTGGTCATGGAACCCGGTTTGGCCAGGAGCTTGAAATATGATGATTTGATTGATGAGTTTGCAAGAAAGAGGGCCAGGAAAGTTGTATTTTCATAAAGTAAAGAAAAGCTGTTGTATTGTGACTTTCTACAACATGTTTAAGTTCAACTAAGCCCTAGATTTGATTCCTGTATATCTGTATAATAAATTGTAAAATTTATTAACTGTAAAAAAAATGTTTAATTGGAAACTGTTTCCCCACCCCACTGCCTCATTAAAATTAAAATAATAATTACAGTACATCGAAAGTTGTCAACAAATAATGCATGGCGGAGCAAATTTCTCCTGCAGATTAGCTCACAAGCCTAAATCTTTCTTTTGATTTGGACCAATAACAATATACGAATGAGACTAAAATCAGTCAATCACACATCTGATTCAATTTTTATCTAATTTGGATTTATTCTGGAAATAAAGAGAATATCACGCTTAATTTGTTCAGGAATCAGCATTTTAATACGTGACTGGAAACGTAATTCATAGTTCAGCAACGTTGGCATTTAATTATTGTAATCATCTCCTGTAAAACAATATAAAGACAGCATATAAGTACACCGGAAAGCTGAAGGCCAGAGGTGGGAGGTCAATTCAGAGAGACAATCTATCATTCACCTCGTTTTCCATAATAAACTCGTCCAGGCAACTGAGCATTTCCAAGGGCGTAGGATCTTTCAAGAAACAATACTTACAGTTGGGCATGCATCGCTAGGAACGATAACAATAATAACTTTTTTCTGCTAGATTACTTCAGCAAACAGTACCCAAATAAATTAATGTTTATTAACTATTGAACATAGAACAACTGCGAACAAGCAACCATGAATTATTGCGTCTACGACAGTTTTTCTTCTTTCAGAGAAAACAGTCACATTGATTATATGTCATGAATACCTTATAAGAGTATGGTATCACTCAATCTAAAATGCTACTCAAATAATTGAAATTTTTGACTTGGAACTCTCCTGGATAAATTCCCGGTGACGACGACGACGATGAGTTCATAATAATTTTGTAAGACGGGAAATTTATTGTTAGCTCAATTTCATAAAAATGTAACTCATGCATTTTCTTTATGAACCAATTCATGTAAGTTACCGCCATTTTATTAAAATAATTATGCCTCAGTCGGAGTGGTTTTAGGGATACTGCGAAAAACGCAAATTTAAACATAAATTTTTCTATAAGTCTCTCAAACAATAATTTACAATCAAGACGATGGTTTATATGTCAGTGACTTTCTCGGTCATCTATCATGCTTGCGAACCCACTGTATAGTGTTTACGACTTAATTGTTCAACTTTTAATTCGTTGTTCAACTTATATTATGTTTTTAATTAATTGTACAGCAGTCAATTGCAAATCCTGATGTCTCAACCTGTACATCGTGTACGGCAACGAGGAAAGTAATATAAATAATGGTAATAATATTAATAAAATAATAACAATAATAAATATGATCATGATTATTATTATTATTATTATTATTATTATTATTATTATTATTCATCCAAGCTATCAATGGGTAAGACTACGCGAGAACGTAGAAGAACATGAATGGGTTCCCAATGCCCTTCGCTCATAAAAATTCATGTAAAGTGAACAATACTGAATGTCCATCGTGGTTCGAATTAGGCCTATACGTTAAGCTGTGGAGTCTAGCTTATCAATGGCAAAAATAAGTCAGCAATTTTGAGATAGCGTAAAGTTAATTGGGGAACAGTATATTACACATTTCTTTAGCAGATAACAAATCGTGGGGTTAGAACCAGAGGGTTGTACTTGTATCTACATTTTCCCCCCATTAAATGGTTCTTAAGAGTTATTTCACTAACGTG
Source organism: Ectobius pallidus (assembly GCA_964059195.1). NCBI lineage: Eukaryota > Metazoa > Arthropoda > Insecta > Blattodea > Ectobiidae > Ectobius > Ectobius pallidus. The sequence goes on from CAXKWD010000002.1 coordinate 122,381,717, forward strand.
TCATTCACATTAATACTGTCCGTAATGTTTATAATCTATGAATATTGTGCAAGTCAATTTTGTAATTTCTATGTTATCCTATAAAGTGTAGTCGTAAACTTTTAACCGATCGTCTGATAAATTTATAAAAAGGCAGATAGAACCCTCTGATCTAACGTCACAAAATATCATAAAGCGTTACTTTTATAGCTGTTATATTTCGAGAGAAATTATATGCAGAGAAGAAGCCCACACCTTATGTTGCTGCGTAGCTACTGTCGTTTTCAAGAGGTACCATCAATCACCTCGCTCTTTCACTCAATCATTGCAAGTGGATTGGATGGAATTGGTTGAAAATGACAACTGCATGCTCCATCTCACTCGGTTATTGAACACGAAAGGCAAATCACTACGCGCTATGACGCACATCTCACGTCTGCTGGAAGCAATCACTTGCTCAGCAGCAATTCTTCAGAGAAGAACAGTTCTTGCAAACTTCTAGTTTTCCTCCTATGGTGGTAAGGACATAAATTGCTTAGTCGCACTTTATTCTCAATAACAGAAATAACGCTTACAAACAGAGACATTTTTTAAAGGAATACAACTACTATGCTTATTTAACGACGATTGTATACTGCAGCATAAAGTTAAGAAAAATTAAAAGTAAAACAACTTCTAAAACAGAAATTTTTTTCTGCACGATTTATTTTAAAGTGTCACTCTTATGCATACAAAATTTTTGCCGGCATGAATTCTATTGATATTTTTATTTTTTCATGGTAAATGTATGCCTATATTTTCATGTTATACAGAACTGAAAATAAAGACAAAAAGCCAATACTACAAGAAGAATATTCAACTGTAAAAAAACATGGGACGTGAAAGACACTGCTAATCACTGTACATTATTTTCTGTTTAATATGTCCTTTAGAATGTCGGAATGAGCTAAAAGTTATAAGCAGAGACTTGTCCCGTAAGGAACAGCAGAAGTGAAACAACATTTCAACCTAATAATGTCATAAAAAGGTTTAAATATCTTACAAATAGAAGAAAGCAAACTGCATTAATAATATGCCTAAATATTGTTCAATTAAATATTCCTGTACTTTATTTTTAAATGTACCGGTATGCTTGCTTTACTGCAGAGAAGTAAATATGCTACACTATGCAGTAGTTGAATTTATACAATTTAAAAATAACATTTTGTTAAATATGATGAATCTAGGGAATACCTCAGTTATTTTAATGCGTAATATAATGAAAGGTCTGGATTTATGGTACTCCGTGAATTTATTTTAAGAGAATCCAAACCTCAAGTTACAAATATTGTTACTATTTAGTGACTACTTACAGAATTAAAAAGTGTGTAGTGAATAATTGAAACACAAAATGAATAAAACTCACCAGCTTCCATTGATGTTTATGTAATTGTAAGCGTGATCATTGATACATTACAATGTTTTGATAATCAATCGATAGGTTGGTCATCGAATTGTAATTATTCTTTGTTAGGGGGATTACGTGATGTGGCGCAAACTATTATTATGGAGATGGTTACGTTGAGAACAGCTATTTAACAACACTTTTCGATATGGAAATTGGCTGTTTTATTTTTAGATTAAACTCTTTACTATTGTTAATAAAAGAGGTTTCAGGTCGAAGAAGAGCTTCTAAGCTTTATAAAGATATTCCAGTACACTGGTACGAATTCACATACAAAACCAACTGAGCATAGGTGTGATAAAAGGGTTACAGGGTTTAGGCAACGGTGATTGGTTGAAATTGTACATATCCTTAAACCGGATTGGTCACTCATTCATGAGCTAAATAGTCAGCATAATTTCTTACAGAATCTTACCTAACTTATATTACTTATGTAGTTTTACGATTAAAACATTGCATTATGTTATACAACATGGTGTTTAATCTTAAGACAAGTTACTTAGTTATGACTCTCTAGGAAATTATACTGAACATTCATTGTGCTAAAAGTGGTCCCTTGGGACGCATTACTTAAAGTTCAATCATAACCAAGAAAATCATTGAATTATTAAATATCGTTGAGCTTGGGCAATAGTCATGTTTGATAATTTTTTAAAAATATTTAATTTGAAAAAAAGGTTATGAACAAATTTAAAAACACGTTTCAGTGCATTAAAAATAAATGAGGAATATATGGAACACATTCTACCTACGCATATACATAGTCAGGCTCTGCTGTCTGTATTGACAGTCATGATATCACTCAACTTCAATACCAGTCAGAGAGCTTGTGTATGGGACAGAACTTCAATCATGCGCTGAAAGGTATTCCATCTGTACATTGCGGATATCATTATGTCGGTATTAACACTCACGATCTATACCTGTAACCTCCAATCTGAAATTCACTTGCTACATTTCGCCTCTATATTCAACTGACTTTAGCAGTTAATTCACGCTTCTATACATCGGGTCAGGAGAAGTAAGAATTACCATGCATGAAACCACCCGAAGATGCGAGTCTTATTAAAGCATTCCAATTGTGAATGATGGCAATGTCTTTTCCATTATATAGAAAAGTAGTTTTCAATGATTCATTAGGAAGGGTTCTTTTAATAAATTGCCCGGATTTTGAAGTGTAAGAATAAAACAAAATTATTTATGAATTACAATTCACCTATAATTCATTTAATTTTTACAAGAAATAGAAGACACGTATTTTAAATTTCGCGCCAACAATGAAATTTTTTTAAAAATTAGATGCTAATACATTATAGAGATTATACAGGATATCACCAGATGTCACTGTCGTTCACTTCCCTTTCGTACAAATTAATAATAATTATTATCATTTCCTTTATTTTAACCACTACAAATACTAATATTCCTACTACTATTGTGATCAAGTACTGATTAATCATTTACAATATTCAAAATAACATAACTATTTCGGCAATGAAATTTTGGTGCTCCAAAACTTATATACCGGCAGTTAAGCACAATCGTAAGCCAACACAATGTTTAGTTTGGCTCAAAACATTACTTACGTAATTAATTTCTCTCCATTCCTTCAAAGTTTGCAACTCCTTATCACAGCGAAGGATTTTTAAATATTAATTTATTCTTTTTGCCTTTCGTAAACTTGAAGAGAGATATGAAATATGTCGTAATAAATAGAACACAATTTAATACACGGATATGTTTTTGTTTGTGGTATGTCATTTGTCAGTCATTTGTTTTAAAACAAATTGTTGCCAATCAAAAGAGCATGAATTCCGCTACATACGACATTACCAAAAAGGTTTTCTGATTACTATTCTAAGCATAAGCAAACTGAAATTATTTTCCTTTTAAACTCGTGGGTGCAAAATAACTTAACGTTGTACAATGTTCGACCGTCCTTGCCTGTTAAGTTCTATAAATCGGTCTTACATTTACCTAACTACTACTGATTGTGATTATAAAGTTCTGTTAAAAACTGTATTAACAGTATGAAAAAATAACAAATTACTTCACTAATGGAAATACTCAGAACTGGTAAAAATCACGATTTACTTATCTCTAATGCTTTTCAAAAACTATGTTGCACATCAGACTGCAAATTGTTGAATTATGAACGCAATTTTAAACATTATGGCTTCATAATGCTGTCCTACTATTAAGAGACGTTTTCATGTTATTCTGGAAAACACTACTATATCACAGTTTACTTCATCTATCAACTGAAAATTCTGAAATTATAGAAGAATAAATTTATTAAGGCTGTAGAATGATTCTGGTAATGGTTGAAGTTCTATAGAGAGAACACTTGAAGAAATCCTCTTTTGGTATGGGGCAGCCAGATGCATAGGGGCAGAACTTCCGTTTCCGCCTCTGTTATATCCCAAGCGACCTGTAGATACAGCTTCTGCTCTCACCGATCACAGTTTTCCCCGGAGTCAAGGGTTTAAGAGCAATGCCATTGTGCTGCACGATATGGACTCATTTACCACTGTTTCCACTGACCTCCTTCCGGGCTTTCTTCCATGACTCCGACAATTGCTCTTAATTTCAGTATGGGTTTGGTAAAATTATGTTATGTCACTAGAAACAATTTTACGTCTGCTTAGGTCATTATGCAAATAAATGCTATACTTTGACATTTGTTTTTCGAAATAGACCCACCCAATCAGTTACTGCTGCCTGCAAGGATATATAAGTTAATAAAGAGTAGATCTAATATCCTGTCACATATCTTGGTGTTATTTACCTAAGACAATATTCAAATTTCAAATAATCCAGATTAACGATGATTTAAACATGCAAATGATTGATGTAATTTCAGGAAACAAGTTCAGAACTTTTATGGTAGTAATCTTAAAAGGAGAAGAAGATAAGTGAGGGAATCCGCACTGTCATCTACGAACACACAGCTGAGTCAGCTTTATGACATGAAAAAATCCAGCTTTATTATTTAATTAAATTTAATTCATAAAACTGTAACCATAGCAAATACTCTCAATAAGAGTATTTGACCATAGGTAAGGAAAGAGGATCCAGAACCAAGAAACAAATGTTGTGAACAAACCCTGAAAGCGGGTGGCGATGTTTCTAACATTTTGCATTAAAAATGAATACATAACCAAAAATTCAATCGCAGTCACCTGCCAAGGTTCTCTTCCACTACAGATATCGGACTCCTTTATTATTTACGTCAAGTTTAAACAAGGGTATCAGGCCGTGTAAAGTGTGTGCATTTTACCAATACTGAGTTGCACACATTCATTCGTTTACACAGGGATTATTTTTATCCTAGTATAAAATGTTGTGCACCGATTATTAAGTAATACTGAGTTAAGGGCACGGGTATAATTTTTCCTGAATTTTGAGTAAAATTCGGTAAAATAAAAATGAAATATCAAATATACCCCAACTGCTGCTGAAATTTCAAGAGTTAAAGCGAGTGTCAACTTCCCTGAAATAGAAAAAGAAATATTAATGAGTTCAAATCTTCTTACGGTAATTTGCAAGAATTCCTTTTCAGAAGAGGCAAACTTTTATTGTATGATTGCCACCTCGAGAAACTTTTCTCGTCGCTACTCAGGAATCTCATGAAAAATTCATACACAAACGCAGCAAATGAGTTACCGTGGCGTTTTATTACATACCAACTAGATTCGTTAAACGCGGGGATGGAGAGGTCACCACAGCAAATGACGGTGATGAACATTAGCAGTGCTATAAATCAAGAGGTATGGTAATACAAGCGCACTAAAATGTATTTAACTGCTGTACATGTTTCCCATAGGGGCGGATAAGTTCACGAGGTACCAAAAATTGTATCAAAGTGGAGGTGTGACTGATGAAAATGCCTATTTTTGAACTTGTAACACAGGAATTTTAGGTAACTTACATTTATTATAACGACAGGAACCGAAGAGATATACAAAGAGTCGTTTTTAGGAAAGACTGTATAGTATAATTTTCCAACTCCAGCAAATTGTACAGGCCTGAAATTAATTTATGTAGCTAGAGTAACAGGAAAGGAATCAGAGTAAAATCATCACAACACACAAGCAAATTATGAAAACGAGCTCTGCATGCATCCAATTACATATATTTGCATTATTTCAATACACATATAGCTCTTAATATGCGGCGATAATTATGGACTGAATCAGTACAAACTGGGCGCTGCGCACTCAACATTAACGTAAATGAATATGTGATAAAAAAATATATATTTCGTGCACCTAAATAAGGGCTTAAATTTAATGTCCAGTATTTCATGAAATGCAAATTGGAATAATTTTCTATATTTCATTGGTCGACATAATTATGTCATTGCTATTACTATCAGATCTATGTAAATATCTAATTATGACTTTTATGTAAATACCAAATTATTTTTTGTGATGAATAATTAAAACTAGCTTACTAATCAGGTCCAACCTCCCCTCATCTCACTATACCAATGAACATTCCACTTCCACACAGGCAATAATTCGTTTGAAACTGTAATACGTAGCGATATGGTAATCATATTATCTGATCTTTGCAGCATAGCAATACAGGAAGTTATGTTATAGTCAACAAAATATGAGAATAACTGGCGTGCTTTCTTTGTTTTTGGTTCAATTTGAAAGAGGTATGTAACCAACAATTTCTGACAAAATGAAACGCTCAGAAATCAATTTTTTGTATCAAATGGTAGAAACAGAATTAATTTAAATTATACACTAGTTGATTAAAATCTGAAGCATATACAAGTTGAAGTTGAAACAGAATTCAAACTATTTAGAATATTTGATCAAAGTACCTACGTAAATTATCTACTTCCCTATTTACCAAGTTCTAAATTCACTGATCTGCATATACAGAATTCGATATATCTCGAAATAATGAGAGAAACGTACAGTTTTATTCGATATGTTCTATCTGTGTAGAAAAAAGTATTTCCAAACCTTAAGGAGCGTTTTCATTTTTACAGGTTGACATGGGATACCTCTACTATTTTTGCTTGTTATGGGAAACACATACGGGATGCATACATACCGTACACCATATCATAGATGTTTTCCTTTTATAAAAACTGAATATAAGTTATAAGTATTTGCACTGTTTAGTTTCACATGGTTTCACGACACAGTCAATGCTGCCAATCTGTTAGTGATGAAACATATGTGCAATAAAAAATACACTTCACAGTTCCACCGGCGTGGTGTTTGACTGTTGTGCGCATGCCCACATAAGAAGGTGCATGCCGCGGCTGCGAGTGAGAGAGAGCACTGTCGCTTCCACAGTGTCGACCGCGGCGTATTGCCGGAAGATATATATACAGTATATATATATATATTGCTCGGCATGTGTTGTGCTTATAAACCTTGTAACACATTCTTGAATGTAATAAAGTGCAGGATTAGATAGTATCTTGTTTCCAGCTACTCTATTTGATTATTTTTTTCGGTTCTTTTATTTAACAGAAAACTTTAACTATGTCAGATCAAGGATAAAATTATTGATCTTTTCGCAGAAATTGAAAACGTGAAGAATGGATTTCATTTTTAAACGAATAGATCAAACTTGAAATTTAACAATTTATATTCAGGTAAGTAAAAATGTTTGATTTTGTTCTTTTGGGGTTTATCAAGTTTCTGAATATATTTTCTTGTTATACATATCTATGTTTCCTTTCACACAATTTTTAAAACAAAGGCTAAAAATTTACTGGAGCAGCGCCCCCACTACGAGCCGCCACTGCAAGTTATATCAAAGAAAATCTGAAGTGCTCACAAAGAGTGAGTTTATGAGTTCTGAAACTTTGGAAGAAGTTCAAAAGTATCTTCCTGCAAACAGCTCGAATTCTTAAAGTATTTGGCATTAATAATTCAGCATAACTGAAAGAAGAAATTCCATACAGATGAAATGATTACACCCTCAAGAAGAGAAGACAAAATTTATTAAAATGATGGAAAAAAAAATGCAGGCTGCTAATTTTTAAAGCGATGGGCTGGAGACATACTAGCCCAGTGGAAGATGACTTCGACTCCCGAAGAGGTTTGTGAAGGATGTGCGCGCAAGTCACTGTGGTTGACGTCAGGCTAGAGCTAGGTGCAAGAGTCTAAATTTCCGCTATCCGCAATACTAATGCCCCTCTCTTCTCCCCATTCTCTCTTCTAATGCACCATGTTTAATGGTGCCAACATTCCACAAATACATCCCAGAAATCTACCGCGTGAAGACAGATCTGAGTGCACTGACATCATAGGGCAACCTTCTGTCCCTGCCTGTACCAGCCTAATTTAAAATAACCATCCCATACTACATGTAACTCTACAAAGATTCCCTTTCTTTCATAGGTGTGAAGAGTGTACATTTATTTTCACAGTTTGATGCTTACCTTTAAGATATCATTTATTAATTTTGATACTGTTCAAACCACGTTCAGCGACGCCGACAGTTTTTAATGGACTTAACTGTCATTGAGTATGTTTTAAACACGACATAGCGCAGAACGTGGCGACATCAGCAAGTTGTTAAACGATCACGTACGAACGAGTTCGGACGATTCTTTGAGCACGTACTAAATCCCACTGAGTAATTACATCTCGATACCACCATTAATAACACCTTCACCAGGAAAAATCGGCGGATGTTTGCACTGTTACAAGTTACGCTGCTTTCAGTATCTTTACTTTCCAATATTTGCTTTGATTAAGAGATTAGGAATGATCTCGAAATATATGTTTACGCGTCAAATTAAGTTACGAAAAAAAGAATACTGGAGGATAAAAGTTACCACATTTAGACCGATTAGTAAATAGAAGAGACAAATTTAAAAAAAGGATGTAGTAGTAGTATTCGGTTACCCTATCCGTAATTCTATTATTCACTGCTGTACTCAACAAAGATTAATTTATACATAAACATAATTAATTTGAGCACCAAAAGTTCAATTTTGAGGAGAATTTGGAAATAAAGGAATTATCTATCACGGGGATTTTGATAAATTGATTTTAGAACAACAGGCTAATCTGCATTTTGTTATGCACCCTCGTTAGCGTTTAAGCTGTTAAATTTAAAGAAGGGCTGAAAAGATAACTTAAAACATAACCAAATTAATGTAAAATAGGTAGCCTATATTTCAGAAATATTTACAAATGCATTTTTGGCTACAAAATTGGAAAGGAAGAAAAGTTGCGAAACATAAATATATACTGTAAGATTTGAGGCTTTCCTGGCGAATCTTATGTAGAAAATCTTCTCGGGTTTGCAGCCAGGTGAGAAGTTTGTTGTGGTCCAACGTTTCCGAGGCTGACGCTGCCTCCATCCTCAGGGAATCTGAAGTGTCGAGTTTTGACATGTAGGGGATATATATACCAACCCGAGTTGGGCGGAGTCGACCAATCAGGGAGCAGCTGTTCTGTTTTCGGTCCTTTTCCGGGCCAAAATGTTCCTTTTACCTTTCAGGTCCTGAATGCATTTGTTCCAGGCCTGGTTGATAGTGAAACCTTCATCCCTGTTGAAGTTTGTGTCTTCCAGTCTAATTTCAATTGCCTCTCTGATGATCTGGTCCCAATAGCGTGTTGTCTTGGCGAGTACTTTCGTGTTTTTAAATTCTATTCTGTGGCCCAGTCCAGAATTAATGGTGTGGTCTGCAACTGCTGATTTGTCCGGGTAGAAGAGTCTAATGCATCTCTCGTGTTCTTTGCAGCGCTGTTCAATCGTGCGTGAAGTCTGTCCGATGTAGGCTTTACCGCATTCACACGGGATGCGATAAACGTTGGACCACAACAAACTTCTCACCTGGCTGCAAACCCGAGAAGATTTTTCTACATAAATATATACTGTAAAACACTTTCAAAGTAACTTAGAAGACCTAGACGTAGGTGGGAGGACAATATTAGGATAGGCTTAAGGGAATAGGATTTGCGGGGATGGTTGGATGGAGTTAGTACAGAATAGGGTTGAATGGCGGGCTCAGGTAAGCGCGGCAATGAAACTTCGGGTTCCATAAAATAGATAATATTCCTTTAGCTTGCTTAGGAATTGTCTATTGTTATTGAGTAAGTAATAGAGATATAGCATATTCATTGGTTACTAGAGAACATAGGCTAATTTTTCCCTGATTTTAAAGCGTTTATTACGTATCACGCTACATTATCAGAAAGCCTGCATCGCATTCTGTGTATAGTACAATATTTAACTCCTGGGGGTAACAAAAACGCTGGTGGAGTGTAAATTTCCCCAACACCAGCAATAAAACCATCAGCACTTACAGTGATTGTGCCTACAGTATCAAGAATTTATTAAACGAGCCGTTGCTCAGCTCGAAACAATGGTGGAGCAAAAAATCAATCGTATTTTGTTATGAGAATATCCTTCACATGGGGCAGGCAATTGTTCGTGTACGATGGGTTCAGAAGAGCGTTCATCTGTAAGTAATGCAGAAGAGCTGTCAGTGTTTACATGCACTATTTGCACTGCCGTAATGGAAGCGAGTTTCAAACATCTACGCTCGGTTGTCTATCATATTCTTCTGCGAAATTTAGCACTTTATAAATGAAGAGTGTGCATAGAGATAGCGGGAAGTTTGACCTTTTAGCTTATGACCTTGTATCAAAATACATTCGGCAGGCTTTTTAGCTTATAGCCTGTATGATATACGGTACATTAGATAGGAAGCAGTCCTACAGGGGTTTTTAGCTTATATGATATCCTGTATCAAAATAGGAGTGCTATCGTGGTGGTATTTTGTGGTGGAGACACCAAATCTCTTTCAGTTACTAGATATCCCTGTGTGGTTGTGTGTGATTTTCCTGCTCTCTGTGAGTGTACTGTATTTGTAAATGAGAATAGATATCTCGCTCAATCGGTGATGACTAGTCAGTTCCGTACAACAGAGAAAACTATGAAATCTGAGGTTCCGAAATGAAAGTAGTCTTATGTTCCTTCTAATTATTAGTTTTAAAGAACATGATAAATATTGAATGAAATATGAAACATTTTTGTTACATTTACATTTCAAATGTAGAGAAACTGTACGTTTTCGATTAGTGATTCTTTTAGGATTGTTTCCGAGCTTTCGGCAGCTATTAACACGAAAAACCATAATCAATTCTGAAGAGTAATGTGTTTCGCCCTATGTAAACAACGACGAGAAGATCACTGCAGGAGTGGCCTTACAACAAACCGCGACGTTAAATTACATTACAGTATATTATTACATATATTTTTAAGTTTCATTATGACTATCATTTAGTTCAGTAATACAAATTTATGTGAAAGTGCATTTTCGGACTACATTCAAGGGAAACAGATTACAGAAGTAGGCTGGACGCTTTTCCTGATATGAGAATTTAGCTGTCAAAAACGTTTTAAAGAGTCTAAAAGAAGAAGTTTAATCCTTTACAATGAATGCCGGTCACTATAATTAACGGCTTTATCTGCATTTTAAAGTACCAAATTCAATTAAAAGTAATAGATTTGCCGTTAATAATACTTTCAATAGCATATTTTTAATAAAGTGTTCTTCTTGTATGTCTTTTTTTTATAAAAAAAAGCCAGGGTTCCAACGAGCTCTGATAAGAGTGAAATGGGTTTCATATCTAAATTAAGTTGGGAAGCTCTAACCTAGAAGATAGAGAAAACCCAACAATGTGGGTTGACCACATTAAAATATTTTCAAAGCTCAATACAATTACCAGTCCCAAATTCCTTCTGTATAATGTATTGTTGGAATTTTTGACTACATAAGATAGGTATTTTTCCCTTTAACACGTTTTTATTCTCCTCAAACTCTTTGATTTGTATCCGTTTTTATCTCTTCTTCTCCAACAGAATTCCCGTTTACTCAAGCCCTGATTTATAAGTGAGCAGACTGGGCATTTGCCAAAAAAAGGAGGCAAATTTTTTATGGTGAAATCTTTTTATAATACAAAATATAACAAAATGTTGCCTCTAAAGCTTTTATAGTTCTGTAGTTTTACAACGATCGCGAAACTGCCCTCCGATGCAAACGACATAACATGCAGTTTGATTGCAGAATGAGTTTTAGACTCTCATTGTAAATAGAAATAAGGCAATATTTTTGTTGTTCCAGAAACACTGGTTTTAATATGCCTGTATTAAGTACTATTACAAAATAATTTGACATAATTTAGCATATGTTTTAAATTACCAAATATTTTAAATATTTTGGTAAAATATCAAAGATTGACTATTTTACGTATTACAAATATTTTAGAGTTTCTAGGGGATTTGTTAGAAATGAAATTACAACAAACAATCATGCATGTATCACCAAAACGTAACTACTTTAATTTTAGAAAAAATAATTCTGTAGCCTACTGGCAATCATAAAATCCTGTCGGAAATACTTTTGATTGATACTTGGGTAAAACCCAAACTTAACACAAAAACAATATCTTTACACATAATTTTACATACGTAGTTAACTACATCCACTTTATACCTTTTCTATAAGTCTAGTACTATCCATTAAGAATACCCCCATACTTTAACCCCTAGGTTTTATGTATGATTGGGGATTCTGGTTAATTTACCACACCTTTTCTGATTATTTTGCTCTTAACCTACATCTTAATTTTTCTCATCCACTTCTATCTCATTTTTTCTAAATAGTCCCCTATATTCCTCATCTTTTCTTCTACTCTGAATTTCAATATCTTAATGACTATCATATCGTTATCAAAATTTTCCCACTTTGTATCCCAAATTGTTTCTCTCCATCTTCTTACCCCTTCACATTCTATTAAATAGTGCGGAGAGTAAAGTAAAAAATAAAAAGGGTTGTTATACAAAGCTTTGCGCAGGGTGCAAAGTACCTGAATTCGGGGCCTGCGTAAACTACAGTACTTTTAATGCAAATTTTCACGAGAATACGGCAGAGGTCAACTACGTTAAGTTCTGGCAGATCAAAATTAATTATTCTAGCGATCAGCTTGTTATTCCTAACCACTAGTCCACAGGCTACCCTTGCTTTGTAATACCTTGGAGATAAGTAAAAGTATACTTAGAGCCTATGCAGCCGTACTTGAGTATTACATATGAAAAGATACGACAATTTATAAAGCTAATATCCAGAAGAGTATTACGGGAAGCGTATTCTGAGATTGAGATAAATAGAGTAGGCCTAGTGGTTTGGTGGTTATAGAAATGAAAAGCCACGATTCAATGCAGTGTATAAGATATGGAGGTACAGTATTCCGTAATTCAGATCTGCTGCAGTGGAGCACCGCCGATAGAAAGTCTGTTCGTATGATCCTAATGCTAAGCTTTCTGAAGCAAGCGAGGATCTGCGGGTTTCTATCATATTTCATACAGCATAAAAGTTTTATTCTTTATGTCTGTTGTACCGGAAAGCAGCTCAGAGTAGCTTTTACAGGTGCCTCCATTACGGACGTGAAGCATGGTCTTTTGGTGCTAATTTGCTTGGCTGCATGCCGAGAAAACGTGAGCAAAAGAACAGAAAAATATTCAAATCTCAAACTGAAAACCCCAGCCGAGGAAAACGAATAGCATAGAGAAGTGTTAGTAATAACTAATAAGGAACATCTAATAAGAGGAAAATCACTAGGAATAACTTCGAAGCACAATGTCAAACAGTTGATGCAAGAAAATAATTAATAAACCTAGGCTACATAAGAAAATGGGAATATATAATGACATCGTAAAGAATAGATTATACCAAACGCTTAATGACTCATGTCAGGGTTAGGACTGTTAGGAACAATTTCCATATGAAAAAGGGAAAGGTGCTAAAAATTAGGTAAAATAGGGGTCAAAAATCAAAATGGGGCTATTAAACTAGTTATGTAAGAACCGTACAGTCACCGTAACCATAATAATTCGAGCTCAAAACGGGACATCGCAAGCAAGTCAGTTTAACTCTCCTGACATTTTTCTAAGATTATTATTATTATTATTATTAATATTATTATTATTAATATTATTATTATATTATTATTATTATTATTATTAACCATTAAGTAACTACCACATTTTAAGAACAGGAGAATATACTAGCCTACAAATTGTAGCCTATAAGTCATAATAAATAATAAACATTAAAATGCCAGATGAGTGACATCTTAGGCGCTGTTTCTGACCTCTCCTGTCTGATCCATCTTTCACGTTTAAGTTGAGGACTAACAATGATGATTTTCAGAGACAGAATGAGCTTCATTTCATGGACCTGAAATTAGTATAACATTATGTTTCATTCTAAATGTTAACAGGTTATTAGTTGACAATGTTATCGCAGCTAAATCCAATATGGTCTACAGATATAATTAACTATAAGTGTACGTTCTATTCTCGAGCTTATTCCTAGAATTTTATAAAACGGAGACAATTAGTATTTTTTGTAACACCGACGAGCTAGCGGAGACACACCTAAAAACTGGACTGTCCCGGTCAAAACGGAACGAACGGTCACCCACTCAGAAGTATGATGTTATTGTTCATGAAAATCGCATCGATAAAATGATTTCTACAATATAATACTCATTTTCCCAATCGATGAATATTGCTAAAACTATCACATGATCAGTAGATTAAGAGTTATTAAGCTACGAAAAGACTGGTGGACTTTGCTTAGGGCCTATGAGCTTGCTTTTCCTTCTAGGAATTTTAATACGACTATTCCATTCACATGACGCGTATATGATATTGACCAATAACGTTTAACAATGCCACGGATATCGACCAATGACATTTATCTTACAATATGCTTGCCAGAATCTGAAGAAAAGTCATCTCGTTAGTGGATACGTCAATAAGCAGTGATTAATACGTCACATATCTACGTAAATTGCTGCCAATGAAAAGGATAAAAACACATTATTTTATACAACATAATTTATTTGCAAACCGAAACAATTTTTTTGTTTCGATTCGGTGCAAGCCAGTATATGTGTTTTTATTCCGACCTGTTACTTCTACCTTATCTTAATTAGGCTAAAGATTTCTCATTCCCACCGTTGACAGCTTGTTTGTTCGTTCTTTTAGTATGCCGAGATCTGACAGCTGATACCATTGTGGTTTAATTTTAAACAACAGAAGTAAGAAGGTAATTATTATATTTATATAAAATCTAATACCTTCTCCTTAATAAATCCCATTCGACTAATGAGTAATTGCCCCACTTTATAATTAATATTAATATTTTATTATCATTATTATTGCTAACATAATTTACAGTTTTTATAAGTGTGTATACAGAAAGGGAGACGTAAAAGAATCGCTGCAAAGATCGTTTACATAAGAACATTGGAGATGGTTTTAATCCCACTAATATATGTGTCGTATAGCAGGCTGCAGCCCTCACACGGTCTGGCTTTAGATTAAACCGAAGGGCACACATGCAAAAGCTGCTCTCCTTGTGTAATCTACCACATAACTCCTAAACCCACGGTTAAGCTTGGGTTGCAGCAAATAATTCTTCAGAAATTTACACCCTATGATATTTCAATTAAGCCCTCCCCCTGGAAGTCGTTATAATTGTTTGCTCTTATCTCGTTGAGGAACAATACTGTCCCCTAAGTTCACATTAATCCGCTGTAAAAACTGTATCACTCGGGTATTTATCCTACTATCGTAACAAAAACTGTGGTAGCCTACATACAGTTCACAGCCAGCCAGCATAACTGCATAACCACGTAATAATTTATTTTAATTTTTACTTAAGGATTTTATCATTGAAGATGACTACAAATTGGCTTAAATATATTTGATTTTTAACATTTTATATTGACAAGGAGGAGTTACATTTTAAACACAAAGGCGAACATAAAAAACAAGAATAATTTGCACGAAAACTATTTTTTTTTATTTCTTGTATGAGGTTTATAAATAGGCTACTAGCAATTCGTGTTAGCTTAAATTTAGCTAGAAACATAATGTTGGTATGATTCTTCTTAATGATTTTCCATTGTGGGATGTAGTGTATCTATTCAGACACAAAAGTATAACACGCATGATATTTCATTCTGTTGGCATAAAGTATTTTATTTAAATTACATCATTCTACAAAATTGTGTAAAAATTATATTCATGATAGCTATAATAGGAATATTATTTCTCTATATAAGCTTTTAAAACGCATAAAAAAGCCCACACAAATGTAGCTATGCTTCTGCTTAACCTTAATTCATATACACATATATAGAATGATATAAGAAATTTTTAAGATATGTAAAGATTACACACAATGCACAGGCAATAAAATTAATGATGAAAGTGTATGATGCACTAACATGTTGGTTATTGGTTTAAAGCAGCCGTGTAGGTTAGGAATGAATTAAATTAAATCTGAAAACAATGTAAGGAATTTCAGTAGGCTCATTATTTGCACATCATCCTTGTTTGTGAACGCAAAAGAACACTCCTATAGCACAAAATTCGGACACATGCGTGGCGATTATAGGCCTCAATATCAGTAAGGAACCGACGTTAAATAATCATATTCATCAGAATTAACTTATCAATATTCGATCTTAAGTTAAGTAATAACTTAAGGTCGAATATTGTTGTTGTTGTTAATATAATCAGTGGCGGACGCAGAATTTTTTTTCGGGGGGGGATTTGAATAGGTAGAAAGAATACTAAAAACAAATTAATTAACTTACATATATAACTTAATTACTTTTTAAAACTAATACATAGGCCTAACTAGTACATATATAGCCTTTTTTCAAATTTCGGGGGGGGGGATATATCCCCCCTATCCCCCCCTGCGTCCGCCACTGAATATAATATACAAACCCTCCTACGAATGTCATGAACGCAAATGAATTAAGACAGTATTCAATTGTGAGATTAATTGCCATATCAACCAGCAAAAGATTCTAGGTGTAGGCCTATATGTCATGAATATATCCAACGCCAACTATTAAGAAGACCGTACTCAATTATGAAATTAATTGAAGATAACCTTGCTCGTTTGCCATACTTGATTATAGTATATTGCGATACAAGTGCCGTAAGCGATGCATACGGATCGAGGAAAGAGTTTGAAAAAACGAGGCGCTCGCGCCGAGATTTTTCAATTTTCCGAGATCCGTTATGCGCTTACGGCACGAGTATTGCATGCTACTTTTTTTGCACGATGATTATTTATATCAATTTAATTATATTAATTGAGATATTACCTGAAAATATTATGAATATACATTATTGAAGATAGATGTTTATTTCAGAAAGTGATTCGCATGTGTTTGTTGTTATGGGAACCCTGGGAATATTTGTCCTGGGGGGCCTTGTCCATAAAGGCTTGTATTATGATGTGCCGTAAGTAAATTCTTACCGCACACAGTAACAAGATTGCGTGCGGGAATGCCAACTTACGATCCACGGCAACAATATTCGTAAGTACCACTAATTAGTTAAGTCGTGCAAAAAATTTTTTAAAACATCACAAGCAGAGATATTTCTACATAGGTGCACAGATCATTAATGTGTGCCTAAACGGGAAAACATTGAATGATTTGGACGAAACTCACTATGCGGGGGTTTTTTGGGTTAGGTAACTCGAATCTGAGGTCGTTTTTCCTCGGGTATCGCACTTTAATCATGAAATGCACGTCGAAACCGGGATTTTAGACTTTTAATTACTAATCTTTTAAATTGTTTATGCATAATTTGGGTAAGGTTAATGAATCTGTGGTACGTTTTAATAGCTTCGTTTCAAAAACTGTATGCCCATATTGCAGCACAAGATTCCTTTTATTCGTTTAATTATTTATATTTATTACGTATAATAATATAATTAAGAATAAAATTACGTATTTCTTTCAATTTACATAAAAACGATGTCAGTGTTAATAAATAGGTTATAATTATTTTCCTGTTGAATAAAAAGATTTAAATAAAACACCTAGCAGGGTGGTAAATAATCGCGGGCGAAGCCGCGGGCACCTATTTGTATTACTATAATGATCCATTTAAATCAAATTATTACGCTTACCCATGCACTGCTTTATAGGCCTATATGGACAAGAAAGTGAAACTGGAGACCGGAACACAGGAACAAAATTCTCAGAATTTCAATTTGAAACTTCTTACGCCTGTAGATTTGACAGAATGTTCTATTAATGCCATAGCCTTCATAATGCTCAGAGCAGAAAAGGCATTTTGAAGCCTTTCTTTTAATCTTTTTAATCTAAACGTCATTCATTCTTTCTCACATTTCAGCTGGCGAACTTTAATGTGGCAGTAAAGAATGCGACAGAGTGACAATGACTTGAAGTTTGGCAGTCGCCCTTTCCTTGAAGAAGGGAGATTTTCTTTCTTTTTTTTCTTCTTTTTTTTTCACGCCCCTTGTAACAAGACTCTTTTGAATTATTGATGTGTTGTGCCTTCTTGTAAGAAAACGCTTTGTTACCTGGGCTGGTCGAGGCATAGTAGAGTTTGTCAGCAAACTTCGCGAAAATTCATTTGTCTTAAGAAAAAGACGAAGAAGAGGAGAAGAGAAAGATTCCTTCACCTCCTCAACATCTCGGCATGTTTACTCGCTGGAGGTTTCTCTGGACCAATTTCCTTTCGTCACGTCTTCTGTTTCGCAAAGAGAAAAATTTTAGTGCCTGTGGTAGTGCATCTTCTTCGATAAAATCGAATAATTCTTTCACAACACAGAGCACGGACTTTCCTGAGAATCTATGTGATTTGTTCCTGACGTAGAAATTATTCAAGGAAGGGAACAAGCAAACAGCGAAAAAAACAAATTTGAAACAAGCTGGCAGAAAAAGTCAACACTGCAGAGAAGTCAGCATGGTTCACAACAAGAAGAAATTCTTTGAATATCAAGTTTAAAAAATAAACAAGAAGGCGGTGTCAAAACTAAGCATCTAGGACAAGGAAAAAAACAGTAGCAACAGTAATAAAAACAATTTATTCGATGTTGAAAGGAACACGAATTATACGAATTCAAATATCCGTTTAAATATCAACCTAACAAAGGGGCAAGTCAAGCAAACGCATGTCAACCATGCTTCCTTCAAGGGTGTGTACGACCGTCTTAGCCAAATGAGGAAAAGGTAGAGTAGGATTATCTCCACAAAGTCTCTGGGTTTTTAAGTATATACCTTAGGAGCGAGTCTCACCGCTCTTAGAGTACCTTGCTAGGGGAGGTAGCTGCACCCTGATTGGCTCAGGTCACCTATCCCACTCCACGTGTTGTCTGTCTCTGTCCCTCCGGCATTATCCCTCCACTCAACTATTACAGTATTTTCTACCCCTGGAAACGTGGAGCATTAACTTTACTCTCTGCCAAGCGGTAGCTTACTGATCTTACGCGCAGCGAATTCGCGCATCTTGGTAACGAGACGTAACGAGATGCTCGCTGGCTGGGTTCGTCTTCAAGGCCAGAGACGTTGTGGGAGTAATCCTACTTCTATGACTGATCAGATGAGACGTGCGCGAGAAAGCAGTTTCGAAGCCACTCCATAAGGTCATATTGCTACCGCGCATCTGGACGGTTCATAGTAAGACGCCTCAAAATAGAATTACAGGTTGTTAAATATAACAACTTACTACTATTACTACTATTACTACTACTAATAATAATAATATTATTACTCGAGTATGAGCCTAATTTTTACATGAAAGTATAGCGAGGGTTACCCTGCCCAGAAAAAAAAAATAACAGGGGAATCCATATAAGATCTCACTTCGTGGTAAAATAAAAACATAGCTTCAAGGTGTGAGTAAAAGCTCACACGAATTACGCAATCCTGAGTTCAAAGTTCATCGGAGGCTATTTTATAGCAGCGTTCGCATAGTCTGTCGAGTTTTGCGCGGGGAAAAGAGATTTGTACACGAGTGTGTTAAGTCTGAATCTTAAATAAAAAAAATTAATAGAACAAAATAAAAAAGCAAAATAAAGAACTCAAGGCGAGATACAGGCGAGACAGAGAGAAACCGAGAAAGAGTGCGAAGAAGGAAGGGAAGTAAGAAGAAAGATATACATGAGACACTCAAACGGTATAAGTCCTTAGAAACTGGTTTTTATATGTGATTCTAAGATTCAGATGTCCGGCATGTATTGCCACCCACTTAAATGACTAAACTATATTCCGTGGAGCTGTATCCCTGCAGGGACATTTGACATTTGCGTCATCTACCTTATGCAGATGGTAGGATTGGGGCATATTGGGGCAAATAGTCAGCATGCAGACACCAACGGCCGTTAATGGTGGTTTTCGTGACCGGAGCCGTTACTTCTCTATCAAGTAGCTCATCAGTTTGTATCATGAGACTGAGTGAACCCTGTTCCGGACCTTCTTACCTCAGAAAAATCCGAGGGGGAACCGGGGACGGATCCATATGTATATATATATATATATATATATATATATATATATATATATATATATACATATGGATCCGTATATGTATATATATATATATATATATATATATACATATGGATCCGAGAAAAAGAGAGAAAAAGGGGAGACATAGGCGTAACCAGGCCGACCATATGGGGGGGTTATAAAATCTGGGGAGGGGGGTTCCGGGGTCCTCCCCCCGGAAAATTTAAAAAATTAAGATGCACAATAACGAGTTTTAAGCTTCCCACGCTTTAAACTCATATTAAATAATTTATAAGCAGATTTTTAAAAAAGGTGATATATCACAATA
This sequence comes from Ectobius pallidus, assembly GCA_964059195.1. Lineage (NCBI taxonomy): Eukaryota > Metazoa > Arthropoda > Insecta > Blattodea > Ectobiidae > Ectobius > Ectobius pallidus. Next base: position 122,401,821 of record CAXKWD010000002.1, read on the forward strand.
ATGAAATAAAGAGTACAATTTTTTCTTTTTTAATCAATGGAGGGGGGGGGTTCAAGCCCCCCCCCAAAAAAAACCCTCGTTACGCCTATGAGGGGAGACATATTGAAAATCTGAAAGTAATAATATATAATCGTCATTTAGTAACGTACGAATTAAAACAATGTGCTTGTACAACCCTCCTATGTTGTATAGACGGACAGAAGCTAATGTGAATTCTGCCAAGTTGAGGAAAGAGCAACCGAGAGCGCGGGAGGGGAGAATCCATTTGAAGTGGTACATAAACTTTACATAAGCTAGCAAATGTAACTCGAGCAATATTGGGAGTAGAGAGAAACATCTCACAAGACTGGAGCCTTTTGATGTGGTCTTCTGTTAACGTCAGGACCACAGACTGGTTTATTTACTGTGTTTTCCCGGGTAATGCGGTAATGGAATGTAAGGTAACAGACTTGAGGTGGATCCTCGAGATTCTTGCTTCTCAGCTGGCTAATTACAGCAACTGATGAGCCTGAAAGTTAGCAACCTGCGCTCAAGTACTGGTACTTCCTATGTTCCTCCAATTAAAATACTCTACAAGCCCTGTTCAGTCACTACACTTCGCTTGAGTAGTGAACATTAATTGATGAAAGTCAAATTTATCTCGTACAGAACCCCATGAACACTCCAGCAATGCTACGATCTTCAAAGGACGGAAGCTGTTCTAAACTGAATATAGGAAAAGTTCAAATTTAGGGAACTCGACCAAAGTGGTAACATGAAAAAAGAATAGGCCTAACAATCATCTTAAGGGGACCCGGAATGCCCTATACTTACAATGTTAAATAATGAATATTCCATGTTCCTTTTCTCCAAAACTATCCTTGACAGACATATGTTTTAGATACGTACTTTGGCTATATACTGAAGCTCAGATATTTAAATTTAGCCTTCAGGTTTCATAAATTATAATTTTTTACTACATTAATCTTTTTCCTCTACATTATACAACATATAATTCTCATTAAAGTGATTACAAAATTGAAATATGTAATTTTGAGAGCTTCAGTATACGCACAATATCTGGATAAACAAACTGTGAAAATTTCAAGATCCTACATGTAGTAGAAATTGAGAAAAGGTACATTAAGTAATTCAAAAAGAAAGTTACGGAATACACCGTCTGAAGTTGGACTATCAAAATAAACCAGCCCCATAACTTGGTTCACCTTCCATGCACGACATTTTTTTAAAATTAATTAAACATATTTAGACTTACAGTACAGCAATGATTTATACCTCATTTTGAAGCTAAAACTTCAGTTATTTTGAATCAGTGAAAAAAATAAAAATACAATTTTTGACCGAAAATGTCATTTCGGGTCCCCTAAAGATAGACCTACGTGACAATATTATTTCGAGGTATTGCTTATATTACAGACATTTCAATAAAGAGCTTACAGTAGAAACTTCAATTCTATTGGCGAGTTATGCACAAAAAACTGCACATAAAAAGTTGAACTGTTCGTTCAGGAAAAGGAAACGGTTGACTTATCTATCGAACCTCCGTCGCCATCTGGTTAGTGTCGCTGGCTATCGAATCCGCAGGTCCGGGGACGATAGGCTACCCGGTATCTCCTCAGATTTTTCTGAGGTGTTGAGGCCTGAGATTGAGTTCCCTCCGCCTCGTGATACAAACTGAGGAGCTACTTAATGGAGAAGTAATGGCGCCGTTCAGGGAAACCATCATTAACACCCGTGGGTGTCGGCATGCTGACCATTTGCCCCCGATTCTGCCATCTTCCTATGGAGATGACGCTGCGGTCGGATGGTAGGATTAATCCTTTTAGTCCCTAGTGCCACGTAGTTTAGTTTAGTTTAGTTTAGATTAGATCTGTCAGGCACTGTTGAATAACAGGACACAGAATAAGAAGGCCTGTATTTATTGTCAGATTTTCATAACAGGAAATAATCGGTTTAAAATTAATTCGAACTCTCGTTATATGATAATGGAAATAATTTTGTGCCCCATGAAAAGTATACTTAGTGAACATGTTGCATTATCGCTACAACAAACAGAATGTAATATCATAATAAGTAAAGTATACGAATAGTAGATCCCTTTGTGGTTTTTTTAATGCAAAAAACGGCTGCCTCATACCCTCAGGATTCCCTCTAATACTCGTTACTGTTTGAGGCTTATTCGACTCTAGGGGACTGAGAAAACTTAATCTCATCGAGGACAGAATTCGCGATTTTCCGGTACCACAGAACTTCACTTCAAAATTATCATAGTGATTTAGTATATTTTCACAACCCGATATTCCTTTTAAGCTCTAACTTACGTTAAAAAATATTCTTTAAGATCTTGAAGTCCATTTAACCTGGAAGTTGTATATAATTTTTGAATGGTATATACCGGTTTCTTTCGTCAACCTAAATACCACAATAATGAAAATCTTGGCACGTATATGTGAGAAATTATGTGCAACATATTTTGCACCGTTTATTTTTTAAAGGGTGTTTTCGCAATTTTGCAAGAATACCCCTATATATGAACAACCTGGAAAGCATTCATATCAGTATTAAAATTTATAACCAGCAAATGCTAGACTGAATTTTGTAGAGTATTATTAGGCTCTTCATATTATTAACGCATATGGGGCTAAACATTATATTCACTCCGCTTAATTCTATCAAGCATACAGGGATTAAAGTCCGCGCTGTTTCCATGAATATAGTGCGTTTCCTCAATAACAACGAACAGGCATATATAATACAATTCCGTTTAATTCAGGGTTCCGTTTGATATATCCGAACCACAAGGAACCTCAAGAGCTTTCGCAAGACTAATACTGAACAGAATTACCATCGGTATAAAGGGGAATATTGTATGAGTTAGGCCTACAGCGTAATCCATCTGCCTGTGCAGAAAGCTACTGCTGAACATAATGCCAATAGAAACGTGCTCCATTATTCAATCATTTCTACTATTAGACATAATGGTAGCGATGTGGAACAACCACATCACAAATTCATACTTCTGAAATGCAACATGGCCACAATAAAAGCTTCTGCCTAGCTGATATCGCAATAAGAGATCAACGGCAAAGGTACAGCTAACATTGCATTGTTCCCAGTTAGACAAGGGCTTTGTGGAAATTATTCAGACTGCTGTAATGATATGCCGAGGTAAGCAGACACTGCACAATACTACTTGAGGTGCTAGAACATTTGAAATTAATGGTCTGATACTGATGGACTCCGGTAGGTTAACAGACAACGTCAAACGGCCGGAAGGGTTTGAGTTAATGATGTCAGAGGGAGTGATCGTAAACAGGCATTAATCAAACTCATTGGAACTTGTAACTCGGTTCGTCAGGCAACATTAACCTGTGACCCAGCAGCCTGAGGTCCCTGGTTGCCATTTCAACCAGGGATTTAACTCCCTTGATAAACGCGGCAATAAATTGGTAAATGGCTGTGATGTACGGGAAGTGATCAATTTTAGCAGGTTGTGTTTTGACACTGCCGAAATGAGGTATCGATAACCGTGTTGGTAGTAATAGTTAGGGACGGTTGTATACATTTTATACATAAGAAGCACAAAGTTAACAATAATTGATCCAGAAATTTTATAACTGATTAAAATGTGCACAGTTTCCTTTGGTTATCTATAAGTATAAAAATTCTACATGCAGAAATAATTTTATTTCGAATAGTAGACATTTTTTACAAAACTCTCTCCATCTAAGTAAAATTCCATTTTACGGGCTGAGCCCCTTAAGGGTAAAGAAAAAGGTGCTAACACGTTATGAAGATTACTGAGCATATCACCAGATGTCACTGTCGTGCTCTTCTCTTTCGTACAAATTAAAAAATAATTATAATTTATTTCCTTCATTTTAACCACTACAAATACTATTATTCCTATTACAACTATTTTCGTATAGTCTACCTAGTAATCATTTACAATATTCAAAATAACATAAATAACTACTTCCGCAAGTAAAATTGGGCCCATAAAGTAAATACGGCAGTTGTCTTTCTGCAAAACGCAAACGTTAGCCAATGCAATGTATAGTATCGCTCGAAACATTACCTACGAACTTCATTTCGCTCCATTCGTTCCAAGTCTGCAATTCCGTATCATAGAGAAGAATTTTTCATTATTAGTTAATTATTATTTGCTTTTTCTATATAGATGCAAATTTCTTTACAAATAGATCACGATTCAATATAGGCTACGCAGATGTTTCAAACAAATTGTTGCCAACCAAAAGTGTCTGAAAACCGCTAAAAAACGAGATTACCAAAAAGTTTTACGACGGCTATTCCAATCACAAGCGAACTGAAATTATGTTACATTTAAAATAATTTACGATTCACAATAGTATAAAACGTAGTACGATGTGGCCCACACAAATAACAAAACTAGCTGGCACTAGTTTTGATAACTTCGTACTTGCCTGTTAAGTCTTACACAGTAAACAACAACTTTAAAGAATTTCTGATTAATTTCTTTTTTTTTCTTTCTTTGACAACATTTTGCTTTTTTATGAGGACGATGTTGAGCATAATACTTCCCATTCCAAACTTACAGAAGACAGTCCTACGTGTTATTAAGGTAATGATTTTGAGGATAATTCTCATGGGAGGAGGAAGAGGTGCCGATACAAGACTAAATGACGGTAAAACGGATGTTATTCCTTTCAACAGAATAATGCTTTGTCATCTATTTTATGTAACTTAAATTTATCAAATTAAAACTATATCGATACCTTCGGGAGCTGCCGTACTTAAAACAATAATTATGCATAACTAATTTTGTTAAGAGTATGGTAAGGTGTTAAGTATCAAATGTAGGAGACATTCACTGAGTACTGATTCCAGAAAAAGTAACATCGAAAAGCCTTCATAGGGATCAAACACACTGCCTCAATCACAATTGTAGATATATAGTTATCAACAGTACTCATGACAATTAATCGCTAAAGTAAAAAGCAGTATGAAAAGAGAAAAAGAAGAAATATAAGAATAAAGGGGAAAAGCGATAAGAAATAAAAATGCCAATAATGGAATAATAGTTCAGAGTGTATGAAATCCTACTAACTTAGAAAGATCAAGGAGAATAAAGGGTGTAAAAGATAAGATGGAGATTTATAAATAGAATAAGTTACAAAAACACAGTGGCCAATAATCACAAGAAAATTAATAATTATTACTCTGATTCTATTTTTACGTTATTCTAAATTCTGTATTTCACAATCGGAAAATTAAATTCAACCATAATATACTGCAATCCGTATGGAGATGGCTGACAGATTATTCATATTTATGTAACTGACCAAAACGTGTGCAGTACTAAATCCCTGAGATGTTTCACAGAGGTTTCGCAAACTAAGCGCTTTCTTAATGCACACCTCAACCCCATTTGGCTGACTGCCACAGGTCACCATAGTACATCTATCACCGGTGTTTGCTCACCGGTACACATTCGGGTAGGACTGATCTGCCTTGTTTAATGGCATAACATTCTGCTTACTGTGATCGCTCGGTTAGTCTGCTTATAAATCAGTATGGGTTCAGAGCAACTTGCCTCGTCTGCAACAATTAGATAGCGAAGCCCTACTTATATCCCGAAGGATTACGTAAAATCAAGGATGCTCAAGGATGCTCATGGGGTTTACTATCCTATTTCTAATCAAAGTGGCCTCCAGAAATTTAAAAGGATCATATAGGTGCGTCCTAAAATAGCAATAATAGTCATAATTCACTTTCACGTCAAGTACGCTGTCACTTGCCGTCTATCGCAAAAGACGAAAACTTACTAACAGCTGATCGATAAGACACAGTCGTTTGTTTGATGAATTACAAGCTATTATTTTAAAAAAATCAAAAGTTAGACATTTAATTATGGTCGAACAAAAACATTCGTATCCAACTTGCCTACAATGATAATTATTAAACCCGCTGCGCTCGTTTCACAAACTTTATGTCGTGTCCTAATAAATTAAATTACATGCTCGTTGCATAATGTAATATTTAAATACTCATCTATATCTAGTTTAGCCTACTAGGAAAAATGTAAATACAAATGGCGTTTAGTGTTCTAAATTCTATATAGCGTATCGTAATCGGCTTAATATCAAACACTAATTAATTACTTCACACTCTCAACATATTATAAAGTTACACAGAAAGTCATCGCTAACCAGGTCAAGTTAATGCCGAGATAATGCTTTACTTCCGAGAGTCCCTCAGAGTTTACATGGGTCTTATCTTCATAAGTTACTTACATTCTCTATACACGTACTAGCTAACATAAAGGATGCATTACTTCGCTGCTTAAGTCAGATCAAGGGATTTTCTTGATGATATAAGACCTAAGTAAGTAGCTTATGACTTTAAGACTATCCCGCTGTTTTGAATATATTAATGCGCGCTATGTTAGCTGGTCCCTATGATACATCGCAGATATTTCTAGACAGCACAATATTTCGTCTGATAAATGTTTAACTAACTCTTAAAGCAGCAACATATCCAATTGGACACAGCCTTATACTGTATTTGTAAAACTGACAAGCATCATATTAAACTAACACATTTTGTACAAGATAGGCTTAGCTTACGGGGCTAATTCTTATGGAAGCTACTTTCTATGCAGATGGCATTGTTTTACGTATTGTATGAAAAACTGATTTTCGCTTCCAAAAAAGGAGGGCGGTTAAATTGCCATCTTTCTTCGAAATTTCCCGCCATAACACAATACACGGAATTAACAAAGGACACCTCCTTCGTAGACTGCATCGATAATGTAATTCTCCCACCAAGGAGATAGCTCTCTAGGTCAGTCCGTTGACTGACATCCCTCTATTGGACTTATGCCAGTTTATGTATAAAGTCAGCCTACAAGAAATTCAAGCATTTATTGTACATCAAATAAAAGTACTCATATTTCTGATCCTGTAATCACATAATTTTCACCATGATCATAATTTCAGTCAGTCCGTCTCAGACTTGCGACTTCTTTGACAGAAGATATGACTGAAGGTACGTATTCAGACTGCCGACTTCCGGGAGCGATGGTCTTTTTGATCAGAGTTGCTAGTTCTCCATGTGATCTCGTTTCTTCTCAAGACGCGTAGCGAACCTTCTCTAATTCAGAATATTCCACAGAGGAACCAAGAATTGAAGCATGAAAATGGTCAATATTTAAATACAATTTGAATGTTACCGTCCAAAATAAATAAATAAATAACAGAATTTAACGTAGAAAGCATACTGTTAATTTATATTCTCGGCCAGCCTGGATAGCAAAAGACAATTTTCGTAGCAGTATACTTAGAGCTCTTTTCTTGTCTTTTTCTAAACAGCAACCTACGGACAGTAGAAGTTCGCCTAAATTGAACTCATTTCAGAGGCCTGGTGATAAAAATCTAATATTGCTTACGAATTTTAAAAAATGTATATATTTGTCACGATATACTCCATAACCATTTCACAGCAAATGGTTTTGTTGACACAATTTCACCGTACATGTACTTTTCCACCACTATGCGGTGGAGTGTTTATTATTGGCCGATTGTATTTTTAGCCAGTTATTATCGACAGATTTATTTATATTGCCACAACATTGCACATAGAAAGGTAGAAATGTAAATACATTTTTTGTGGATTTTTTTTTCTGAACAAACAAGTAGACTGTAATAAATGGAGTGTGAAATTTTAAGCTTTAAAAGTGCAGACTGATGGTAATCCCCTAAACGCAGTTTGCCAACATACACAAATCTTATTCCAAATAATTATATATATTTTTCCATTCACATTGCTATTGCAAAAATGCATTATGTAATATGCTATTCGGTGCCTTTTGGCAAGTCAGAAGGCCAGGGAAGATTATTTTAGAATAATGCGTGCACACATGCTAAACGTCATAGGCCTACACCAGTCCAAGTCTCATCAGCCGGGTCAAGATTATAACACATACATTAATCATACAGCAGGGAATTTCTTTTGCTTTCGATGATTACAAATAAGCATTGAAGTGAAAGAGTTTTCACACAGTAAGTTTAGATTTTATACTGAGACAAACAGATCTCGTTTCCACAATTTCAAGTAAACAAACTTTTTAATCAACATAAGTAAGTCTTAGTCATCAACACGTCAACGTAGGTCGCGGTGGTTTAGAGGTAGAGTGCCCACCCCTAAATCCGAAGGTCGCGGGGTCAAATCCGGTCGATGTATTTTTCAGAACGTAAAAAACTTGTGGTCTTTAGCTCCGGGAGAGACTTTAAGCTGGGGGCCCGTGTCGGCACGTAAATGAACTCCAAGCCTCTGTCCCTCTGCCCTTTCTCGGAAAATAAGCGTAACAAAATTCACCTAGGTATTAGAAAACCTCCACATGGAGGCTCTACGTCCCAACACTAGGGGAAATAGAAAACCAGAGAGAGTGAGTCGTCATCACACAGAGGATATTTCATGGACATTCTCAGTAGTATTAAATTATACAAAATGTTACAAATGAAGCGTTCCTAAGTGTTCAAAATGCTCATTCACATTATAAAAGTCATTGTCAGTAAGCCATCCGTGTAAAATATTTCTAAATTTGGAGTAGTTCACAGTGTAAGTTCAGGAGGTAACGGCTATTGGAATTTTTATATTCTTTAAAAAGGGTCTACAATGGGCATCGAAAAATGTGCACGTAATTATATTCAATGCTTTCTTTTGCAATAAAAGATATTTGGTAGTAAAGGAACTGTCTCCCCAAATACGAATTTACAGACAAGCGTTTTCAAATTACTTAACAGAAAATTGACTCATGATAGTCTACAGCAGAGTGATTTTAGTTGATTTATCCCAGGTCAAATTAGGATCCAAAATTAAAATAAGTAATTTTACATTGGTCTGAAGTGGTATCTCGGAAAAAAAAAATACATTTTTAGGTTTTATTAAATCTCTTGAAACAATTAAAGTGTTATTAAGAGATTCATTCAATTAATTAGTAAGCAAATATAAGGAAAATCGTTCACGTTTATTTCAGCAACAAAACTGCTTTTACTTCATTATATCTTACACATTAATAACTGACACAGGGTTAGACTACCAGTACATTAAATTGTACGGACACGGTCTGTTTTTTTCTTGGAATAAGTTTAAAGGAAATATGAAATATATTCTTCAGTAGTAAGAAGAAAAATCTGATAATTACATAAAGTGAGCTTTACACAAAGCAGGCTGAATATAGTAACACATGCTATGATACCGTGCCATTCATCAAGTAATAACATTCACCTTCGGGGAGAAAACATTTTAATGCTGTTAGGAGAACTAGTCAATGTGTTTGAAAGGACCTTGCTTGAAAATGAGGAGGAATTACGTGCGCAAATAGCTTTTATAATCGAAATTGAGAGAGCTCCACTGAGAGTAAGCCCATGGGGAACTTTATAGCATGTTGCAGCTCTACACAATGTAGCATAAAACTGCTTTACACATGACATAAAGCTCACAGTGGTCAACAGCCTCCTGACCTACATAACTATCTACGTGTGTGGAGCTAAGGATGCGGTGTTATGCAAATTAACCAACTGTGAAGTTATCACTGTAATTTGTGACTCAGCTGAAGTGGTTTGCAAGTTTACTTTTTTATTCGTTATAATAACTTCATTTGTAATCCAAACTTTTATACCTGAACTTCAATAATAATAATAATAATAATAATAAAATAAAAATAATAATGGAAAGGAACAAAGGAGAACCAGACAATACTGCAAATCTGTAAATATACGAATCTTTATAATGCAGTATATATATATATTAAAACCTTTTAAATTTAAATTTATTTTAGTTTATGTCCCTATATACTGTCGTCCGCCACTGTGGGTGAGTTGGTAGCATGCCTGTCTTCCCGGCCTGAAAAATCTTTTTCCTGGGTTCAGGACTGGATGTCCCTAGGTTTAATTGTTAGATAAGGGACTGGCGCACCACGGAAATAAATCCGCCGTGAATACCCCCTTAAGGCCAATTTACACTCAGCAGTGACGTGACCGTGACGTGACAGGCACGTGCTTCTATCGGCTAGCCTGAAAACATTCTTCTAGAAAATTGAGTGGTGTTCACACTCGCCCGACGCCTGGCCGTGACGGTGCAGTCAGTGCTCCCGCCGTCGCCATACAGTGACAGTCAGATTAGTCCCCACCGATATTTTTATCAATTCACGGCCGTGCCACTGACTTTTCAAAGTTAAAATTAATTAACACTCACTGGTGCCAATCATGCCACGTTACGGTAATACCGTAATTGACGGGGCCCTATGCGCACCAAGCCTTTTATTTATTTATTTAATCAAGAATGAACATTACAGGTATAGGCTACACCCAATTACAATGCTCATGACTATGCTAGTAATACATCATGTGCTTACAATACACAAATATGCAAGAGGTGAATAAAAGTAGGAAAGTTAGAATAATTATCTTTGTAAAAGTATGGAGTAAAGAGAATAGGAGAGAGTAAAGAGAACGAGAGCGATTAAGAAGAAAGGAAGCATGAAAAACGTAAAGAAAGAAGAAAAAATAATAAGAGTAAAAGTAAATAATATAAAGCAATGAAGATATGTTAGTTGACAGTATCAAGTATACATATATGATTATAGCTAAACATGCTGTCAGCCTTATTGTGCGGTCGATAAAGACGGTTTCTACGTAGAGTGCCGTGAATCAAGTAAGCAATTTTTTTTCATCTTCACCGCCAACTTCGAATGTGTTAAATTCAGAATCCACAACCCCGATTAAGTAGTTAAAGGTTTAATATTAAAAATAGCGCAAAAGCTCGTTCTACTCACAGGTGACGGTTAAATAACCCAGTTCTGCTCACGAGTGACAGTTTAAATTGGCATAGGGACATGTAGTTAAGGGTTTAATATTAAAAATAGCGCAAAAGCCCGTTCTACTCACAGGTGGCGGTTAAATAACCCCGTTCTCCTCTATTTGAAGACAAACAAAATCTCCTTCCACCTGAGAAAAACCCAGAACACCAAACGTGATTTAAAACCTCCGAAATGCGAGATCACTACACTACTGGCTCGGCCGCTTTGATCGGCGGAAAAATGAGACAAGCAAAATTCACTGTTGCGAACTGCAAAAATCTCTACAACAAACAATTACTGAAGCCCATTACGATTACAGCCAACAATTTCAAATCAACATTCGATTTAGTCAGACAGTATAAAATAACCCATTCTCCACTACCTGCCATACACTGCGAAGTACTGTAATTAACGTTGCGAACAGAGAGCTAGGACTCTTTTATACAGCGCTTCCACAAGTCTATACAACCCCGGCGCATAAATTTCAACCCTTTTACCGGTTTTCGCTTTCAAATGCTTTTCATACAAAACGTCGGGGAGACTACACAAGACGTCAATCAATAAATTCGCTTTGGGGGTTTACATGTATCTCTTTCAATTGGAGTGAACTCCGATAAATTACAATTATGGCCTCATGAATTACATGACTTGGCTCAGCTGATATTTCATTGATTAATATGAGCTATTTGATCGCTTTAACAGCAACAACACACAACACAAAAGCCAGGTTCAACTAACTCTCTTGGCTTCTATTTTCTACCTACTACATTTAGCCTACTCGTAAACGTTAGGCGGAAATATATAAAAGGATAGGAACTGAAGACTCGAAACTAAGAAACAGTTTAACCATGTTTACGAAATCGTGAAAGATCATTTTACATTGTATTTTTGTTTGCAATAAAATGTAAGAAGAAAAGCGTTTAAGCATCAACGCAGAATTCATTGTACATCAATTGTCAATAGCCTAAGTTATAATTATAGGAGTATCAAATTATTGAAGACGTCCTTAAGCAGGTACCAGTGATATGGAAGTTCCATCGGGTCGCGAGCGACCCCTGCGACCCCTGGTGATCCCTTAAGGGGATATTCTCAGCGGATTTGTTTCTGGGGTGCGCCAGTCCCCTACCTAACACCGTAAACCTAAGGACAACAAACACACACATCCAGTCCTGAACCCGGGAAAGATATTTTTCACTACTGAAAAATCTCCAAACCAACCGGAAATGGAACCCGGACCGCCGGGGTGAAAGGCAGGCGAGCTACCGACTCACCCACGATGGTGGACTACCAGTGATAACTATATACTAAATAAGTAGTGAAATGCATTGTAACAGTATAATACATCTACGGCAGGGGTTTCCAACTCCGAGATGTCCACGGGCCAATGTGACGTCCAGCAGTTGACTGGCCTATCGCATTATTTCTTTGGGATAAAATTAGACAAATAATAAATAGTGAGTTGAAAATAAAGTAAAAATTTATATACTATAAGCTTCTTTTCAGACCTTTCTAAACCAGTCTTGAAGTAATCTTACTTTTGCTTATACCATGTAGTTCTACTTAATATAAAAGTTATGAGTTGGTGCTTTAACTTGTTCTGAATTTATAAACTTAGGCAATAAAAGCAATATAAGCACAAATTAAAATTAGATAACGGTGCCTGAAATTTATTTTGCTAAAACTGAATACGTATTAGTGAATTAATTTTTTCTTTCTCCACTAAGCTCTCCGTTCTATCAGGAAGAATATTAAAAGTGCTATTAAAACGTTTAATAAATCAATATATTTTTTGTTCGAACATGCTATAATACGCGTATTGCATGTGATTTAAAAGACCATAATGCCATCCACTATGAAGCCTTGAAAGCAGCGATTCAAACTCTACAATAAAAACCTTATTTAAATTAAAATAAAATCATGTTAATTTTAATACCCCATGTACCCATTGATAAAGTGACAGTGACTTCTGCCTGGCTGCATACACAGCTGACGGTTTGTTTTTATAAACGCTCGTGTTGCCAACGTAACTGCTGCAGCTAGTCCTCTCTCCAGCAAATAGCAACTGCGGAGAATGTTCTCGGGCGCACTGTATTACACTAAATTGAGTTCATTTCGTGTGTTTTAATGTGCGTTGAATTATGGTCAAACAAAAAAAGCTGGACAAAATTAGCCTAATTAAGCCACTTGAATAAAAATTATTAAACTCGCTGCGCTCATTTCATAAATACACTCGTATCCTAATAAATGCTATTATAAGTTCACTGCATAATGTACAACTCCATTCTGACTTCGCGGACCGCAATGAAAAGGGATAAAGGGCCGTCTGTGGTCCGCGGGCCAGCCAATTACAGTATACAATATAATTTTATATATATTTATTTATATTTATCATTTTAAATAAAATATCCTGAAAGAGTAGTACAGTATAGTTTATCTAGATGAATGATAAAAAATGGAGAGATTGCTGGGTACTCTCTAACCATAGTCAGAAAAACGGTATTCAACTGTGATATTCACTTTTGTCAAGGGATAATAATATTATCACAAAGGAAAACATATTTTGATTATCATGAGGTTTAACATACTTCCAGGAACTTCAAATAGGCTCCAATTAATACACATTAGGTTACTAGACTATTAACAAAGGTTAGCACTCCCTTTAACTCTACAGAATGCAATTATTTGTGGTGTGATTAATGAACACGATTTATTTTCCTTTATACTTCTATTTTCCAAATATAATTTTTCTTTCAATTGATCTAACTCACAAACCACAATTTATATCTGTAGTTAGAACATTTGATTCCTGTTTTTATAAACGGAAAGCGAATCTCTCTCCGGTTATAGAATAGGAATAGTTTGTGCATAGAAGCGTCATACGAAAGCAAGAGATAGCGTGATACTCAATATTCATGTCTCGAGCTCTTCTGTGGTATGCAAGATATAATGATCTAGCTTGACGTGTGTGTATGTGTGTGTGCAATAACCGTGCGAATGAAACTCGCTGAGAAGCAGCCCCTCGCCTCTTGGCTGGAATTCTCAGCGCTATCAGGATATTTGTGATGATTCTCGAAGAAGGAGAATGCCGAAAATATCAACCCAGGTCCATTGAGAGGCAGTAATGCAATACACAGAACACAGGAACGCACTAGCAGAGGTAATGGAGAAACGTGAGACCTGACCTGGATGGTAGAGGTATACTCCCGTGAGAGAAAAGCCTTTCCTTTAATTTCTGGCTACCTGGTTTTAAATTGCTATATCCAAGACTCTTTCCAATCCAATTTCTACCGGCCTGACTGAATTAAAAATTTACGATAAAAATTTGGACTGAATCCTATGTTCCCTCAACTGCTCTGCTTTTAAATTTACATCACACTCGCATTTTAAGACCTAGAAGGCAGAAAATTAGCAGGTAGAACAGTACTGGAAAATGCTGGACTGGGTAGCAATTTGAGAAATTTTAAATGTCCACGACTTGCTGGGTTGGATAGCAATTTAAGAAATAAAAATAAGGATGCTGAACAATACTAAATATTGGTTAATTTGTTAATTTTTCGGGACATTTTGTTGTTACTCATATCATAAGATAAGGCAAAGAATAAAACTAACCTATGTAAACAAAAAACCATAAAACTAAAAGAATAGTTACTTTAAGAATTCGACAAAAAACACCTCTTGTTTGTTTACTTAAGAACTGGAGTTCTTTTCCTCATTCTCAAGTTATTGTTCGTAATGGAAAAGTAGAGTAACCTACACTAATCATGGCAAGTTCGATGAATCTTTAGCACCAAACTTTCAGTCTTTCACTGTTTTCTTCTTTACGCATCATAGCACTCGACTTTTTCTTCTCGACAGTAGTGAGTTGATTCAGTAGTACAAAAGTGAGTCCAACTTTGTTATAAAAGTTCACGTGAAAAATAAAAGGTGCGAGATAATTGTGAAAGTTAGAAACTTAATAAGATGTCAATTTATTGAACAAATCGCACCTATTTATTTTCTGTCATGAACAACAATAAAATTGCTAAAACTTCTTCTACTATGTACAGGGAATGGTCAAATGTGAATATAAATTTGTAAATGTAAAATAAAATAAATAAATAAATAAATAAATCTTCGCCACGAGATTCGTACAAGCGAAGGGAGATTTTAAAGCTGGTCAATATCAGGAAACCAATTATCACACTACAGTTTTATTGTATTCATATAATAAAGGATTCCAACACAATTTCAAGTATTTTTAATACCCCATCCATCAGCATAAAGAGCATCAATAATACAGTTGATTCAGAATTACAACTTTTCCCCATGTAATAACTAGGTGCAAGGTATCAAATATAACACAAGAGCTTATTAAAAAATAATAATGAAAATTAAAACAATGATGTGGTTCCTAGAACAAAGGCTGCTTATAAGGCCCCAACGTCATAAGTCCATCCCTACTGTACACGGTAAGATGGATCACGAATGACGAATGTAACGTATCTCCCAGCACAAGCACCATGCCCAATTTGTAAAGTCTTTTATAAGTTTCTAAATAAAAAGGAAAAAAACACTAATGACCATAAGCGCTGAATTTTTGTAGCATGTAAAACCATCGTTACGAATGGTTACATATGGGCATATTTTAAGGCAAAGGGCTATGATAATGACGGCATCTAACACTCTTGTGAGAAAAAACAAAACCTTCCATCTTTAAGAAACATAGTACGAGTAATATATATATTCAATTTTTCCTGTTACAGCATACGATCTCCCAGGGCATGGCTTCTAACATTAGAAAAAAATGCAAAACAAAGGAACTTCGTTGTTAACACTGTAGTCAGTAGTTATAAATAAAAGAAGACTAATGCAGTGGTGGCCAGTCATGCGATTAGTCTGTAAATTTTGCAGATTATGAAATATCTAAATTATGACGTAGCTATGGATGATCGATTAAGAATCAGGTTTTTATCGATCACTAAGAAGGCATGAAGTCAGTTTAATGAAAATTTTAACCCTATTTCGCGTAATTATTGACTTATGATCACAAAATTGTAATGACTTTAATGCCCTGTAGCATACACATTTTACGTCATAGAGCAAAAATCTCCTAATAAAAGTTGCTTGTCTATGTCCCCTCCATATACAGGTAAAGTATTTTGGTGTTATTCATTAACACCCTGTTGTTCACTTTTGTTTTAGCCCTTCCAACTACGTCGTAAACCTTCATTAAAGTAAAATATTTATACTTGAGTCCTGATATGCTATCTTCAGCAAAGGACTTTTATTATAGGTAATATAACGAGTGGTCCGGAACTTACCTTAAGAGAATGGATATGTTGTAGCGATTGTCAAGCTGCGAGTGGTTTGACAATTATTTTTTTCGTTATGGAAATCAGCTATATTTTTTATAATAAACTCTTTAGCCTATACTATTAATAATAGGGGGCTATGACCATATTAATTGAATGAATATGTATTGAAAGCACGTTCAGTGAAATTAAATTATGGGAAAGTCCCTGTTCTTTAGGTATTACAGAATGTGTGGGATATTGAAAATATTGATCTTGGCGTGGCGATTATATTTACAATTGATCGTTTAGGTCAAAGAAACTGTAAATATATTTCAGTACGCTAGCACGAATTCACATACAAAGATGTAGGTGCGATAAAAATAGGGCGATAGCCAGCGGTGATGACTGAAATTTTACACATTCTTACACTGCATTAGTCAATTATTCATGAGTCAATTAAATATCTACTCTTCAAGCATTGGATTAAACTACATTATTATACAATTTGGTTTTTCGGAATCCTTATTCCTTTACCAAAACTGTGGTCATCCTACTTTAAAATCTAAAGAGTATTACAATGTGCATACGTGCTTAAAATATGATTAAATGACTAAAGTGCATTCAAAATTGTTGTAGTCCACAGTATTAAGTATTAAGCCATTTGTGTGTTGATTTAACAGATTTAAGTTGTCAAAGTTCTATTAAAATATTACTCACATCAGAGCAACAGTGGGTTTCTAACTCTATACCCAGTTTATATTATATTGTGTTGTCTCTAAGCCCCTGGCAATGTTAATCCCTTCGGCCACCGCTCGTTAAAATTCTTTCTCAAACAATACAATAAATAAAATAATAATATTGACAATACGCTTCACAATTAGCCTTGGACAATTTTATCCATATTACGATAACATTTCAAACTACGCTGGTGCAACAAGGATACAAATGCATTAATAAGTTACTTTGCTAAACGCTCTTTTCTAGTGGTCTCCGGTCATATCAAGCAAGGCGATTATGCTAGTGATTGTGATTCATCCTGTTCAGTTTACCAAAGATCACAACTTCTCTAACGGATGTAGGGTGTCCTCTCCGAGCACAGGGCCTCCAAGTAGAAATTTAAGAACCGAAGGCTAATTTAGTTAAATTTATTTTCCCATAGAGGACAGCGGACAGCTGGTAAGCCCATCTACTACAAGCTGTATATGACCAGATGGAGGAAACTAAGGTTGTGGAAAGGCGGGGGATTTGACATAGATGCTCTAATTTACGCTTGGAGTTCTATAAAATCCCGTAAATCTAAGACATGAAACCCATGTTTACAGTCCCTCCCGGAGGACTTAGGGGCTAGGATTTATACATCTTGAAAACTCCATCGACCTCGGTCAGATTTGAACTCGCAACTTTCGGACACGTAGTTGAGTATGTTCATAATATCTACACCACCTATGCATATACGAATTTTTAAGTGTGAAAAGAAGGAAGGGGATATATTAAAACTGTTAGTAATTTTAGGAAGAACTATCGTTTTAAAGCGATGCCTTAACCATACAGAATATATTAAGTTATATGGGAATGATTTTATGTTATTTTGAAATGAAAGCAAGCCGTAAAGAATGACTTTATATCCCTTTCCTTGTCAGCCAAAAGACCAATTCCTCCGCTACGTTTAAATTCGCTAATAGGAATGAAGCTGGAAGCTACTCGTACCATTCTATCCGCTAATCTGTAATCTAAGTTGCAGCAAGCAAAAATACTAGGCCTACAATATTTCCATTTTAAAAAAATAACAAAATAATATGGGCGTCACTCAGTGCCTCATACTAGAAAAATCAGTCGTACTTCATCACCTTTGATTGTTTAGCTGATTTCTACCACACTTTGCACAAACTGTATTTTATCATTTAACTGAGATGAACGAAAGAGAAATTAAAACCAACAAACTGTAGCATTCAATTAAGTTACGATTGGAATCATGAATGTCATACATCTGTTAAGCAGCGAATCCTGCAACTTTAAGCTTAGTTTTCAAAACACTAGAGGACTCTGTATGATAGACTGATAGAGAATACGTTATCTATCTAAATATGAACAACACTCCGAAAATTTCCCGCTTCAATTAATCCAACAGATTTTAAATGAATTATTTTGTCAATTTTGATTTTTGTAGTCAATGAAAATCATAAAAATGATAGCATCCTCATCATAGAACCACGCCCATAGAAATCGGGTCATATTTTCCCAACCCTCATTTTCCAGAGGAGACAAAAAATGTACGCCAA
Organism: Ectobius pallidus; assembly: GCA_964059195.1. NCBI lineage: Eukaryota > Metazoa > Arthropoda > Insecta > Blattodea > Ectobiidae > Ectobius > Ectobius pallidus. The sequence goes on from CAXKWD010000002.1 coordinate 122,420,216, forward strand.
TACGTAAAAATCGGAGCGATTGCCCGAAGCGCATTTACTCGTTACCTCGAAATACCACCAGCGATTGCCCGACTACACAAGCGCCATATAGCGACGACGACCGATGACATGTTCAGAGGTTCATTAGTACGCCGCTGTGCCGGACAATAGTTAGGTTAGGTTGTCATATTTGTTTACTTTGCAATTTTTAATAATAAATTAGTAATAAATAAAAATAAATAACAATCTAAGTGCCAGTACTTTATTGTCGAGCTGAGAAAACTGTCGGGGAATAGTATTATCGAGCTGTTGTTATGTCGGGCAATAGAACTAAGCCCGTCAAAATTTCCGGTCCCCAGATTACTGCAGCAAGCACTACCTACAGGCGTTCTAACAACGATAAAATATAAGTTTAATTAATTTTCAGATTCTAGATATTATAAACATTAATTAATTATCTCTGGTCACTGCACTACCAGCATTACAATTAAGTAAAGTTTAAACTGCGTGTTGTGAAACTTAAGATTATAAGAATGACTCGAATTCTACAATATTTTTATTTTTTATAAACCAAATAAAAACAACTTTGTTCAGAATTTTATTCCGTGTAAGATGGTAAATGGCACAGTTCAGTTGAATGGACGCTAAGGTCCCTTTTTCCATGAGAAACACTAATGTATTCCGTCCACTTACAACCATAGAATAAAGTGATTGTGCGTCACAATGCTGTAGGCCTACACTACAGAATAAACAATGCCAAATGCTAAAGGAATATTATCTATTTTATGGAACCCGAAGGTTCATTCCCGCGCTTACCTGAGCCCGCCATTCAACCCTATTCTGTGCTAACTCCATCCAACCATCCCTCTCAAATCATACTTCTCTTAAATATATCATAATACTGTCTTCCCATTTACGTCTAGGTCTCCCAAGTGGTATTTTCCCTTCGGGTCTCCCAGTCAATATTTTTAGTTAACTTATGTCTCTTTCCTCCCCCAAACGCCCAACAGGTCAAGCCCATTTCATCCTCCGTGATTTAATTACCCTTACTCTATCCGGTGACGAGTACAGGTTATGAAGCTCGTCGTTATGCAGTTTTCTCCAGTCCCCATTTTCACCTCTCTTAGGCCCAAATATTTCCCTAAGCACCCTGTATTCGAATACTCTCAGATTATGTTCTTCCCGAAAAGTAAGCGACCATTTCTCACATCCATATAATACAACCGGCAGGATAACTGTCTTATAAATGTTTATTTTTAGATTTCTGGATTGAAGACGAGAAGATAAGAGTTTCTGAACTGCATAAAAACAGGCATTTCCTGATTTGAGTCTACACTTTACTTCTGCCTATGCCAAATGCGTAGGTAATTAATACCAAATGTGTTGAGGATTCTATCTATTATGTTACTTGTAAGTATTATAAATTAAAAGAACCTATACATTAGGAAACAGCTATTCTACCACACTGCTACGTGATATACAAATAGGTTTCAGAAATACTGTTTGCAGACCAAATCTTCCATCGCTTTGTTCATTACGTCCGTTGGCGAATGCTACTAATTGGAATTTAATGCATCCCAATTAGAAAGCATTTTAATGGAAGAATGTAACAACATACAAATTGGCGTGTTCGGAACTCACTAGAAAGTGTACTACCTCATATTGGTATATTGAAAACAGATACGTGATTTATGGATGTGGATACCACAAAAAAAAAGTGTAAAATAATTGACATCGAATTCCGATATCGCTTTAGTATTGGAAATCTCACTCACAATCATTAAACTCCTGTGTACACATGATACAACACAACGCTTCTTTTCAATTTCAATGTTACTAATCAATTGATATATTTGTGTGAGCCTTTCTGAGTCTGATAGCTTTAAAACTTATACCAGTCATTTCATTTGGAGGGGAGGTAGACCAACATCATCAAGCACAATTAATTATTGTAACTTCTTTTTAATCCCTTCAATCTACCTTCAAATGAGTTTTTTATGTGTAATATACATTATTATGGTTTAAGATAGAATTTTTACAAGAAGTTACTTTAAATTTTTAGCATTTTCGTACTCTTTTTGATAACTCTTAAAGTGCGAGACTCAAATAAGCACACAATAATATATGAATGCATGTCGAACTCCAAATGTTAGAGGTCTCTGAATATCGTTTTCAAGGAACAGAAAGATCTGTAATGTCCATTCTTAAAGAATAATTTAACCCTTAAATTGATAGGCTAATCTATCCTATAGGATACAGTAACTTAAATTTGTAATTAAATGGTGGAAAATAAATTGGAAGAAATTTTTACATTTTATATAAGGTAAAACAATTAAACTATAGGCCTAACAACTGTTTTCTTTGCAGTCCGGTATGTGTTTCTATATTGTGTGCAGAGGCGTAACGAGGGGGGTTTTGGGGGTTTGAACCCCCCATTGATTAAAAAAAGGAAAATTGTATAATTTTTTAAGTCTGCTTATAAATTACTTAATACGAGTATAAAGCGTGGGAAGCTTAAAATTCGTTATTATGCATCTTAATTTTTTTAATTTTCCAGGGGAAGAGCCCCGGAAGCTTAAGACTCGTTATTGTGCATCTTAATTTTTTTAATTTTCCGGGGGAGGATCCCCGGACCCCCCTCTCCCTGGGGGGTATTCCCCCGCGGATGTTATAACCCCCCCATATGATCGGCCTGGTTACGCCTATGATTGTGTGATAAATTGAGTCTCGCCTAATAAAGGTTTAAGAATTACAGGTTTTATTTTAACTATCAGTGAAACAATTTTTTTGCTGCATATTTGCTTTCAGTTTTCATTGGAATCAAAAATATTATAATATTGTAGAAGCAGAAAAAACTCATTCACAACAAAATTAAATACGGCACTTTCATATATGGATCAGACATACATAACAATTTAAAATAAATTGACAAGGGGTTCGACAAGTTTTCACAAATTAAACACGGCACTTTCATATAGGCCTGGACCAGATATACATTACAATTTAAAATAAATTGCCAAGTGATTCGACAAGTTTTCACATGCTCTTGGTGCTGAAAATATACAATGAAGGTTTTCTTGGATTACGATACACGTCTTGCTTCACGATTTTAACTTTTTAACTTTTGATATACGAGTATAAGGGTTGTATTGCTCTAAACTGGCTAGGAAGAACTTTGATGAGGTGCGTCTCAATGCCGAGAAATAGAATTGCTAATTGATCAGCGAACTTAAGGAAATTAGGCTATGTTTCGGCAAGAGAAATACTCGCAATGATCACTGTCGGCAAGTCCTTCATTCTGTACTACGTCCTCTTTATAAACAAACAGTGAGGTTTTTATGTTATGATTTTTCACACTGATCCAATTTAAAGAGCAACGGCATGGGTACAAACACTACCGAGTTCAAAGATACTTGTTAAGTCAGTACAAATATGCAACATCTAGGATAATTACCTAATCCCATAAAGCAAATAAAATTGTGTCCGCCACAACAGTAGATTATATAAAAAAAGATTTTATCGTTGGAATTAATACAGCTATTTTAGGGAATGTATGTTTACTTTTAGCCTCTTTAAGTTGTAAGTCCCATTTTAAAGGAAACTTTATCGTTCTCCGCAAGAGCTCATTACAGGTGTCAGTGGCTGTAAACAGTCGCAACAACTACGACAAATGGCGGCTATAAAAAGGAAACACAACACAGGAGACTTAAAAAACAAGTATATTTGCGGAAAACTCCTTCAAGACCACTTTATAAGGAGAAACATTCCGTCCCAGAGAGAAGGTTTATTTTTATGCTTTATCAATTAGTATCAAAATAATTTCAAATAATGAACAAACGCAAGGATTATATCTTAATTTTAGATGCTATTTACAGCAGCCATCTCTCGGAACATAGTTCTTACGGCTCCGCTAGGCTGAGGACTGGGTGATTTTCTATAGCTGACATCAGCTTGGCGTTCGCCCGGTATACTCGCGTAAAATATCGGGGTTTATTATTGGTGCGTTTAAAGCTTTTTATCAAACTATTTTTCTCTTAGAGACTTAAACATTTTTCTGCAAAGTTGAGCTTTCTCTGCCTATCCTGACGCTTCGCCCCTGCATATCAGTGACTTCGCGTTTAATCAGACTCCGATATTCACATTACGGTTACTACGGGTTAACGTTCGTAATAACTGATTTGAGAGAGGTTTTCTCGGGGTTTCGCTCACTCTATCAGGTGAATATTGGATCGGAGACATGACCCTCGCGAGCACAGAGAAAATACATGGTTCTATTAGCTAGCTCAACACACATTCCCCATTAACTTAGGATGTACAAAACCGGAAAATTGGAGCAATAGAACAAATGAGCCGAAAATTTATTGGGACCGGATGGTGGAGGGTAAAAGAAAAATATCCATGACCAAAATAAAGCAGGCACATGTGTGCAAACTACATTACATCATTACATTACAGTATTACCTTCACTAATAAAGAGCAGGAGTTAAAATAACGACAAAGTTATCAGGAATGGATAAATGGAGACTTTTATAGATTTTCAATACCAGATAAGCCGACAAATGTACAAAACAGCAGGAAGAGTGTCTTGCGTAAAACATGTGTGTTATGCAGTTGTGGTGGGCTATTGAGGATTGACTGGTATATGCTGTTACGGTCAGGACAAATAGAGTAGGCCTATCATTTCTATTACATACAGTTCTCGTGTGTTAAGAAGGATCGATTTCGGAGTGTCTGATATAAACAAATCGATTGTAGCATGTGCAATTCCGAGTTAACAAGATGATTTTATTTTTACATAAGAATTATGGGTCTAAACCATCCCTCTCTCTCCCATCGGAAGAGCTGGATCTGAGAACAGGAGAAGAGCACCAGCTGTAATCTGAGCAAATCCCTTATTTACACTTTCTATAGGTCGTTTAATTTCTACTGCCTGCGCAGTACGGCTTTCGCGTTTTTCTATCTGACATTTACTTCTATTTCACCATAAAATATGCGGACGAATTGATGCTGTGCCAAAGAAAGAAGAAATTAGGGACATGGACAGGCTAGTAGAAGCAGGAAGCAGCTATGGGATGAAAATCAGCACAGACAAGAGAATACGTACTTCCTGCAATGCGGCCTATTATTCTGTTTTAGAGCGCTTAGAACAGAGAAAGTTATGTTAGTAACAGATAATGAATATCTACTAACAGCAAAGATTGTATGTGTTTTTCTACAGAATATAGTTTTAGATCAAAATAGGAAGAAATATAACAGACTCAAAAATGCATTCACCTTTTCCGACATTTACTAGTTCCAATATTCCGATCCTGTACTATCGCATGTTAACGGAAATGGAATTATACTAGTTACAAGTGGATATGAACTCCATTTTTTTATCATGAAAATCTCTTATTCATATGGCACAGGATGAGTGAAACCGGAGGATATTCAGAATGCTGAAGCCATTTATCTTGCACGTATCATAACGGTGGTTTGCCACGTCCGTGCATTGCTTTTTCTAATATATCGCACATCCTCCCTCCAGCTCTTTCATTTGTGTTATTGGATTTCTTCCTCTCTCGCTACGGATTACAAAAATACATCCGTAACCGTGCGCGAAACTGAACGTAGCCTCTGGTCGTCTGAGGGAAAGTAAAATACACAGGAATCACATTAGTGTTGGCAGAAGTATAGCTAATCAAACGCGATGGAATCCACTGATGATATTTGGCAGGGAAAAATGACAGGGGATGAAGTACTCAATACTTATTTTCAACTTATACTTATTCTACAATCGTATTAACAACCATCATAAGGAAATAAACAGCAGGATTGAGTTTAGACTTATAAATTTATCTTCCAAAGCTTACAGGTACAAACATAGCCAAAAGAACTACAACTTTGGGAGATATAAAATGCCAATGTATTGGGATTCTGATATTTCATATTAGTCTCGCTTCATGACAGGGTTACATTATCGACAGATAATAAATAGCAAGCGATATGGTTCTTCTGCATAGAAAGTTAGGGATACCTTTCTATACTGACATTTGTTTTGATTCTGTGACATCTATATCAAATCTCCCACGATTCGGAATAATAATTTCACTTATTTTTGACAAGGTGATACATATAATTGATGCGGATATGTATCTGTTGCTGCTCACCTTCCATTGCTGGGACCAGGGATCGAATGTCAGTGGATCCATGCGAAATTTGTGGTGGATAAAATGGGGTCGGGGCAGGTTTTCTCAGGGTGCTCCCGATTCCTTTGCCAAATATCATTCCACCAGAGCTCCAATCAATATACTATGACTATTGGTTGCAATAAAGGAATTAATATATGTATCTGTTCAAGTATTCGCCTTCAATACTTCATACAGTGCCTTCGAAGAGATAGATATCTATGACTGACTGGGAATTTTACACATAGTCAATCCTGAATGCAGAGCGCACTTTTCAACTTTGTGCACTACTTATATCACTAGTTATCCACACATTCAAAAAAGTTATCATATTTAGAATAAACCAAATGAGGGAGCTTCTATATAATATGTTTTTGAAGTGATTTCTTCTTTAAAAATCCGAGAAAAAAATTTCAATAACTGAAAAAGGTGGTCGATATTCCGGCTGACATAGTTTTCTGCTTTATATATTATGATTAAAACATATTGAGGCTATGGTTGAACTTCCGTATTATCTTTAATAGTACATTCCATGTTTCATGGAACAAGAAATTCAACTTCGACATAAGAATAGTCCTGAAGATAGGGCCAAGCAGCACGAACTGGTTCAACCTTTCGGAGAGGTGCTTGGAAGACTTCGGTTCCATGTTTCTGAGTGTTAGAAGATAGGTATATAGTACTTGCTACGGCTGGAGGATCTACAAACTACATCAACCTTACCTGTTCTAAAAATTCCGTGATGAATCTATAAAATTTGTCGCAGGATTATTTTCTATTTTAATAAAAATATTAAAATTACATTATTTAGCATTTATATTATTACGTTTAGCATTTACATTATTATAAAATATACGTAGCCTATTATTTAGCCCGAATTTTCCCGACCTAATACATTATTAGTTATTACTTTCGTAACTTATATGAAACGTCAGAATTACTCAACACTCATAAAAATAAAGCATGATAATAAAAATCAATAATTTTTTGCTTACCCAAAATCGTAAGAATTATAAAGTAATCATCATTACTGTCAAACTTTGTATTTTTATCATGTGTTGAAATTGAACTGTAAACGTGTATTATATATTATCATATTATTGTTTGGACGCCTCCCATAGCTTGTAAACTCGAGGACACGGAATTTTTCCGATATAATGTGCAATAGTTCATGTTTGTAAGGGAATTTTTAATCGCCTCCGCCATGCCCACTCTTCGCCCCTGTTCTTCTCCTTTTTTCTTCGAGACGGCGGAGACAGCTAAGAGCATCTACGTATATTCGTTGGGAGAACACCATCATTTCAGAATTAATGTTAACCTTGTTTGATAAGAGAAATAACTTTCGGTTTGTTGTCCATGTCCTTTGTTCACTTCAAATGACTATGTTTAATACAGAATACACTATTTACAAGGCAATTTGATCCAACTCTCCACTTATTGTCTTATTCCCCCAATCTTTCGCTCTTTAACCTAAAACAGACCCGTGTTAATCGGTTAATGTTTGAGTGTCAGACCTCTGACATCAAACCAATTACAGTCGGACTCGTCCAGGGGCTGGTCTAGACATTCGTTTTGACACGCCTTCCAGCTCATTTCATCTCTTACCTCTGCCTGAGCGTTGTCCATAGGTTAATGCATGTGTTCGGACTTAAACTCAAACCAATAAGAGATTTGTTCACCCAGGGCTAGTATGTAAAGGAGATTCAATGCCAACTTTATATAAAGAAAAACACTACTGTCCATTCCAGATGTCTTGAGAGAAAAAGATGCGGATCCATAATGTAGGTATGCGACCTTGGTTTGAATGCCCATACCCTATTGGGCAGCGGCCAACCTTGTTCAGACACACTTCCTGCTACTCTAAGCCCAATTCACAATTTTTTGCTTCACAGGTCGACAGTTCCTCTGTGATTTGTGAATGTCTTAGAAGATCGAAGACAGGTGAACGTAATTTTGAAAGTAATGTGTGCATGGTATGTTCACTATAAAATAATTTGTTTAGAAAGTAGCACATTAGTGTTATTTATTTCTATAAATATAAACGTGAGTTTTGCAAACTGATGAACCGCGTTTTTCTCCCATTACAACCACTGTTTATTTCTTTTCTCAGCACACCTGGAATGCACAATAGAAGAAACCAGAAGCATCGTAAAGTTTCCTCGCTCGAGTATACATGTTCAGATGGATTAAATAAACCATATTCGTTTTATACGTAACAAAATGGTAGATGTTTTACAGTCTTATCCTTAACTGTAGAGAATAGGAATGGAGCACTGAGGGATGCTGATAGCTGGCATGTGTAATCGCGGTGTAGGAAAGTGTGTTTGCGTAATAGCTATCTGGAGAGATGAGAGAGAGAGTGAGTGAGAGAGAGTGTGAGAGAGAGAGAGAGTGTGAGAGAGAGAGAGAGAACCTGTGATGTCACCAGGCAACAGGAACTTAACAAGTGAGCGGCACAATGCTGGACACGTCACGACGCGACGCACAAGAGATGGCTTCTATCCCATAAGGGAATTGTTAGTTAGCGGTTACAGATTCTTGCCAACTATAAAGTGCCTCAATTCCCAATGGCGTACACTGAGCAACATAAGCAAGTGGGTAACTACTACTGCATAGGGTATTCTACTAAAATCGCCTATGTTAACCATAACTAGTAACGTAAAACAAACAGTTTCTTTTAAAAATCAGATACAAATAAGAAATATGTTTACAAAGATGTTTACTTTCAAAGATATGAGTACCGGTACGACAAAACAATGCCTTACAATTTTATCTAGAAAATCGTTTAATTTCAATAGGCCTAATTCAAGTTAAGGACAGTTATATCTTCCTGGCCTCTATCCGCCTGATACGGGGACTAAAAAGCAAATTACAGAAGGCGAAAAGAAACGGATGCGTGACATAGAATCTCATCATTTCGATCATACAATTCTTTGATGTTGCTGTAACATTCAAATAGATCTACGAATATCTCAACAACAAAAATAATAAAAGTGATCCTTAAACAGACCTTAAACAGCCTTCCCAGAGGTTGAGACCCACAGACTTTTAGAATTCAGCACGTGAAGGTGGTAATGTCTGCTTCTGGTACTCATGACCTCAGGACCATAGTGTCAACAGAAGGATTAATGGAAAAATCCCAATTAGCCTACCTTCCGGTTTGTAGCGCTGTGCCTCAACCAACAGCACCATGGAGTACCCTCAAAATGATTTAGTATTGCCAAAAATTGAAGGTCTAATCAATGAATAACGTTAAAAACTAAAACCGCATCAATTTCGTAACAGTCACCCCACGAGCTATCTCATAAAATTATGTACACGATAACAGTAAACAGCTGTCATTTCAATACCAGAAATGATATTATAATTTTGGAACATATACCAATGAATTAAGGTGAAAAAGCCCCCCGATTTTATTACACTCTCAGGTGGCGACTCACCTTTAAGGCGGATTTCACAACTACATAACGATCATCCTCAGAATGATGTCCTCCAAAGAGACATAAATATATATTAAATAATTACATTTTATTATAATTACCAATATTCATCGGCTTATAATTTTATTAATTTCATACTTAAAACTTCGTAATTTATAATATTACGTAGAGATTGTCATATTTCTTTCAAAACACCAAGCTGTATTTAAATGAAGTCGATAGAAAAGTACTAATAGCTTACAAAAAGAACTGCATAAGAATCTATTATGCTACATCTCGAGTCCTGCTGTCAATATGTTTTTATGAAATTAAGTACTATTCCATTAAACATATGATTTTAGTGAGGTATTAAAAATATAAAGAATTAGATAACGCGGTGGTATGAACAGTGTTTATTATAGGCCTAGTTATTTTGTTTTACTGACTTAATAACATTTATATTAAACTACAGTATTCGGCAATTTGTTATCTGTGCATATAGGGGACACATAATTATATAAGATATAACTTATGTATCAATTTATGTGCGCAATTTTAGGAGTACTCTTTTGAAAACGTACAGGTCAACATAGTTTTTAATGGAAAACAAATTTCATGAATTTAGAAAACGACAAATTAGATCATTACGGTTTAATGCAAAAACTTATACAAATACCAATTAACGAATATGTAAACAAAAAGCTTTAATAAAACAGTACAGGAGTATTTTCTGTTTGAATTTACGTCACACTGTTGTATGAAGGAATATACCCATAATTACAAAGTAATTTCTGTTCTTTAGGAAAGTTTATAATTGATAACGTCCGTCCGCAAAAAATTCCAATTATATAACAATTTATCCTGTAGGGATTCCGTTCGTTTTATTAAAAATGAACAACGATGAAATAAAAAAATAATCAATGATTTATATAGAGCATAAAGCTTTTTCACTGGAACTCACTACTGTGGTACCTGTTGAAAAAACTCAAGAAAAAATAATTAAAACTTCTACCTTCCAAAAGATACCACACAGAATCCCTATGCGGACTAGGTATATTTCGAAGACGACGTAGGAAATACTCAATTAGATACTCTTACTGAACAAATACGCTAATCAAGAAGATCTCTTCAAGTATAAAACTAGTGAAGATTGAAAAGAAAGAGGATTACTTCGTTAGAAAATGGATGTTACATAGATTATATATTATATAATTATCTACATAAGAGGGATGGGGCATAAGACATGGTGACTATTTTTTTCTTTTGCAAACGCGAGATCATTTAAAATTTTTGAAATATACAAATGAAAGGGCAGGGTATGGAATGTGTGTACAATGCAGATTATGGGTACTAGATGTAGGTCACTGGAGGAAACAGACATCCACAAACATCCATACGCAACTGTATCGTGCCACTCCAAAGTACTGCGGAAGTTGGAAGCATGAAAGCACACATATCCACTCCGTGATCCCTTAAAGTTTAGTACCGGTGGGCATTATTCAACAAAGCTTCCTTATGGCATTCTCCCTCAGATGACTATTTCGACCCAAGAATGCTGTTCACATTTCGTCATGTCCATTCTGCACGGTGTCTGACTCACAACTAAGTTAGCATCGCCTCTACTCGTATAACCGTACATAACAATGCTACCAAATTATGTGTCCATATACTAGAGATATATCACCGTTACACATATCATCTCATGGTACCATCGCCTGATTTTGAGAGGAAAAATAGTTCCCATGACTTATGCTTCACCCCTCGTGTATAAGTTATTTGAAACAACTTCTGGTATAATTTGGTAAGAAATAAAATAACTACCATAACGCTAATATCTACATAGATCAAGCTTCAAACATATCAGGATCAATTATTTCCGAGAATAGCTGAAGCCTTATTTGTACAGTATTTAGTTTATATCAACAGTATTTAGTTTATAACGCATTTATATCAACTTTTGATGTCACGCCTAAATAAAAGAAAAATACATACAGGGGCGGATTCTGTAGTAAGCTTATTAGGACTTCCATACTTCTTAATCCTATTGGAAACGTTTAGCCCTCATAAATGGATTCCGTACACCTCACCTCTCTCTCTCTCTCTCTCTAAAGCCACAGCAAAGTCCTCACGATAAGAGGATTTTTTTTACACTAGGGAATTCAACGCTCTAGTAATGTTTTGTATAATTTTTAACTCCAGACCGGAATAAAACGGACACCCACAATGCATCTGGTTAACTATTTCATCGAAAAATATAACTTATACTAGAAACTTACATCATTAACAACATTCATAACCTAGACGGAAATTATTTTGCGGGTAGCAGCAATAGGATAATTGCGATTTTCAATTTTAAACACAGAATGAAATACCACCAGCCCGAAATAGCTTTACGGCATTAATGTGAATCCAATGAGTGCAAAATATAGGTGCAAGAAAACGGAATAGAAAACTATGCAGATTTCATTCTAAGAACAAACTAATCTTTATGAAACAAAAATTATATTTAAATAAGGTGAATTTACTTCTTGAAAAGTAAATTCTTTCACAATACTGTTTAGTGTTTACAAACGGGAATCAATCAGGAAATTTACTTATAGTCAGCAAGACACTTCCAATCTAAGACAACAGCTCAAAATTCTATTTATTATTCAACCAAACATAAACTTCCTCCTTGCCACTCAATATTCCTCACAAAATCCAACTGAACTTTTATATGCAAAGAAAAAAATTAAAATTTTCTAGGAAATTTTCCTCTTTTGGAATAAGACATAGCAATTGTGGTAAGCAGAGCGCAAAGGAGCAAGTGTTAATGTAATTTCAAACTTGCCACTTTACTTTTGTGTGGACCATTAAGAAGCAGGAATTTGACTGTGTTAAGTGTTGGTAAGGAAGCAGAACTTCGTACTCAATTACTGTTCTCTCTGCTGCAATACTATGAATTCCTATAATGATTATTTATATGTACCCAGTGAAACTAGTAGATAAAGAATTCTACTTTTTATTTCTAGAGAAGATATACTAATATACTAATATACTTTGATCTCACGAACGCAAAACCAAAATCTACTGCTTATTCCCGACATACGCGTACATCTCTATATATATAAAAGGCTTTGTCCTGACTGACTGACTGAATGAATGACTGACTGAATGACAGGAATCAACGTACAGCCTAAACTATAACAGGTAGAGACTTGGAATTTTGATAGTACCTTCGCTTCATAATGTAGGTGCTCACTAAGAAAGGATTTTGAAAAATTCTGATTCTAAATGCCAAAAATGAAATGTTTTTGAAAATACTTAATCCCTTTTTACATAGAATTATCAAAACAAATTCACAGAACGTATTGTTACCAGTGGTATCAGGTGGGCTTGGATTAAATTAAATGGAGGTTTGACAAATTAGAGAAGGTATCATTATAATTCATATTATCTATATTAATAAAAGGAATTCTCCTCGATGTCCAGCGAAATCTACTGAACGCAGAGATCTGAAATTTTAAACATAGGTGTGCTGAAGGGTCGGAAAATGCACCTCCAAGCCGGAATTTTAATTTTAGTTTTCGTTCGTGAGTTATGAGTGAAAAACTGGCAAAAAACGTGCATTTTTTGCGTTTTCAAAACATAAGTTTTCAGTAATAAATTTCAATATCAAATCACTTACAGATGGCTTTGGCTATTTTTGTCATCATACCTCATACCTTGGAAATAAAAGCAACGCGAACGCTTGATTTTGTTAGTCCATCCTAGACGATTCATTTGTTTAGAGTGTCAAGGCCCATAGACATATGACATTTTCAACCTACACGGAAGAAGGATAATCAACCCTAAATATGGTCAAACATTGTTCGATTTGGACGAAACTCACTATGCAGAGGTTTTCTGGGCCAAGGAACTCGAATCTGAGGTCGCTTTTACCAGGCGACGCTACATAATCGTGGTATGTAGTCCACGTGATTTAGGTGTTAATAAATATAATGATTTAACTATTATGATCTTAATTTTAAATTTTTGAAATAATTATCGTGGGCGAAGCCGCGGGCACATGCTATCTTATAATAATAAAAGGACGTGTTTGTCTGTCTGTCCGCGATGACCATCGAAATCTACTGAACGCAGAGATCTGAAATTTTAAAGATAGATGGACTGAAAGGTGGGCAAATGCATTTCGAAGCCGAATTTTTAATTTTAGCTTTCGTTCGCGAGTTATGAGTGAAAAACTGGCAGAAAACGTGATTTTAGCGCTATCGAAGCATCAGATTTCAGTAATACATTTCAATGTCAAATCAATTGCAGTTGGCTTTGGCTATTTTTGTCATACCGTGGAAATAAAAGCATCGCGATCGCTTGAATGTTGTAAGCCCACGCTGGTCGATTCATTTGTTTAGAGTGTCAAGGCCCACAGACATATGACATTTTCAACCTACACGGAAGAAGGATAATCAACCCTAAATATGGTCAAACATCGTTCGATTTGAACGAAACTCGCTATACAGGGGTTTTCAGGGCCAAGGAACTCGAATCTGAGATCGCTTTTACCAGGCGACGCTATCTAATCGTGTTATGTAATTCACGTGATTTAGGTGTTAATAAATATGATTTAACTATTATGCTCTTAATTTTTTATTTTTTATTCTTGAAATAATTATCGCGGGCGAAGCCGCGGGCACATGCTAGTCAGTCTATACTTCATCTTTTAGTGTGTCCATCCCTCGCTTTCGGAATTCGTTGCCTTGTTGACTGTCGAAATGTACCACAATTTAAATTAAATTAAATTATAAATAAATTGAATATACATTTTATTAGTCATTATTATTGTTTTACTTTAGTTTATCAAACTTGTAATTAAATCTTCGTAATTTTTATGGTCTGTAACATATTTCGTTTTAATTTCTAATTTATCAAATCTTGCATTATTTGTAATATGTATTGTTTTACTGGTGCAGTGGAAGAAAAGGCCTTAAGTAGTAGTTCTCTAATTTTCCCTCCTGTTCTTACAGCACCCATCTGTTTCCTGATTGGTTGGTCTTCAACAAATCCTTTCTCCAATCCGGATGTCCCCATTCACAGCAGTCCTATAAATACAACCCATCTAATCCCGCCATTTCATTCTCCTTGACAATGAAGCCTCAGTTTGGCTTCGAAACGTCGGAATTAATCCAATTCACCACCTGGTTAGTAGCCCGGAAAAATATCATATATTACCAGCACCAGGAAAAATTCAAAGTAATTTAAATTTACCTTTGTATTTTTATGTTATGCAGGTTGCCTCTTAAAAGTATTTTAACATTACTGCAATGCATTAGCTTACGCCTTCGATTAGCTATTTTTTAATAATTTACACGGGAGAGTTAGAATATGAACTGTAGCAGCAGATTATTTTAGCATACTTATAGGCAGTTTGTACAGAATACTAAACTTCTTATAATATACTATTCAGGCGTATGTACCTCTAGTTAGAAACCATACTACATGTGTGTGTGTGTTTGAATTTGCGTATATTATAAATCTGAAATATGACCACTAAAATTAACAATAAATCTGACAGAGCTACTGAAGGCAACGCTGATCTCCTATTCAAGCAGTGCCCTTATTCTGTGATGCACACCCACACATCCATATATATGTGTGTGTGATATAAATCCAACAAACACTTCGCTAAAATTACATCCTTTCATTATACTACTACAAACTTCTTGTCATTATTAAAATATCAATAGCCCAGCAGCGCTTCCAGTTAGTATTAATTTTCAGTTTCATCTCTTTTCTGTTTGTTAGTATGGAAGCAATGTTCATATCTGAATAAGGTAATCAAGCTTTTGTGTGTTTAGCCTAACAAGGATCAATAATGAAGAATGCATTATACTAGAGATGCATTATACTAGTATCCCTGAAGGAATTTAGAGCTTTTAATAACTGAATATTGAAATCATGTTGAACTCGCTATATATTTCGAGTACGTGGTTATACACGTTTATCGATTCCACTGGTCCATCAGAAACTTATTTACTTGGAGTGGATTGTACAGGACGTGCAGAACAAGAAAGTTCTGTTGCACTTCACTAAAGCGTCCAAGAGCTGTCTACAGAATCGACCGACACACGTTCCAATAACCATTCATTACAGCACAGAACAGTCTCTTTGCTCAGACTTTGGCAACACATTTCCTGACTTTCAACATTTCCCTAAGAACAACGCTTTTCAATGCTTCCCTTCAGAATAGAGAAAACACGACCTGACTATTCATTTCATCACACTGAACATGACATCCCTTAGCATGCACCAGTATTTGCAAACGTAGAATTTCGAATCGCGGATAATTTGTTTAAATGTTTGAGTGAAAAATGTGACAATTGATGATGATGATGATGATGATGTTGATGACGAAGTGTTCGACACGGAGGCCGGTCCTGCCCCTGGGACAGAGCGTTGGGTGGCCAGTTCCTTATGCGACAATTAGTTCTATAATATTCATTAACTAAATTATTAGGTTATGTGAATAAGTTGTAAACAGTAAATATCAAATGCTGTTGTTACAGGCCCCACAACCGAAGAAGCTACTTTTGACAGTTCAAGCACGTGGTCGTCTTACCACTCTCCCACCAGTCCCCCCCCCCCCCGAGCCAGCATCGCGATGCATCGCCCACTTTCTGCACCTCATGGGATAGGCAGAACGTTGTCGGATTGAAACTTTTGACCAGGTATTCCTCGGGTCCGCGAGGGACCCCGGTGATCCCGTAAGGGGATATTCTCAGCGGATTTGTTACCGGCTGTAAACAGTTACAGTCTTACTAATAATCCAGTTGTAACATTTATACCAGGAATATACACAGCTGAGGAGAAAAAGTGTACTAATAATCGGTGCATTAGGCTGAATGTGTGCAACCTTTACACAGCCTGGCCCCCTTGTATAAACTTGACGTAAATAATCAAGATGGCCGGTATCCGTAACAGCCGGTCGTTCCGTAGATATCTGACATTGAATTTTGAGGTTATGCATCCATTCTTAAGGCAACTTGTTATGAAACATTCTGGGCTACTTTTGCGGAATTATAAACATTGTTCCTTGTTTGCGGGACATATTGCCATACTTGTACTCATGATTACAGCTTTCTGAAAACAATATAATGAAATACTGAAACTGCAATTAGTCTGCAGACGATCCATCGTTGTTTGCCCGCTACACCGATAGATGGCGTTCAGCAGTCCCTTCATAGCCTGAGGCTAGTAACGTCATGAAAAGCGTGACGTATTTGGTGACGTTGGACGTACAAACTCTGTGTAAACTCGGCAGTTACACACCGATTATTGGTAATGCGGCTAATGCAGAACTTACACGGTGAACAACCAAACAACCGTTCAACGCAGGTATAAGCAGCTTTTATTAGTAAGGCCGTTATAGTGTTGAACTGAGCTTACCTCCCCTGGAATGTGGGGAAATATAGGATGATGTATTGGTCTTTCCCCACGTTCCAGAGGAGTTCAGCTGAGTCTAGCACTATACCTTGCTTTTGACAGACAAGTTTACTGCCACCATGCATAGCAGGGTGTTGTTGCAACGCAGCAGTCAGACCTCGCCTCTTTACACGAACTGTCAGAAATCGCTTCTTTTGTTGTGGCGTCTGTAGTCAGAAGGTCCTCGGATCTGGTGTAAGATGTTTACATGTCTTGAAATCACATGTTATTTATATCTTTTAGACAACAAACTTAGCAATCCTCCCACTGATGTTGACGTAATTCTTTCTTTCTTTTCTGCCTTCTACATCATGTTAACTGAATTAGGTTAGGTTCCTGAACACTGTCTCTTACTGAGATGTAGGAAGTTTCCCTCTTTTGTGGTTCAAGTTCTATAACTTCCGTCCTTGATATCCTTATAATTATACAGGTAGACAATTAACCTTTTTACTGCTATTAACGGGGGTACGCCGTAGCCCAGTGGTTAAGGCGCTGCGCTACAAACCGGAAGGTCGCGGTCGCGGGTTCGATCCCCGATGAGGTCGGTGGAGTTTTCAACTGGCCTAATCCTTCTGGTGGCACTATGGGGTCGACTCAGCCTCTAACAAAAATGAATACCAGGGGCAATCCTGGGGGTAAAGACGGCCAGTTCGTAAGGCTGACAACCTTACCACCTTCACGTGCCGGATGAAAATCCTGGGAGCCTTAACCTTCTGGAACCCTCCGGACCTCCATGGCCTGTATAGGGAACACTTTACTTTTTTTTTTTACTGCTACTGACGTGTAGATTCGTATAAGAGCAGAGATGTAAGATTAATTATAGTGGTGCATACAAAACGTGAGGATTTTTATTCTCTTGTCAAAATTGTAACTTAGGGCTACTACCAATTCCAGTGAAATTTTCCTCGCCGATTTCCAGTTGGTGGTTCAACTTGATGAATGCTTATATTTATATAAAATTCTGCTATGAAAGGGTTAAACAACCTACTAACAACGGAAATAATGTAAGAAAGGTAGAAGAGTGAGGACTGATAGTGGATCGAATGGAATCAAATTCCTGATCACAATTTCCCAGTTTTAAATGAACTACTATTCCATATTTTTCTAATTGATATTTCCATGGACGGGAATACCCTACACCTTTTCAAATTAGTAAAAGGCTAGATTAAGTGTTGGCGAAGTTCGGTTACAATTTCGTAATTGTAATTTACATAACAAGGAAATGAACATAATTTACAGATTTATTTGAGGCATTATCTTTCCAGCATTTTTTAATTTGCTTGGTGAAAATGGTGACAACCTATATTCGAAAATAATGATGCTAAATATGTTTTAAATATATATATATATATCGTATATATACACGATACCTTTGCAGTCAGGTAAAAATGTCGCTATCTGTCCTGTGTTATCGTTTAATAAATATTTTTTTGCAACACAAATCAAATTAAGTACGTGTATTCATTTCGTTCTGAAATTAGAATAAAGACATGAATGCTTTTGTATCATAATTGAATTACCCATTCTGATGGTTGCTGAAATGTTATTACAATACGAACTCCACGTACCGTAAACTTTCACCCGATGCAATAATGTAGGCCTTATTGAAGAACATTATACATCCATACACAAGCCACCAATTGAAAGCGATCACAAACTCTTTTTTTTTAACATGATTATACCAGCTTCTATCTATTACATCAACAAAAATTCAACTACACAAATGTTTCTATTCACGAAATATTAAACGTAAGATTCTACCAGGTATAGTATACCTCAATTAACTAAAGCTATTTGAGAAGCAATTCAAGCTGGTTCATGTTGACTTTATCATTACTACAATCCTAACTGCAGGCTTCTAAGGTTAATTTCTCTCTGTCCACACTGTGATGTACTGTATGTACACGAAACTGAATTAGCCTAGAGGTTCCACAATATTGTATTACTGCCACTAGCAACGGGCTAGACAATGTTACATTAATAACTAGTAATGGAGATATCTGAGATAGACACATACAAGGGAGAAGAGAAAAA
Source organism: Ectobius pallidus (assembly GCA_964059195.1). Lineage (NCBI taxonomy): Eukaryota > Metazoa > Arthropoda > Insecta > Blattodea > Ectobiidae > Ectobius > Ectobius pallidus. The sequence goes on from CAXKWD010000002.1 coordinate 122,439,270, forward strand.
CAATGTCAGTTGCGTGGAATGCGAGCACTGCTTATTCCACAGTGTCTACTAATTGATATTTGCATATATGCTGATAACCATAATGGGGAAATTGTTATACAATGAACAAAAACTATTTCTTCAAAATAATAACCGTGAAATAGATTTTGAAGACTACTGATTGCTTGTCCAGTACGGAAATATAGAAATACTAGCTGGTTACCCGTCCTACGTAGGGTGAAAAGGTATTTTGAAGGTTTTTAGACGTATTTACGAGGTTTGAGAATTACCCTGCCTGCATCTAACTCCATGCGAAGCAGTTTCTTTATGTAGTATTATTTCGATATTTGACCTCTTGCTAAATATTTGAACAAAATCCAGAGTAATATCGTCTAAACGAGAAAATGAACCTGATCAAGCTCGACAACAGAGACTAATATTAGATTCTGCAAGACACATTGACCAATGCTCTAGCGAGACACTACTTACTTTTTCGGGTAAGGCAACTATAAGATCATAAGAGCTAATAACTGTGTAACAAAAAACCACATAACTCTTAATGAATGTTTCTTGTCACGACAATGATTTCGAAACAATATTCAAGTAAAATAGGCATATCTACTTTTCTTAGACTTACCAAGTAGGCCGTGAAATATTGTTCATCTGTTCATTTCTTGTTGGTGTCATGGCTTGTATTCATTTTAACTGATACTGAATTCTAATGATTACCAAATTAGGTGAAATGATGGAGATGAGTCAACGACTAAAGTCCTCTAACCCTTCAAGGAGTAAAGCTATGTTGGCGCAAAATTTAAGCTCTATCAGGTTAATAATTTTTGCGGCAAAGCAGAATACATTTTTATATAAGTATAATTATGATATTTAACCACTGTGTAAAATTATGCTTGATTTTAGTGCAATATCACAACGCTACTGATAGACAACGATTTAACCTAAGAAATGTTAAATAAGAGAAACCTTAGCCCATCGGACACATCACTTCACTACTTTTGAAAGTATAATGGCAAGATAATTATAATACACATAAAATGGAATTAAATAATATATATATATACATATATAATTTAAAAATCTCAGTTACATGATAGACTAACTATTCTAGGTAATAAGTGAGAATTGCAAGAGATATCACAGATCGAAATCCACAATAGCTTATCTTAGATAAAGAAGCAGACCAGGGAAAAATAAAGGCAATTTCTAAGTCAAGTAGAATAGGAATGAATACAGAAGAATAAAGACAATTCCTTACACTATGCAGATCACAAAGGAAAAGGACACACAGACTGGGAGTTTCCATTGCCTTATTTAAATTCATAATTGTCATTTTTTGTATTCGTCCAGGCACTATACCTTTATAAACTAATTAACTGTGATTCCAAAGTAACAGTAGCATTAATAGCATTATTTGGAATTTGAATATATGTTTCTAATCTTTAGGTAAGAAACTTTGTTCTATATTACAGAGAAAATATCGCACAATAGTGTCACCAAACTATTCGGTTTAAATGTACCCACATTTGGTTAAAACAATGTCTTTAGTTCTAAAGTTGTAATAGGGGCATGCTCTTTGTACTCGAATAAAATTACTTCCAAGCATGTGGGTCCTATGCTAAGGATGTGATCTACACTGGCAGTAATTTCCATAAAACTGAAAAACGATACGATTCTGTACAGAGAGGATTCTCTATCATGCGTTCAGAACAGATGTTGTAAATGATGTGTTATGCTTGGACGAAATACCACTCAGAAAGAATTGCACAAAAAAGGCCGACAATAAAGTTATGTTTAATTAAATAGGTGTCAGTTCACTGAAAGACGTTAGCTTCCATTTGCAAAAGAAATTACTGTTACCAAATTACCGATGCTTAGCTTCTTTGGTTTCAAAATTCGAGAGTTATGTTAGAATAGTTCTAAGTTCTGAAAACTTTCGTGATTGAAATATCAGTATATTTTACTCAAATAATCGTTTACGATTCACCGTCTTATAGAAACATTTATGGATAAATTTTATGGATAGCTCACCGGGTCACAGTAGACCTCTGGTGAACCTGTAAGGAGATATTTTCTCAGCGTATTTTGCACCAGTCCCTAACAATTAAACACAAAGACGACACAAACACCCAGTCCTGAACCCAGGACTAGTGAAAAATCCCCAAACTGGCCGGGATGGATGTATTAAATCATAAAATTTTTAAAAATATGATTATAATAACTTCTTTTTTAATCATGAAACTGAGTTCAGAACTGCATATACCTTTCCTGATATAGTGAATGATTGCAGTAAATGAGACTAAACAGAGACTTCTCCAGACACACAAAAACAGACGTCTACGTACTGTACTTCTTCCAGTTTTGATAGTTTAGATCTGACTTACGAAAGTCGCTTTCATTGGGAGCGAAACTCGATCTTTGATACTGTTTTTATCATACCACCGGCAAAATCGGTTTAGGACAGAAATGTAACAGTTAAATGATGAGTCTTTGGGGAGTCTGACCTAAATATGACAGTAATTTATTAATATAAACTACCGATATTGCTATAAGAACGAGAAAGGGGCACACAACATTTTCTGAGGCTACGAAAGACCTAGAAGTAAATACGTTAGGTTTATAATGTTCTGAAGTTGCCAATAGATCTTATTTTAATCACTGTGTGATTAAGATAACTAAAATATATATCAATATAATCACCACACAACACAACTTGAAGACACCAACTCGGAACACACAACTTTAAAGACCAATGACAGGAATGAAGCAAACACGAGACAAATGAAACAGGTAATATGTTAGCGTTTCAATACAAACATTTTTTAGTTTTGGTGTATTATGATCACAATGAAACTTTTAGTGATCAAAAACCATAAATCTGTACATGAACACAAAGTAAGGTGCCCTGAAGATTGTGTCCTTATATCGAAAAGCATAAGGATAATGAAATCAAAAGTTAAGCTATAGGTAATTTATCAGTATTACATTTTATTGATATGTTATGTTGTAATTCAATAAACTGCAGTTTTGGTTACGACTCTTAAATGTTTTCTATCAGCCTTAGCATTTATTTTACAATATTCAAGCAAAATGGATTAAAGCACATCAAACTATTCGAATTATATCGATATTCAAATGACCTAACACGGAATTTGTTACATTTGATTGTATAACATAACTTTATATATGTACACATGTCCTAAAATACTGAATCTACACAGAATTAAACATGACATTTACAATGTAAATCAAATTGTTGGAGAAATTTTAGCCTTATCCATTAATAAAAGCATACGCGTATTCAAAATCAGAACGCGAAAGTACATTTTTTCCATAGTCGTATTGAAACAGCAGTTTTGAATATTAAAACCTTAAATTACATTCCACAAGCGCCTGTTTCCCCATCACTTCTCTGAATAACATAAATTTTGAAGCGATATGGCTGCAGTAGAATAAAACTCAAAGCTATTTTAAAATACTGCACTACTTTTCTTTTGTTTCATGATCAATTCCTCCGAAGCCCGCGAACGCGTAATCCTACTGGTTCTGTATTTAAATTGTATTTCACATGTATAAATTCCTAGACTTTTTGTGTTCGGTATAAAAGCTGATTTATATTCTATGATCTCTTATTTTTTGTTCTGCTAGAAGTTAGCACAGTAAGCCATATCTCCTGTTTTAGACCAGGAACTCTGAATACCGCAAGCATATGCCTGCTTCTTCACAAAGAGCTTCGTGTATGGCGACCGCAGAAATTATACGCCAAGAGCAGCAAATCTCTGCAAACCCTCTGCATGCATATATAACATAACAATACACAAAGCCATGGAAATCAATTCCAATTAGCTCACTGGATATTACAAAATTATAGCTATTCTCAACCAAAGACAAACTATGTAGGTCTGGGTGGTTAATAATACAACAATCGGTTACGGTCTATTCACTCATGAACTCTCCTCTTCACTTTCAAATGATTTACTGGGCTTTTCATAATTACCTACCTAATTACCTAATGCTAAAGCTCATTATGCAAATATAGGATTTTAGAGATTTAACCACCCAACTGATGCATACTCCAATTGAGCAGAATACCTCTCTAAAGATCTCGCTTTGATTTATATGTCTGTGATAACTAGAGCCCAGATTTCCATGCAAATGCATGTTTTTATATAATTTGGTTACACTTCTCAAACTTTGTAGTTACTCATTACATGACTTATGGATTCCAAATAACCATATTTTTTTCCGTGCATGTTTGCATATTTCGCCCTTTTTATGGCAAAATTCATGCATAATGCATGTTTTGGATTTTTTTGGTTTACTATAGCATATTCAGACGTTTTTAATGCATATAAACCCACATTTTCTGGTTTTAGTGCATAATATCAAGTTACCATGCATAACTGTGCATATTATGAATGTGCCTCCCTAAAATCTCGGCTATTCAAAGAAACGTAAAAATGTTGAATTGATTGACTTGGCAACAGTCTGCCACCTGCATGAATTTGAGAGTGCAAACTACTGTTTACCCTAAATAAACAGTAATATAATACACCAGGCTACAAAAGAAAATTCCGACTCGCCGCCCCCACTATCTTCAATTGAAAGAAAACTGCCAAACAGAATGTTCACTGCTTGAATTTGTCAGTCGCTAGCCATTGTTGAAGACATTGAATAATTATCTTTAGAATCGTGTTGTGGAGAAATGGGTGTGGCAATTAGGAAAAACTGAAGAAGGTACTTAGTTCAAATCCTGATTTTAAACTTCTGAAAACAGTGAAAGGCGTATTGTGTGGAAAAAATGTAAAAGACATGGAATTCGATCTCACCCTCAGTCAAATTTCTTCCCTTAAGTATGCACCTGTTACTTCTTGTGAAGTAGAAATATCCTTTTCTTGCGTTCAAGAATATCCTAACTGATAAACGCACGAGTTTAAGTGAGGAGAATTTGTAAAAACTCGTTGTTGTATATTGTTTTAAAATAAATTACAATATATTGCAGTACAGTGCAGATTTTTGATAGTGCATGTTTCGCCCTTCACTGTGCATATTTGGAGATACGATAGTGCATGAATGCATGCATGTTTTTAAGTTTGATAGTGCATGAAAATCCGGGCTTTAGTGATAACAATAATGGCTTCCTAGTTTATATGATGGGTATTAAAAAGAGAGGGCCGGATTATATCGACAAATTCTGACCTCGAGTTATATTTACTATTACTATTTAGTGAATTCAGCAAATAATGAATATTATAACTAAAACCATGAAAATGAATAAAACACATTTTATAGAAACAAGCATTCAGAGTCCCCGTGATAAGCTTCAGACACATATCTGTGTCACTGTAAGCGAGATTGACTATGGCTAGACAATCGATATATATAACATATCGATCATCTCGCCATCGGCGACAGTCGCGCTTTTCATGAATCGTTTTATTTTTTAGATTAACCTCCTTGCTTCAGCTAATAATATCTTGATAGCAATGCTGCGAAAGCTGCCATAAAAATATTAGAAACACTGCCTTTGTGTTGAACTGAATCATGTTTGTTGCATGAGGAAGCAAAGCGATTGGACGCATCCTCGTTACGTTAAAGCAGTATCCTTCTAATTTGACTGTTAATTAATTATTATTACTCTATTTCACCAGCAGAATCAATCTATCATGCCCTATTTCCCCAACTGTAACAACACCCACGTCAGACATCCATCTCATAATTTCCTTCCGCCCACTACACATCAGAATATTCATCGAATAAAGCATCAAACATGCATGTGAATCCAACATGTTAAACGTATTCTTATTTTATTTATTTACGTATTCTTAGCATTTTCTTTTTCACATTGACTTTCGATATAATGTATGTATATTTATTTATTATTTATTTATTGATTGTGTGAACACAAGAGAGAAATATCATAAGATTACTCGAATGAGCGAGTGCTCATGTTCGGGTGCAGTTCAGTTATTTATATTACAAAATTAATACACCATTAAATACACAATTAAATACAAACACATAAAACAAAATATAACTAACCTGAAATCAATACCTAGAAAAAATAATAAAAAGGAAAGAACATTAAAAAATACAAAGTTGGAAGAACAAAATTGAAATTCTGAGTTATAATTAATAAAATGGTTCCTTAAATATCTACTAATTACAGAGTGAAGTAAATCATAACCTATTAAATAAGATTTTTCATTTACTTATCGAAATGTTAGCTGTTGTATTTCAGGATGTGACATTGTTATGTTTAGAGCCAAAAGAGGTGAATTATTTTGGTTATATTAAAGACAAGGTTTTATTTATTCTTGTATTGTAGCTATGTGGATCAGATACGTGACCATTACGGTATTGTATGCTTGTATAAGATATGACAAGAACAAAATTATGTTAGGTCTACTGATTACCAAAGGAGTGTCTCACTTCAATCTTGCTAACTAATTAATTAAATAACTCAGTGACAACAATTAGATACACCAGCAATAAATATTATAAAACTTTCCAGTCCCTACATTCTTCTGACCAAGCTGTTATATCGTTCCGATCTCCCTAAGATTAGTCTTGGCAATGTCCTCCCATCTACGTGTATGCCTTCCTATAGGAATAATTATCCTGAAATTTTCTCCAACTAGAATTTTATGCGGTAACCACTATTTTTATTCGAGCTATATGTCTTGCTCATTTAATTCTACGTGATTTAAAGCTTTATAAATGTTGCATCTCATCATCTCATCGTAATAATGTTTTTTCTACTGCCCAGCTTCAGTACGAACATTTGTTCTCGAATGTTCTACATCTTGCTGTATAAAAAAAAAATAAAGTTTTGCACTCATAGGATTACGTACAGTACGTTATACGTAATAGAAATATGCCCTATTTTCTCCTGACAAAGTTTTTGAAGTGAAATTACAACATTTTCATGTAGCGAAGTCGTATTTCTAAGTCTCAATTTTCTCTGCACGGCTACACAGGAATACAGTTCGGCAACGTTGCGCAGCTTTGATTGGTCTGCGTATCTACTAAGCAAGCGAGGGCCAAATCGCTTTCTATTTTTAAAACATAGTAAAGGGAATAGGCCAGCTTTTTATATTTTTTAGTTTATCGTGAAACAGTACTTCTCGGGGTATGTCTTGATCGAAGTTCCATGAGCACATGATGTATTTTTTAAGGGAAGAACGCACGTATTTGTCCTATTATTATTATTATTATTATTATTATTATTATTATTATTATTATTATTATTATTATTATTATTATTGTTGTTGTTATTATTATTATTATTATTATTATTATCATCATCATCGTAATTATTATTTTATTATTATATTTATAGTGCTCAACACACAGTGCGACATCATGGATTTAAATAATTATTATACACTGTCCAATAAGAAAACGCTGCGTAATGGAGAAAATCAATGTTTTCTTTTATAATTTCTTTGGAAAATAATACCAATTCAGTGATAAGAAATGAAAATGAAAACATTAAATTAAAAGGCCGAAGTACCTCTATTATTGTTTTTTTTACACCACAAAATAGGTTTTGTTATTTATTAGAGCCACTCAACTCAATTAGGCCAGTTTGAATATCATGCATTCACACAAGCCCTCTGGTTTAAATTGCATGCAAGTACGGATGGAAAACAAGTTTCTGAAACATAATACCGGCACAAGTTACTACCACAGTAAATGTACAGACTCTACGAATAGTTCTTCACAGTAGAACAACATGGACATCTAATCTGTGGTAACGAGAGGGTTAATTTAGAGTTAATTATAAACATTTGAAACTGAAAGTGGTCGTTTAAAGAGAAACACTTGTTAACAACAGTAACAAAATTACAAGCTCCGCTGTCAAATGTTCTGCTATCCAATTACACTTAGCACTGAATTTTATCCCACGGATTAACATTTCAACATGACATAAGGCATAAATGTTTTCAACCTTGATAATCGAAACCCTTCAGCAACTGTTACAAATAGAATAAATTTAGTTTTAACTTTTACTTCACTAGCAGTATCATAATTATATACTATTGGTACAGGAAGTATATTTTCGACCCTGAAATTCGATGTATAGTTTTCAACATTAAAACAGTTTTAATCCAATTCAAAATACAGTTTTCACAAATGTGTCATTGTGTGTGTATGTCTCTGTGGGTTTGTGAACAGCACACCACGAGAGCATATATATATGGATATATATATATATGGATATATATATATATGGATATATATATATATATATATATATATATATGGATATATATATCTTACTGATGTGACAAAAATATCGGCGACAACTTTCCTTACTTTTACTAATTTAAAAGAAGAAAATTTCATTTTTCGTGATTTTCTTGAAAACAGCTCTAACAATTTTGTTTAAATACGTATTGTACACAAGATGCTAACACTAAGGGTAAAAAGTTTTATTTGAAACAAAGTTCGTAAAAAAATTTTGAAGGGTAATTACAAGCCAATTATCCTTTGTACAAACTCAGGTTTTATCTTTTGCGTGGGGAACAATAACTTACATTTTTACATAGGTACGAGCAGAATCAGAAGATTCACTGCAAACAGCAATTTTCAAGTTAAATCAAATATGCAAATTATATAATATGAATATAGGCTATCTATAGAGAAAACAAAAGTTATAGCATTTAAAGGTATGGATCCTATAAGATCAAACATAGTTATAGAAAACAAAACTATTGAACAAGTTACAAATTTTAATTATCTAGCTATGATATATCTTATTTAAACAATATAGACTTGACTAAGATTAGTAAATTTAGTTATCTTTGTGGAACGATAGTAAGAACCTTAAAGAATACAAGAAGAGAGACACAATTAAAGTTTTACAAAGTAATGGCTATTTCTCTCATTCTCTGTGGCTCAGAATGTTGGACCTTAACGAAAGGACAGGAAAAACGATTAGAAGCAGTAGAGATGAAATTCCTACGAAGAGTAGCTGGATATACACTCCTGGATAAAAAAAAGAATGAAGATATTAGGAAGGAATTAGGAATATTCAACCTTAATAATTTAATAAAGGAACGCAGGAATAACTGGTTCTCGCATGTGCAAAGGATGAATAGCGATCGTATACCACAAAGAATACTATATTACACACCTTCAGGGAGAAGAAACATAGGCCGACCACGGAAGCGATGGAAAGAACAGTGCTAACCTTCCATGATCCGGAACAAGCCCAATGGGCTTAATCCATGCAGCCGATGATGATGATGATGATGATAATAACTTACATCTTTGCATGAGGATGGAACAACTGAATACGCAGTCGCAGCTACACTGTATCTTATTCTGTATCAGGATTTGAAGTGAGAAAGTTACATTGCCTATGCTTAGGGTAGAGAGAGTTGTGTGAGTGTAAAAATCAAATTTAAAAAAATCACACACAGATACATACACGGACATGTTTTTGAAAATAGTATTTTTTTCAGGGGACCTAAAAATGTGTATTTTTGTTATAAACTCAACTTCGAATTTGGGGGTCCAAAACAATAATTCTTCTACCTATAGTACCTATGGTACGAGTAGATGAGGTAATAATAATAGTGATTATGGTAATATAATAATAATAACAATAATAATAATAATAATCTTCTCGCTCATCAAATGTAGGCAAACAAAGTTTCGTTTTCTTCTCTATGTTCCTTATCGTTAGCATTATGTCGAGACTGAACGAGTCTTAATTATGAAAAACCAGCCGTAATAGTAGCAATTCTTTAGGTTTTACAGAAAAGAAGTCGTAAGCAAATTCAAAGTGAACCCACCCACCTAAAGCACCAGTCGGCAGCGAAGAATAATCCTCATTATGAATAGCTCCGAGAATTTAGCGTTGCAATAGAGCTTTGCCAGCACTAAATATGAATCGCAACGACAGATTAAGAATAATGCATTATGTACAATAATTAGGTCTTTTGTAATTTAAAACCAATTCCAAGGATTGTGTATCAGATCATTTTACTTCTTCATAAGAGACAGTGTATGTTGGGAAATAAATTCTGAATGTATGTAAGGCTCATAATCCGTTCTAAAATTATAAAATAAACACCTATTAGCTCCCTAAAACAGCTAAATTAGCCTTAACATAAATAAATACGTATTAGTATCAGTTACTCATTTACCTGTTATGTAGACTAAGTTAATTAAAAATGTTGTAACTCACCATCTGCTAGAATTAAAATAACAGATTATTTTAAGATCTTGGATTATTATACTGAAAATAGTCTTCATAGAGTTGAAGCATCTTCCGGGCTGTGGGCCGTGGTCCAAAGGCAAAATTTCAAGTCTCGCCAGACTTGTAATTTTGCCTTTGGACCACGGCCCACAGCCCGGAAGATGCTTCAACTCCAAGATTCCGGCCGTGAAAGCCTCAGATTAACCAATAGTCTTCATACTTAACTTCCAAATTCTCTGCTCGAGAAGACATAGGTAGGCCTAATCTGCGGGTTTTTGTTTTTTGTTTGACTGAGTGAAACCAACTGCTACTACGCGCGCGCCACTTCTTGAGCGCTGGATTTACGGGGAAGTGAGGGTCGGGGGAACAAAACATAGCTATTCCGCCAGTCTTTCTGCAGTGTTGTCAACCAAAGAAATAACGTTTCAGCAGAATCGCGCGTATGGTATTTTATGTATTGACTTTAATATACAACGATTTTAATGCAGTCCAATAATATAACGTGGTGACGGTATTGCGTAACAAGTAATAACACGTCATAAGTCTTTAGTTATCAAATAAATCATTTTCCTCCGGGAAGAGAATGTTATATAAATAGGCTCAATATTTTTACGCTGGTTGACTAATTTTAAGCATAAAGAAGAGTCTTAGCAGAACATGCTTCACCATTTCGTGTTGTAACCCATAAGAGAGGTAAGGCATCTAAAAGTGGAGAAAACTATAGGCCTAATTTTAAACGTATTTAATACGTTATGTGAAAAGTTCGCTCAACTTTCAGTCCATGAAATTGACATCAGAGTTCACGGGATCGTCAGAAATTAGCACATACGGAATTCTTAAAGAGGTGAGGAAAGTGTTGGATGTACAATTAAGTGTTTGTGAAATCAGCAGTTCGAAAGATTGTATTTTTCCCCATAACTCGATGCGTCAGAAAAGATAATGTCAATAAATAAATAAGAATCCTGAGACAGAATGAAAGCTTAGTATTGAAGCCACTAGATGTCAGGGTGTATAGCGTACTTCGTGTTTCAATGTTGTCAGCTTAACCTACGAAGTTGAACGAAACCTACCGAATGAGGACTAGGGAGCCGAGCGCTCAAGAAATCGCGCGCGGGTAGTACATGCTCATTCTAGATGTAATTTCATTCCATTTTTGAATTGGATAAGATTTAAGTCAGCCCATTGTGGTAGGGGAGGCAAAATATTTTGCGTTACAGAATCACATACTATAATGATTAAAAACAAATCCTGGAACGTTAGTTTTATTAAATATAACTCAAACAAAAAATTACACCAATAACACTAATAAGGAGATGAAATGTGGAAAGTATATAATGTCCACGAAGAAGTTCACATTTGGTAAACTAAAGGAAGCTCCGAAGCATCATCAAACCCGAAGAAAGAAAGGGTTATATACTGGATTCAACAGTAAGATTTGAGACACACGGAAGTCAAGGAGTAGAGGTGGATAAGAGAAGAAACACATTTAGGCCTATGTCCCAACAGTTATCTTTTATAATGTCAAGTATAATCTTGATAATATCGAAGTGAGAGAGGATTCGATAAGCGCTAGAAGCACCATACCAACGCAAACCGTACAATCTGTAAAATAATTTGATGTATCTTCTAAAGTTTTTAAATAACTTACGCTTCACGCCTTAAAAAGGTTCCCTTGCTTACAAAAATGCATAGCAAGCACTCTATGATGGCAATATTTAAACTTCTCAACGTAAAAAAATATTATTGTTATGGTAATTTGTGTAATGTAACTTACTCTTGTTAAATAATTAGCGACTAAAGATCTTAAGTTTGAGATATATTATGTTTGAGATATATTAGAGATTAGTAAATTAAAACTTTCTGTATAAATTATAGCCTCTTTTTTATTTATTCAAATGAGCTGTTGTCAGTCATGCTAATGATAGATTATAATGTTTCTGCGGTTGCACAAGAATTTAATATAAAGAGCAGAGTCTGCATCTGTCAATGATTTCAAACCGTTTCCTTTCAATCTAGAGAGGGAGGTAAGAGGTGTATCGATCTCATGGGATTCCATTTCCCTTCATAACCGCATTTCTTTACCTTAATTGGCTCCAATCATACTCCAGAATTCCTATTTCCTCGCAATTCCAATAAAAGACGAGGCCAAAACTAACTATTATTTGCAGTTGCTTAGTATGTAGTACTCGGGTCTCCGCTAATACTAAAAAAAAATGAAAACTTATGGGTCACATGAATACATCCTTAACTTTATTTAACTTTATTTAACTTTATTTAACAACATGCTCCATTACAATGTGTAACACTACACGTTATGGTTTACATCGGTGTTTAAAGTGTTTACACTATTTCCAAATATGTGCTTTAATTTCAATCTGGTTCTGTTCTAATTTAAACAACTATATTATTAGTCAAGACAATCGTATTTACAAATTGACAGAAGTCTTTTGAAAATCTTTTCATTAAGTCTCTTTTATCTGGTGGCCAAACTCCTCCTCTAGTGATTATGCTTCGACGTAATGTTTGTCTTTTTATGTCGTGTTTTGATCCTTATTTGAGATTGCCAGTGTAACCCTAAATTAAAATCTAAGCACTTTCAGTGACCTGTAAAAAAGCTTCAGATTATAGGCCTACTACAGGATTTCATAGTCTCTTATTTCAAACCCCGTGTCCAGTCTGACGTGTGTTTTTTCATGGTTTTCCTTGTCATAAGCAATCTACGTACCATAATTCATGTTCGGTAATTCACGCAATAACATTAATAATCAAAATTACATATCGTCAAAATTAACAATCCATTACTCAACGATAATATCCACAAACCGTGCATGAAATAAGAAAAGACTGTTATATGAATATCAGCGAACGTTCTCGGCGACTTAAATCTAAGACTCCGTGCCCAAGTTTTTAAGTCTTGAAACATCCATCGACCTGGCGGCAGGGTCTGAACCCGCTACCTTCTGATCTATAAGCTAGCACTTCTGCTCTGAACACCTCAATTAGAGTAAGGCGAGGAAATTTGAATAATTTCATTCATAATAACAGTTTTCTTGGGATGCACAAAATTTCTTGTAAATATTAATAGGTAGTACTGCACTTGCATATTTAAAGAAGCTATCGAGGTACTATGAAATAAAAAAAAAACATTGTAATTGAAGTCACAATTGAGTTATCCATATTACCCCCAAAATTTTACAGGGTTAAAAAAATACGGGGCAAATTGGATATATTGTGGGGTAATATGAATAACACAAGATATCTAAACTGAAAAATCCATTTATAGTGTTGATTTTACCTCATTTCATATTTTTAACATGGGCTGGACTGTTATGCAAATTAAATTTTGTCATAACTTAATTTGAAACGTTGAAACAAGAATAAAGTGTTTCCTTGTTAAAGCCGACCACTCTAGCTTTTAGACAAATCTTATCTTTTTCTTCAAGATAGTCCATTTCTCTTACAAAACCATATGAGAACAACCTTTATCGTAAGAATATTTAAGTTATAGAATAGGAACCAGTTTTCATTTCCAGCAATCCATGTATGCAGATATGGAATGGAGTCGAAAGCCCAATGATACACTCTCAGTTAGATTATTTAGTCAGCTCAGACCCATGGTACCAATTTTCACCAGCTGCGTTGTTTACTGACAATGATTGCTGTACCTCAATATTACAATTTTTTATATACGAATACCCATCAACACAATTTTTCTTTTGTTAATCCGAAACCTCTTGATTCCAAATGTTTTAATCCTTCTGTTAAATTTTTCACCAGATATGTTCCAAATGCCCACTGACATCACTCGGTTACGATTTTTAGAAGATATTATCACTATAACATCAATCATAGAAATTTAGTCGTTTAAAATTCCCGCAAACCACTGTCCAATTTCCACTAAGAGAGACTATTCAAATTACCTTACGTGTCAACAATAAAATATTTCATTGTAGTACGAAGGTCCGTTATTAGTATGCACCACAAGTTGGGGTAAAGACTGCACTATCGTATTATCTATGAAAGCTTAAGAAAACGAAGTGAATAATATTCCAGCAGCCAATAGGTAGAGGTTTTGCAACCTATCTTCTACAAGATATCTACAGTCCTCCAGGTGAGCATCAGTAATCTGATTTTTTTCAGACAGAGTTCCCAAACACCACACTCTTCTCACTATCTAATAATTTTCAATCTGGCGTTGCTCGCTTTGTCTCAGATTTGCCATCTTAGCATTATCCATACTTAGGCTTGCCAGACGTCCCGGATTTCAGACAAAATCCCGGCGTCCCGACCGGTTTACTTCACGTCCCGGTAAAAATTGAATTTGATATTCTAGATGACCAAAAATGTCTAAAAATAATTAACTGTTTGGTCACTTCAAGGAGAATCACATAGCAGCCCCAATCTGATCAAGATTGTTGAGTATGCCTTCTGCTTACCTGGGATATCAGCACCAGTTGAGAGAGTATTTTTTTTATATATGAACAACGCTTGGACTAATGATAGGGGTTTCATGAAGGAATCTACGGTTAAAGGTTTGATGACAAGCAAAATTAATATCGGACTAGCCTGTGAAGATTTTTACAACAAGATTAAAACCAAAAAATACTTTCTAAAAAAAGTCCTAGCCAATTAAAAGTACATCTAAATATTGTTCAAATTTCTATTCCTCATTCAAAGTGTTTTTTCTTACTTAAGCAACTTTTAAATAATAACATGTTAGAAATAAAATGTTTAAATTTATATGCTTATGTCTTCTATTATTACCCCTGATTTAGGTTCCTAATCAGTAACCATTTATTCATACCATTGAGAATAAGCTACCCTCTAAAACACTCTAAAAACCCGCCAAGGGTGTGTACCCTTGAATACCCGCGACGCTGGGGGGCATTCCGGTGTCCCGGTTGAACACTTCAGAAATCTGGCAAGCCTATCCATACTGCCCCGCTATTCAAATTACTCCGCTTTACTCAATTCATCGTGCCGGCACTGCCATCAATAAGTGAATTACGCCCAGAAACAAATTTCTCTACTCCATTTTAGCAACAGTTTCTATTTTTCCACCCGAACTAGACGAACTTTGCGTTCAACAATTTAACTCTTTTTCGAGTTTTGAAGTAAGCCTACACTGAGTCCGAACACGTCACCCTCATGATAATTTCTGTTCTTACGGGAGGGGAGGGTAAAGCTTAAAAATGGAAAGTTGTATTAAAGCCAACTTTCATACTAGAATTTGGCATCTGCCTGCGACGTGACACAAATCATGTCAACTACTTTCTCTTATTCCTGCTACCACTTTCTCTTCTCTTACTCTCTCTATATCATTTGGAGACCCTGAATGTTTCTAGAGGAGGAGTGTGCACGAATTTTAAATAACACCACCCTTGAAGATGGTAAGGTTGTCAGTCATATGAACCGGTCAACCAGAGAAATGCTCTCGGTAATTAGTTATGTTAGGCACTAAGACAACTTCATGGCCCCTGTACCTCCAGAAAGATTATGCCAATTGAAAATCGCATTGACTTCAACGGGGATAAAATCCTGGACCATCTGGTTTGTAACACAGTCTCAAATACCGGCAATACTACGAAGTCCTTATTTTTACGATTTGATTGAGAACAGGTTATGGCTATGTTGTTTAAATTCTGTACAGAAGTAATTTTTACTTACATATTGGGTAGAAGGTAGAAGGTACATCGGTGCATTAAATTTTAAGATGAGAGAAAAATATAGGATTAATAATAATGGTGAAAATTGAAAATAAATACTGTATATCAATACTTAAAGTAAAAATGGGAGAGTAGTTAAAAATATCTTTATAAAAGTAATCGATTTCAAAAGATTATCCTAAAGAAAGTAAAAAATGTATACTGAAATCTGTTTAGTTAAAAAAAATTATACGAAATAATATTTAAATTTCTCTATCAATTGCTATTTTATTTCTATAAGACAAGGTCCTGAACCCAAAAGGATATAAAATCAACTTGACTTTTAAAACTCTCCCCAGTATTTGGATATAGTGAAACACTAAAGCCTTCGGATACATTTAATGCAAGTGAATTTACTTGAGAACGTGAATTATATCAGCACTGTCTTAAGAGATTTCATAACACGATCTTTTTTTACTTATGCTATTACATTCACACGTCGGTCGCGGTGGTCTAGAGGTAGAGTGCCCGACTCTAGATCCGAAGGTCGCGGGATCAAACCAGGTCGGATTTTTCAGGACGTAAAAATCCTGGGCACGGAGTCCTCCGGGACAGGGAGGGACGTTAAGCTGGGGGGCCCATGTCGTAGATTTACGGCATGTAAAATAATTCCAAGCCTAAATTAGAGCCTCTGAACAAAATTTCTCGGCCCTTTCACGTCCAAGTAATGCCTTAGTTTCCGGAGGGGGGTTGAGAGGCGATGGGCTTACCACCTGTCCCTCTGCCCTCTCAAGGAAAATAAGCGTAACAAAATTTGTCTAGGTAATGAAACCTTCACTTGGAGACCTTATGCCCCACCACAAGTGTTACAAGAACGAATCAGTCAGTCATTACATTCACACAGTTCAATTTAGAAGAACCCTATTAACAATATCACAAATAGTAACTCCAAACTATCGAACGACAATTTCAAAGTGTGTTATACAGCAAAGTTCCTGTCAGTAACATGAAAGTTTGTTAATTAGTTTGTTAGCTAGTTGTAAGGGCTTGGAATACCTCACTGAAGAGCTGCTATTTTACGGGGTGTAAGCAACAAATTAATGTCACCATCAAAATTCGGAAGACATTTTAACTGTCTTTCATTACTTCAGCTTGCCCTAACCTAAGTAGTTAGTATCTTATATCAGTATCGTACAATAGCATCGGAAAATGAAGTACAGTATTTCAATTAGGAATAGTGCAGATTTCTTTTCTTTTTTGCCAAAGGGAATAATAAGCTAATTCAGAGCAAACTAAAACTACTGCAGCGGTTCATGTTCATCTTTGGATCCAATAACACACGTACAAATAGGAAATATAATATGATGTTGGTAAGAAAAACTACTAGAAGACAAGCAATGCCACTACACAGTGTTTTCTCTGCATGATTATGGGCATATGGCAATTGATCATGAAAAATAGTGTACCTCAATTATTATTTATTCCATACTATTTAATTGCTGATAGCATGCAGTCTAGATTTAAAATTAGGCATAATCATCCCATAAGTGATTCAATAGTTTCAAATTCATTTTTCTAAGAAAATAAAATTAAAAATAAATGCAAACTATCTTTACTAGAACCATAAATCTTTAACCCGAACCTGGAGACGAATTTCTAATTTGAACAAAATCTCGAATGCGATAAAAAATGTTTTCTCTTTTAATTTGTAACTATATATGACTAGTTTTTAACTAAAACAGTATCGTTCTTCGTATAAGTCAATGTTATAAATTAGCAATGTAGTAAGGTTTAAGGAGGCCAAAATGCAACGTTCACTTGTCCACTCGACTTAAGTGTTCACTTAAAAAATATTGTTTTTATTTTAATGAAAATTTTGCTGCTGGAGAATACTAATTGCTTACAGAACTGGATAATAGTTGTATTTATTTATTTTTTTTTATGTGAGAGAAGAAATGGAAATTTCTTTCATACGTAAGGCACTTTCTTCGAAAGAAAACACAATTAAATTTACAAATATGCTGCAAAGGAAATAGGTTCTAAGAAGTGATAAAATTTATAATGTGGAGTGTTTGTTTGTACCAGTTGTTTATAAGCATCTTCAATGGAAGGTTTTTAACACAAAAGCCAGACAACAGCATTAAAAGCAAAGCCTACTTGCCAATTTCGCCGGAATGGCCTACACAGGACGTAAGCTTGAATCGACCCGAGATAGGGTAGAGGAGGAAAAACTATTTCTGACATATTCCTAATACTAGAGCAGCAGTCTCATTTCATGAAGGCGGGCGCTATCATGGGTCCGCTTCTGCCACGCTAGCCCCAGCCTCTTTCTCCGGGTCCTCGGTAAATCACAGGCGAATATTGGAAACGATCCAAGCTCGCGGTAGTACTGCGCTTAAAGAGGAAACACCCAGAATACCTCCTTAACAAACTATGTATTAGGTGAAAGACTGGGATGCGAAAATGAAGTGATGCAAGCAGATTCATTCAAGCAGGAGGATGAACCGATCCGGAAGATGACTCTGAAAGCAAAGAGTAACTCTTTACAGCCAGGAGAGCCAATATTCCGGATTTTCGAATCTCAGCTGTGTGTGTTTGTGTGGGCTTGATCTATAGCTTATCTGAATTAAAGAGCCTCCCTCCACTAATGTGCACATCACGGCTTTATGCACACAGTCTACACTATACAGTATAAATGATAACACTCCGTGCCGCTGCTGTGATGTATTATTATGCTCGCACATGCTTCAAGATAAACGTAGAAGCTGACTTCCTCCTTTACTTAACTAGATAATCAGTTAACGGATTGCAAACCTGTTCATTTACAGAAGAGAATGGATTCAATCTGGTAAAGTTAAACAAAAACTTAAACAGGCAATATTACAACATGTTCTCCTTGCTTCCTGTCCTGCAAGACTACATTCATTAAAGAACATTTCGAGGGGTTATACGGGGAAAAAAATTTGCTTTCATAAAAGCGAAAGTACTTTTGTACATGCACTTATATTATAACCATTAAAGATGACAATAAAACATTCCTTTCTCGTTTTTCAAAAACGACTTTCTACAAGGAAAATCAATTAAACGATTTTAGAAAATATAATAGCGAAAATTCTAAAAACACTGAAATGTAATCCTTTTTGAGAATACAAAAACTACCATAACAGCCAACTGTGCCACAATCTGGTATATATATATATAAAAAGTAATATTTTGTTATTAATAAAACCAGTTTTACATTTTTAATATTTAGTAATTTAGTAATATTTAGTAATTTAGTAATATAATAAGCAAGAAGAACACTGAATACCACATTATTACAAGAACTTCCAATTATATAGCCGAAGTATATATATATATATATATATAATTGGAAGTTCTTGTAATAATGTGGTATTCAGTGTTCTTCTTGCTTATTATATTACTAAATTACTACATATTACTAAATTACTAAATATTAAAAATGTAAAACTGGTTTTATTAATAACAAAATATTACTTTAGAACTGGTTTAGGTTCTGTATATGATTTATAACTATATTTTTATGCTACATGTCTATTTTATTATCCTTTATTAATTAGTTTGATTCATCAAAGGTTTTTGATACTGAATTGAGTGAATATTTTGGGGACAAGTCATTTTTTATATTGTTACTTGGTTAATATAATAATTTAAAAACTTAATAATATTTAATGTTTTGTTTTGTGATTTGTCATTTTTATAATTTTGATTGGCTTGACTGACTTGAATATAAAGCATAAAATTGAAGATGCTACTGTAACTGGTTGAATGTATTAAGTACAGGGATTTTCATTGGATTAAATGGAATAATTCCTACTGGGGTCAGATTGATTCAATTTCAATTGTTGGAAATAGGCTTTAATGAAAAAATACCTACGAAATGATAAATTACTTCTCAATGAAAACTTTTACTTCCAAAATTAGTACGCAGATAGGTAAATTCCTTCTTTCGTTCTGTTACTAACTGAACCTACTATATTTACGACCGCCAAACACAACGATAGCCTATCAACATTTCTGCTGAAAATACCGAACAAACAAACACCAGCGGGATCAAGACAATGGGCATTAGGATATGGTCGAAATATGTATTACCTGTAGCTGAACTCAGTGAAATCGCACCAGTTGTAGATTTCCGTTCATACGAGTATATATGCATATTTAAACAATCACCCTGCAAGGACTATAATGAACTTACAGGAGTATAGTGAACATCACACAAACGGATTACGTAATAGCAGGTTGAATGAAGATTTAGAGGAGAGTATTCTCATGACTTTAGGATGTAATTTGACCTCTTAAGTACATTAAACAGGATTCACTGCGTTAAACTAAGGATATTTGTTGACAGTAAACACTGTACTACATTATCAGGGTATTACATACAATACCTGCACACTGCTGTATAAAGGAAATGTGAATCTCATTGTGTTGGTATACAGGATTCAGTCCGACTGTTTGACACTGTTATCGCGGACTAAATGGAGTCCGGAATCAGAAGAAGATAATCACATAACACTATCACTGCTATTGATTTCCAGGCAGGCTGTGCTAATTAGCCCAGTATCATAGGCTCTCAGCCAAAAGCCATTAAGACAAATTGTTGTGTTTAAACCAGCCGAGCAAATAACCTAATACAATTGAGATTAATTCTGCCTACTTTTTGTTAATCTGCATTCAATTGATACACTTCATGTGTGAACCAATAAAGGCGGAAATAAGTAACTGTCTGCTAGTCCACATTATGCTCTCGTTGAATTTAAATAAAACCTAACAAGAAGAGGAGTATGCACTTTACGAAGCTACCGTTTATTAATAATGTCAAAAGTGGATATACATATAAAATTAGTGAGATTATATTACTCAACCATACCTTTGTAAATGTCAATAGTGGCTTACATTCGTGTATAGACTATATAATAACATTGATATAACACTGTCATTCATGACCAGGCTTTAAAACTTAGTGCCCGAACACACAGAGGGAGTTGATTCCGGTTACCAACAACCTGAGTATAGGGGGTGGGGGTTGATTGCGTAGGCTGATAAGACAGTAGCTGATAGCAGTACTGAGAAGTCAATGCGCTTGTGGTACGGTGCCTCTCAAATTGGTCAACAGTGTACCTTGTCATTGTGCGTGTTTATACGTGTTCGGCATGCCGAAAGTAAAGTGTTCTAAAACGCAAACATATATTGAAACATTTGGGAGGGACTATTATACACAAACAGGAGAAAGTATCGTTTTGCATGCTTGTAATGTGAGTTTAGATAATGAGAAGTTATTTTGTGGTCTTCCTATATCTGTATTTCGGTTTGTTTACTATCACGTGAACTAGCATATGGTAGCTAGGGCATACGCCGAGCAAAGTCTGTACGGTACGGTTGCTGTTAACATATTCGATCGGGCACTAAGTTTTAAAGCCTGTTCATGACAGGACACTAAAACCATCCTCATAATTATGCTTATGTACTATGTATTTATATATGTACGTAAGTACGAGGTTTGGAAGTTTAATAGTGGCAACAATTCTATAAAATCAAGGTGAATTATAGGAAGTTCAAATCGCTTTTGTTGGATGTTGGTTGGATATCCAGCATACTTCAGAGCAAATAGGAGCCTTCTATCACTACGATGCCTTCACAGTAACTGGCTGTATCAACCGGTCTAAAATGAATTTTTGATGTGACAGGAAACCAAAGAATAAAAATAATTCAATACCTTAAAATTATTCTTGATCCACAATAGTATGCAGTGACATAATTAACTGTTTCAAGATTGGTTCAAGAAATTTACTCATTATGATGAATGAGTGAGTGCAACAAATTATTGTTGCCGGAAGGAAGTGAAGAACAAGAGACATTCTTCGATCCAACTTGCTCCATTGTGTTGTTGAATCCTGGGGGTAAAGGCGGCCGGTGAGTAAGGCTGACAACCTTTACCACCTTCACGTTCCGAATGTCTAGAATCTGGGAGCCTCAGGCTCCTGGAACCCTCTGGGCCTCCGTGGCCTGTATAGGGATTACTTCACTTTTGCTTACTTTACTTTAATAACTACATAATTACATGTTAAACTAATTGACCACATTTCCACGCTTAAAAAAACACATTTTCAAGAAAGTTATTATGAACCAACTACAATATAAGTATTTTAAGTTATTTACATGGCAGCTAACTATCTCTTGAACATTCCTATCACGATCATAACGGTAAAGCGAGTATTATAGGTTAGTTACTGTGCTGTTCTCAATCTAGGGAACCGTCGCGTCAGCCATAATCCCTACGGGGATTTGTGACAAACATCGCAGTCAGTCGTGTAAATGTAGCTAACAGCCCTGTACTATATCCGCGAGTTTTCATATTAATACGTAACACTATAGTGAACTCATAACTTAAGTTAATCCAAAGTAAAATAGACTTTAGGAGAAAAAAAATTCTTAAAAAATAATTAAATGGGAATGTTATAGGAGAAAAATTCCTCTGACACTGAGACTGAAACCCACGACCTTCGGCTTTCCGTGCTGCTGATCTACCAACTGAGCTAGCCAAAGTCCGATTCACAGCGCCAGATAGAACCTCTCCCCAAGACTGATTACCCTAGTCTACCTCACTGAAAGAATTCACGTCATGTGATTTTGTGACTGGGCTTCCACTGTTAGCCTATATTACAGTAAGATTTAAGAGTTTGTAGAACAGTGGCACGGAAAGCCGAAGGTCACGGTTTCCAGTCGCAGTGTCAGAGGAATTTTTGTCCTATAATATTCTCGTTGAAGTCCAACAGAGACAATATTCTGTGGTTCAGTAATAAGTGCTTCCAAGAGAATTAAACAGTAAAATTTTAAGTAAGTCGACGTAAAAACATGATCAGACAGCCTACACATACATAGTTTACTGTATGCACTTATTTATTTGTGCTGAGTGTTAAAGTTATTTTCTTTTAACATTACTATCGACTTTCACTTTTTATTTTCGTTTACTTATCTTCCTTTTCACAAAAACTAATTTTGTCTCTATTATAAGTTCAAGTATCAGCTAGCGAGAGAACTGACTTATTTATCAAAACATTTCTTTGGCTACAAAAGTTTCCAGCATTTTTGTTTTCGCTGGTTTCTAGATCCACGCCATATGTCACAGAGTAAAATGAATCTCGGTTTTGTTTCACTTTATTTCTTTTTCCATTAGCTTTCAAAGGGTAAAAAAGAAGATGGAAAATTGAAACGGAAAGGAAAGCTAAATCCCTGGCATACACGCTGTGTTTGGAAAAACAATTCTGCTCTCATGTTTCGGTACTTATTAATTGTTCCCTAAAAAAGAACTCGTAAGAAACGAAAAATAAAAACACAATAAGACCGCATAATATACTGCAAACTGTAAAGGTAGAGAGAAGCATTTCGCTTAGTTATACAGACGTATATACTACCCCCAAAATCAAGTGTAGGGATAATTTGTAAGTAAAAAACACGAGGAGAAAAGGTTGTACTAGATTATGTATTCAAACCTACAAAAGTGCATGGAAGTTTTCATCACTAACATAAGGTTTCTTCATGAACTCTGACCAAACTTCCATTTTGCTTGTAATTCTACGTGGACAGAATAATAATGTACAGGTCAGTTAAATAAGTTCTTTCCACTATACCGGTAGTGTTTCTTCGTCCATTTCCCGTTCATGATATCGTGGTGGAAACTCCAAGTTCCCAACTCCAACCCAGTGCCGGCAACCTAACGTACCCGCGACATTCGGCTACTTACCGCACACGTGCATCACTATATCAAATTATAATTCAACAGGCAGCTAAATTCCATGGAAAACCCACGGCATTCCGAAAATGATATTAATTGCGCAAGAGCTCAATTAATCGATGGATCGATCGCTACTAATATTAAAATATACACTGATACTTTTCAAGTTGGTATTCTTGTCATGGCAACAGCTATTCTACGTGATTAATTATTTTCACTTAAGTAACATTTTTGTTCTCAGCTAAATTGATATCATAGAAAAAATAGTCCACAATACTACATGCGTTAACTACACTGAATGATGCTTTTACTACACTTATTTTTTCAATATATTATTTGTTTCATTGTATGTTGCTTTACCCAATATGTCGGTGGTTTAACCACCTAAACCATCGATCTATCGATTTTACGTTGCGTGTGCCACTAGAGAATGGAGTGTTATTTAATTTGCATGGTACTTCTGCAGTCTAATGAACCCATATAGCAGAATTAGGTGCCTTACGGACTGAAAATTGTGATCATTACAGTCTCTTGTACTTGCAATTGCAAATGGACAACAGGTTTGTGCTTTCTCGCAGGATATTTTTCACAACAGGACTTGCAAAAATAAAAATAAATAATAAAAACAAACAAAAAACAAAAAACATTACTTTTACACTATGGCAAATAAGATAGTTCAGAACGAGAAGAACAGGAACCTTACAATTTAACTTTCCAAAATATATTTTTTTTAAATATTAATAATTTATTTCTAATAATTTCAGACACGATAAAAGTTAAAGTTTAAATTCAAATAAAAGAATACAGTTAGAGTAAAACAATTATAGAACAAATTAATGAGAGTTATTGTTCTTATTATTATTATTAACACTTTGGCGAACAAAGAATAAATTAACTACAATTATATTACCGGTATATAAATATATAAATAGCCATGGCTGATGATATAACAATAATTATTTTAGTACAATAGGTTACAAAGGATGATCACATAAAATTATTAATGTATTTTCATGCAAATTATTTGAATTATCTGTTAAATATAACTACAATCAAGTGTAATACAGTGAAAACATAGGATAGTTTTTCTGATCATCATACAGTATTTCATAAGAAAGTGACATAGGCAGAGTACAATGCGATCAGTTATGCTCACACCCGTGGCGCGGGGTTTTTCCTAAAGACATGTCCTCAACGTTTGCCGCGCATTGGAGGGAGTAGCAATCCGCTGAACTGTCGCAGTCGTAGCGCAGCTGCTTCCGGGTTTATGTTGTGTTGTTCGTTTCTTAATTGATCAATGTATTTCGCCCTATTAGTTTAAAATGGCACATCGTGTCTTTATTTGCGATCCATATTTATTAACTCAGCCAGCTCGTGAGGTTCGAAGGCGGTTTCAAGAAAAAATCCAGGGTATAGACTCTCCAGAATTACTTCCTGTAGAGATGCCAAAAATGTGTGGTGAATAAAGGCGAGTGGTATCGATATCTCACTTTATAATTTCGAAAATAATGAATATCTTAAATTTGCTTGTGTAATGCTGTATGTTAAGGTTTTTTGTATTCTTTTATCCTCCCGCTAATCACCGAGACCCGGCTTAACGGCTAACGAGCGACGCGCTCGCCCATAAGGCAAGACACTAAGGCGGAAAATGAAACTAATCGTGCTATAAGCAAGCCTGGGTCTAAAATCGTGAGGTTGCTAGGAAAAGAAAGCAATTAAACAAAATATACAAACAAAACAATAACGTAGCAAATTTCACTTGCCATATAGTGTAATGTACTGTTCGTAACGTTTATTTTGAATCTTCAATCTTCAAAGCAAGCCGAATATTAACATATTCCCATGTCACCAAAATTTCAGCCAAGAAAAATAATTAGTTTTCCAGAAACACGCTGTTGTAAAGACAAAAGTGAACCTCACGTCTATATGAAATTATGCAAATAAAATGCTAGCTTAAAGCACAGGTAAGAATTTATATGGATTTGTTTTAAACAGAACGAAATGTAAATTTAATTAAAAGCAATTATAACAACCGAGTGAATAAATCAGATTTCATTATATGCATGAATACACCATTAATTTTTCCTCTGTAACTAATGGCTTGGAAAATTTCATATAATTCTGTAAATGTGTGCTAATAGTTCAACAGTTAACAATCCCAGAAACATAGACTAAACAGAAAATTAGACACTAAATTTACACACATAAAAACGCTTACCATTACTGGTTTTATTGAAATATTGAGTTATTGAGATATTGTACACTGTAATGAATCCAATTACAAACACAAATAAGGGAGAAGGTAACAAAATTCTAATGCACAAATCTATATTAAAATTTCGTTGATATATCCGATATGTTGTAACAAGGTACCCATGGAAAATTAATTGCCTGTTTCGACTAGAAGACCCAAAATATGTTTGAGTACATTTTATTTGAGTACATTTTATTTGAGTTAAGACTATGCCTCTGCATTTTGAGTATTGCATTATGTCAGTTACACATGCAAAATTAATAGGTCTATTGGTAGTACCATTAGGAATGTAAGTACATATACAATAACAATTTAGTGAAGATCAGAGAACGCAAATAACTAATTGAAAGTTAGTAGGACTATTTACAAAAAAAGTTACCACAACTGTACATTACTTCTCACGTAATCCTGTCATTGCACAAAACAATTATTTTACAAAGATTGAATTTGGACAGAATAAAAATTGCGCCAGTAAAGGCTGTTCTGTGGGAGCGTTCGAAGTAATACGAACATCCTGCAGTACAACCAAAATAATGACCTCAGTTGAACTGCACATACATGTTAAGAGCTTGTCAATGGAAAACATACATAATTTACTGTTACTATCCCAAATGGAACAAATATCTATACGCGTGGGTTTCGCAACGCAAAGAGGTGTGGGAAAAAGCTTATTCAATGCAGTTAATTCATTACCACTACACGGATATACTGTCAACAAATCCACATTACTGAACGACATTCGTTTTAATATCGCATCAATTAACATACTTTTTTTTAAAACAAAGGCAATTTTTGATGCGCCAATGTGTTACAAATGTAAAACATGATTTTTATTTCCCTTTACTACGAACAATCGTTGTTCAGTATTGCAACTACAAATTCCAGGACTCATATGTGGGGGGGGGGGGGTAGAGGGTGTGGGCAGGCATTAGGTTTTGAAACGTTGGCATCGTTTGAACGTGACCTCCGACTTGCAGCCATCGAAATGCGGCCAGAATAATTGTGATGTCCGAAGCCTCCATCGTAAAAGTTTCTCTCGAATCATTCCCACTAACGAGGGCCACTCAAAGCTCAACTCGAGTGAGCTTAGAAGCTTCTCCAGTTTGCCATAGGAAACTGTGAATTTGTGGGATCTATTCAATAACTGAAGGTAATATACTCCATTATATGAATAATATTAAGGGGAAACACACTTCATCAGCATGTTGATCTGTAGTCAACAGTACTGAAGCATGAATAATTTTTTTTTAAACCTCATAAATCACGAAATATAAAGTAAAACTGATAACGAAATGCATGAGTTAGAACTAGAATATTTGAGATGAGAAATGTTGGTAAGAACATAACGCATATTTCTGTATGCAAAAGAATATTTTCCAAGTAGAATATGATTCAATATTCATGTTTGACTTATGGGGCTTCTCAAAATCGCGTAAAAATGTAAGAAACGAATCTCTTTATTAAGTGTCAGAATGGTACTTTCTAAGATTGTAAGGTGGACGCCAAAATTACTATCCGTCTGTATGTCCGTCCGTGTGCCTGTGTACGCGATAACTCGAATACGCTTCATCGGATTTGCATGAAACTTAGTAGGCCTATGCTTATTTATAAAGACCATAGGACAACGCTTTGAACCAAATCGGTTCACCCGTACCGGAGTAACGCCTAGTTAATTGTTTAAAAATAGCAAATCATCACTTTACTATAAAGTCGCGTTGCTAACTCACTCACTGACATAATATTGTTTACCCACTTCCAGATGAGCCAGAAGCTTGAAATTTGGCATACTTGAGCTGAGAAACTCCAATCAGTCACTGACTTATGGCTATTCTCCACGAAACCTAAATTCCCATCGTACATGTCCAACAGAAATATCTTTGACTTTTAATATTTTCCTACGAAATTGTGTGAAATATCCTTATAGAATACGAAGTAGTAGTTAAAATCTGACTTATGGGGATTCTCAGAAAATGTATTCAAATATGAGCTTGTATATGATTGAATATAAGTGTGAACAAAAACATAGTGAACGATACAATACAGAAAGAGTATTAAAACAAAAACGAAAGACACAGAGATATTAAAAATTACAAAATAAAAATTTATTTATTTCAGCTGTTAACGATGATAACACGATCATCGAAAATGGTAATGGCGTAGGTTCGGGACCGGAAAAATTATGCAAAAAAGGGACAACTTACGCGGGAATCAAAAGGCCTCAGACGAAGAAGGAAAGATTTATATACTACTAGCTGAAAAGGCCCGGCGTCGCCCGGGCTTTGTATTTTGTAATTTGAAATTAACTTATGGAGGACTTCCGATGTTGAAACTCTAGGTCCTGATATAATAATGTATGTAGAATTCGAAATGAGGAAGAACAACATATGGCACTCAGACTATTCCCTCAAAAACGCTAGATATAGCTTTTTATGGCTCATAGAGGATGTCGAATGCTGCATTCCGTTGCTTCTACACATCATGCCTGGGAGGGGTTGAAATAAGAAGAAACATAAATTACATAAGATTGTATTGACTTGACGGAAAATTTTATTTCTCATCCTCATGTTAAACCGTTTCGGGCCTGAAATAAAATAGAAATGCAGTATCACTTTCATACTTTCCTCCCCTAAAACCCGGGACATAATATACTGCGAGTATAGGACTCAAAATGTTCCATCCCATGCTTAGGGCCTATGATAAATCTCACTAATACAAAGCCTACAGCTATGGATAACTGACTATTTACCGACTTCTGGTATAGCATACTCACACACTTAAGTTGCTCCTGCAATACGACCTCTTATTCTACATCAAAATGTGAAGTGAGAAAATATTTCTTATGTCGAGGGTAGAGAAAGTTATGTGACTGCATCACACTGTGCTTTATTTTCGTGTAATTCATTTTTCAGTAATTATTTTCGCCAATATATTACATGGAATCATAATTCGTTAAAGTCCAGCATTAGGCTATATAGTTGCCAAGGCCCTATGTAATCACAGTAAACAATTCACTGTTGCCATGTGAACTGAACAACATTCTTTTTTTCAGTAGAATATTCACAGAAATTATATAATTTTCAAGGGAAGGACTGATTTGTTTCAATTTTAATGTTGACCGCTATACTTTCCGGACTTAACTGGGTGTGTGTGCAAAATTCCGTGTAAATTGGTAAAGAAATGTAGATTTGTATAAGGAACAAACATACCCACAAACACACATTCGACTTTATATATTAGATTAACGTAACTAGTTGCAACCATTCCTGCCAAGTTTAATACCAATTTTTCCCTTTACAATCCTTTCCGCACAACCAAGCTTACATGAAATGGTTAGGAACGTACTCTGTAGTTTATAACTATAATTTTAGGCAGTATAAGTTCATAAATAAGCACTAACCATAATTTTAGCGCATTGTGTCCAATTTTCCAAGTTTTCCTGAGAAAATCAAATAGGCATTTACCTAAAAATGTGAGGTCTATATAATATAACTCATTCGCTAGTATGTTAGGATGAGATACAAGGAAAACTTGGGACTGGTCAGGAAGATCCCGCAACTTTAGTGCTGTAAAAGTTTGAGTCAACTTCATATAGAGCAAGGGAAACACGTGGAATACATTTGGTAGTATGAATGTTGTGGATCAATACTTGAAGTGGGCAGCTTGTTTGCATAGGTGACACTTCATGTATGAGGAGTTGTTAACTCGTCACATCGGTCGTTGTAGCAACACAACGAAAGTATCGGCCTATACTCCCAACTCTCGCTTGATCTGCCAAACTGCTGAATAGGGACTCAAAAATTCACAATAGCTAAAAGAGAGAATAAGCGATAAGTTCCACCACATGTGAAACAGAATGTCTTGCAGTCGGGCTGAGTATTCAAATATGCCCCATGTTTGAGCTTCATATGCAGACATTACCTCCTGTAGCTAATTCTAGCGTTTCTGGCGAATGTTTTTCACCTCATTTCTATTCAGTGAGGTTACTATAATAGAGAGGTCACTAGGAATTAGGGATGGGATATCGATATCGATTTTATCGAAATATAGATGTTTTGTTTTCGATAACCGACATTTTGACATCGACAATTCAGTTCCGATAATATCGAGATATCGATATTGCTCTTCGAAAATACCGATTTTCTCAATTCATGAACAAGAACAAAATGGAGGTTGTCAGACTTCCATTTAATTACATTATTATAAATATTTATTTATAAAAATTGGTATGATTCAACATTTTAGGCTATATGAAGTAGAAATTAATAATTATCAAAATCTGGTCATCAATTTAAATTTGCTGCCACAACGGCGTCTAAGTTACACTTACTCGTCAGAAGTAACATCAACAAGCAGTAATGCCAAACCATTCCCTAAATCGCTGTAGGGTACAAATTTACATTAAATGGCAGTAGTTTTGTTCCTAGAGCATTTAATCCGTTTCCATTCACTGGGCAGCAAAATTGTCAATGTGCACATGCGTGCATAGGCGTAGCCAGGCCGACCATATGGGGGGGGGGGTTATAACATCCGCGGGGTCTGGCGAGTATGGAAGGAGAGGGGGGTCCGGGGGCCCTCCCCCGGAAAATTTTAAAAATTAAGATGCAAAATAACGAGTTTTAAGCTTCCGGGGGTTCTCCCACGGAAAATTTTAAAAATTAAGATGCA
Organism: Ectobius pallidus; assembly: GCA_964059195.1. Taxonomy (NCBI): domain Eukaryota; kingdom Metazoa; phylum Arthropoda; class Insecta; order Blattodea; family Ectobiidae; genus Ectobius; species Ectobius pallidus. The sequence continues at coordinate 122,469,797 of CAXKWD010000002.1, forward strand.
AAATAAGTTTTAAGCTTCCGGGGGTCTTTCCCCGGAAAATTTTAAAAATTAAGACGCAAAATAACGAGTTTTAAGCTTCCCACGCTTTATACTTGTATTAAGCAATTTATGGGCAGACTTAAAAAAATTATACAATTTTCCATTTTTTATTCAATGGGAGGGGGGGTTCAAACCCCCAAAACCCCCCCCTCGCTACGCCTATGCATGCGTGATCTATATGTTTAACGGTTTCTAGGAACAAACGTATTATAGGTAACGCTTTTGATATAGGCCTAGTCGGATATCGATATTTTCTTACCGATAAAAAACTGTTACCGATATTAGAAACCGCTAGAATAGAATATTTTGCTTCCAATATCCTTTCCGTACTAGTAATAATGTTTAGGCCTACATTTATGGAAAATGAAAACGTGAAAGAAATACAATTTTTTAGGTTTATAATAGAAAAGAACGCAAATCTTTCTCTCTTCCTTTTAACGGACAGATGTCCCATAATCTACATATTAAAGAAAGATGTTAACATCGACGCCAGTAGTAAGCAACTCTCAGTTAACACGATATATTCATGTCGGTAGTGGTGAGATTCAAAGATATATTAATTTAATAATACTTTTTATGTCAATATGTCATACTGTTCCGGAAGAACGGGGAGCTTAATGGAGAGAGAAATCATTTTTAGTTTATTAATAAGCATTCAGCTTTAATGAAAAATATTAGGTATCTAATTTACTGTCTGATTTTAGAAAATAAAGTCAAGTTTAAGTATGCAAGTCAGAATTTTTATGTGAATTACTGGTAGATGATATAAGCAAACTCAAATTACTGCAAGACTTCTTAAAAAAATTTAAAGAATAAAAGTTATAAAAATTTTGCGCAGCACGGTAACACACTCCAGTCGTATTATTGACACGTGGATTTCATGAAGTTGTAATCTCCTGGTTCCTAATAATATGTCATCTGCATGTGTAAGATGTACTGCGCAACAAGGTCAGAGGCAGAAGAAGTAGGGGTGATTAAAACGTAAAATAATCTACCGATTAGGAAATATAAAACAAAGATCTTTAACTCATAATACGATATCATTTATATTACGTAAAGATCTTTTAATAACATGCTGCACTAAAATTTTGAAAAACGCCTTTTATCTTCTACGAAGAAACGAATTGAGAACAACATGGCTTTGTTTACATGAAGCTGAGACAACTAAATGAGACAACTTAAAGAGATGAATATTTTGGAATAAGAGCAAGAAAACAGCAAGATGTACGATATAATTTATCTTTGTTTAACATCTTCTTTCATGTGACTTTCTCTTTATAGAATGCCAGTAGAGGAAAATTTGAGAGAGCGGGAGAGGGAGGGAGAGAGAGAGAGATAGATCATTCACATCTGAAGTCCACAGTGGGATTCTTCATTCTATCAGTAGTACTTCACCTGACGGCTATATCCGGGAAAAATGATGAGCGTTTGGGAGGAGAGACTACGTTTGAGCCCTACCGCCTTAGCTGGGGCAATACCCAGGGCAACTTAAAAAAAAAATAACAACCCCAACTCAAAAGAAATTATCCCTTCCAAAATAAGGAATAACTATCGAAATAAGTAATGATAAAAATAATCTAAATTCAGGAGAAAAATAATAAGAAAGATAATTTGATATTAAAGGATACCTGTTTGTTCCCACCACCTGACGAACTCGAAGGTAACTCATCCACATGCCTATTTCGTATCAGTTACATGTGAGTAGCACGACCAACATACTCCACACCGACCACCCTCAAAACGCGAGCCCTTACGTGTGGTTTGATGCACACGTGGGGATAAAAGATTTGCACCAGTATACCTGTTCATTATTGGTCGACTACGAGAGATTCAGTCTGATTCTATCGAACCTTGTAGAGATTCAAGTGTACAACGGTCCGAAGAGAAATAATCAACTCTATGAATGACCTACACAGACCCGAATTTGAACTCGCGATCTCCCGTGCATAAGTATTCGATGTTACAGACTTTTACACACTTAATAAGTGTCAGATGCTCAATAGAATAACCTTTTTAAAGTGAATTTATGTATTTTCTCAACAAGAATCTCTAATATTCACTCCAATAGACTTCGAATCTACCAGCTTTGTTAAAAATCACACTTCCAATAACTATAGCCTACTAATATGGCATTACTCTTGCATCAGTATTTAAGTTAAACCAGTATCGTTCCTGAGGTTCCGTATAGAATCAGACCTGGTCGTTTTGTTTGGTATTCTGGCACTTTATCTATTAGCTTTGTGTTTGCCTAAACCACATTTAACGTGCAGCAGATGATGGTCAATCCAGCTGATATCGTGGGATCGCTAAAGCGTGATCCGTAGTTCCTGGGGTACGGTTCTCAATTACCATCAAATTACTGATGCGTTTTACAATATGTGCTTTACAGTGCAACAGTTTCATCTCCTTGCATAAACATTGATTATCGCTTTGAAAATTTAATGCGTTCCAATGAACCTAAAAAGGCAGAGATGGGGCGAAGCAAAATATTACACTTTAAATCTTGATAATGTTAAAATAGGGCGAGTTTGCCGGTCCTGCGAAAATAGATTTACTGCACAGGTCGTAAAACAGGCCTTTGCACTCAGAAGATATATTTCATCATTTGCGTGCCTAACCTACGCTACACACATTGAATATATTTTTCTCTTTATAGTCTTCTTATGTGTGCTACATGACTAAATGTTTTCAATTAATGGGGTATGACTGAGACCAAAAAGTAATACTGTACACCTAATGGAATACAAGTTGGCTCTGTTTCACCCAAACTGATATGGATTCTAAAGATCAAAGAACTTCTGACATATTATTCCTTAGTTAACAAAAGGAAAGTATCCTACCACAATTTTCGGAATTGAACAAAATTCTTGGAAATTTATGCCACAGTTAAGTATATCAGCTTATATATGGCAGATTAACACAAATGTCTAGTGAGACGTTTTTTTAAACGATTTTAAAAAATGCAATTACCGATGAGTGAACACCTACGAGACAACACGAACACATAGGACGAGACACAGATGCTCATTCCGAATAAGGCGCGGACAGGATGAAGGTGATACTGACTGCCAGACGATATCCGGGAACTACTATGGCCTGAAGTTTCCTGACATTCGTCTCGCAAGCGAGGAAAACTCCGGTAAAACCCACCTAGGAAACCCGGGCCCGCTAAGTGAGGTAAGGTAGGTCACCATCAGAATTTCTACGCTAATAGGCCTAATATTACCGTCATTATGTATGGTTATTGATATTATAATTGAAAACTGTGTGTCTCCCATCATACAGTACAGTCTAATAACTTACATCGTCGGTACATAACGGTTGGGGGATTAGCACAATGTGATATTTCTCAGAAACGCTAAAACTAAAGAAACAGACTCGTCTATTGAAACGAGTGCAGCTATTATTTAATCTGAAAATACTAGAAAGCTCGGTATTACAAATGAGGCTAAAGACATAATCAGTTCGCAACAACGAAACGACTGCGCCAGAAGACGTAGGGAAATGAAAAGTCATCACTTACCGTTGCAGACATCTTTGAAGCAACGATAACTGTTAACTGTTGCCGTAAAGCGAAGCAGTTATATCTTTTCATTAGGCCTCTTTCCCCAATATGGCAGATTAGCTCTATAAAGTTTGAGTAGAGCTACATAGTGGCTTGGTTGTGCGTTCAAAGTGAAGCCTATTAAGGCAATGCTATCACAGACATGGACCTCTCTTCCAGTACGATGGAATTGCCCATACAATTAGTTTAGAGATGCTACAAGTAGATGTTAAACTCGCACAAACAATCTAACGAAGTAAAATTCCTTCTAGGCAGCTTGCATATACCCTTTAGAGCAGTGTTTTTCAACCTGTGGGTCGCGACCCCCTGGGGGGTCGCGAAGCCTCTGTAGGGGGGCCGCGAGAGGTCGAGAAAACTTCAGTTTTTTTTATACAACATATAATTTGTGAGACTTAAATAAAAAGTCGATAAGAGTTAAAATTATTATATTTAACAAAATTTCCATATAATCAATCATACAAGTCAGAAAAATGCTAGTTTAAAACATGTTATTACAACAACAAAAAATACTAAAAATGTGTTTAAATAGAAAATGATTACATCTGTGCTTGATTATCTTAAATAGCAGTATGTATTGTTAACGCAAAATGATACTCTTTATGTTATTTACACAAACTCATTAACAAGAAATAAAACCTTCGAGTAATCGTTCATTTTAATGTGAAGGTTGCGCTTGAGTTTGTTCAATTAATTTCTCCCATCGTGGATCCGTTTTTGCCACATTAAGTATTAAATCGTTTTCCAAATTTAAGCGATTTCTTAGTTTTCATTTTATTCGCGCCATTGAGGAAAATGCCAACTCGCACAAGTACGAGGTAGAAAATGGAATCAAACACTTCAAAGCCTCGGTTGTTAATTCCGGGTATTCTGTTCTTCTTTTTAACCAAAACGTATCCAAATTTTCAGACTTGAATTCCAAGTGTAACATCCCATCGGCAGATAGTTCCAGCAGATTCTCTTTGAGCTTAGTTGCTAAATTTGCCTCGTTTATAGCTGCATTTAAAAACGGATTTAAGATCCATCTTTGCCCAGTGTTATCCGATATCTCTTGCAGTGAGAAGTAATGACACAATTCTTTCTTCAAATTATGTAACACCATTTTCATACCAGATATATATGAGTTGATGTTGATCTCGCTTCCGACTTCTTCAATGAAAGACTGTGTGGACGAAAATGAATCAAAGTTGTTTTGATTTATAGATGACTAGCTTAAAAGACCCGGCGTCGCCCGGGTTTTGTATTTTGTAATTGGAAATTAGCTTATGAAGGATTTTAAATTTTAAATTCTAGGTCCTTATATAGGCATTTATAATTTGAAATAGGAAGAACGACTTATTACACTCAAACTATTCCCTCAGAAAACGCTTGATATAGTTTTTTATGGCTCATAGAGGATCTAGAATTTTGCATCCCATCGCTTGTACAGTGCACAGCAAGCCTGGTAGAGGTTTAAATAAGAAGAAACAGAAATTCCTGTAACATAAAATTGTAATATCGAGGCGGGAAATTTCCCACTCTTATGTTACCATAAAGCCGTTTTGGAGATGAAATTAAACAGAAAGCATTATCACTTTCATACTTTTCTCTCCAAAAACCTGCGATATAATATAATAATATACACATTACCATACCTCTTTTGTTTTCTCTAGAAAGTTATGTGATTCCATTATTTTAGTGGATTTCATTCTGTAATATTTATTTAAAACATGAATTATTTTGATAACTTCTCTTATTTGTCAAAAGTGCATTTCATTTGTTTTTTCCAAGCCCACCTGATACCATTTGGCAACAATATATTCTGTGATTTGGAATGGATAATTCTATGTAAAAAGGGACTAAGTATTTTCAAAAACATTTAATTTTTGGCATTTAGAATCAGAATTTTTCAAAATCCTTTCCTAGTGAGCACCTACATTATGAAACGAAGGTACTGTCAAAATTCCAAATCTCTACCTGTTATAGTTTAGGCTGTACGTTGATTCCTGTCATTCAGTCAATCAGTCAGTCAGTCATTCATTCAGTCAGTCAGGACAAAGCCTTTTATATATATAGAGATGACCACAATTCAATTTTTTTTATAAAGCCATGAAGTTTGTCTTTTGCTGCAATGACATTTTCATCACGCCCTTGAAGACTTTTATTCAAGTTATTTAAATGTTCAAATAAGTCAGAAAGAAAAGCCAATTTTAAAAGGAATTCCGGGTCAGAAATGAATTCAGAGTAATGTGACTTGGCTTGCTGTAAATATACCAATAGTTCAGCGCGAAGTTCCATAACTCTGGTCAGTACTTTGCCTTTTGATAACCACCTAACCTCTGTATGGTAAAGCAAATTGCGGTGTAGTGTCCCCATATCTTCACAAATGATTCGAAACAATCGAGTCTGCAACGCTTTTCCTTTAATAGAATTTACAATGTTAATAAAGATATTAAGAACTTGACTGTATTCTTGCGGTAAGGATTTGGCTGCAAGAGCTTGGCGATGGAGAAAGCAATGCATCCAACAAGCGTTTGGCATCTGTTCTTTCAGTCTAGCAATAAATCCACTCTTTGCACCAGTCATGGCTTTTGCTCCGTCACTACAAATAGCAATGCATTTTTGTGCCCAATCGATATTCATATCTTGCGTAGCTTCAAGGAACATGTCATGCAAGCATTGACCTGTAGTATTTTTGGGAAGTGCCTTGCAAAATAGTATTCTTCCATTATTATTTCATTGGATTCAAAACGCACAAAAGGTACAAATTGCGCACAACCCGCAATATCCGTTGATTCATCAAATTGCAGGGATACAAAATAACTTTTCTTTATTTTTTCTATGACTTGATCACGAACATCAGACGCCATATTGCTTATCCTGCGTTGAATGGTATTGTCAGAGAGAGGTATACTTTTGAGCTTTTCGACCTCTTGCTTGCCAAACATAATCTTTGCTATATCTAAAGCCGCTGGTAAAATCAAATTTTCGGCAATACTGTGAGATTTCCCTGCTTTAGCCACACGAAAAGCTACTCGATAACTAGCGAGCAACGCTTTCTCATTTAGGTTGGACATTTGTCCTATAGCAGTTTTTTGATGTTCAAGAGCTTTTAATTTTCGCTCAAAAAATTCCACGGATTAATTTTTTTCATTAGGATGTTTTGTGTTTAGGTGGCGTACCAACTTCGATGGCTTCATGCTTTCTCTTGACAAAATTTCAAAGCAAATTACGCAAAACCCAAATTTTAATTGTCGTCATAAAGACGTTTTTTCTTTATTCCACTACTCCCGCTAGACGTTGATGGTTCTGATGATCTGTTCAGGAATTTATCCATTTTCAATTATAACAACTCAAATAAATACGTACCGTAAAACAAGTGGTTCGCGCTCTTCAAACATCAGTAGTAAAATCATTATGTATTAATATACAATGTCAAAAACCTAAAAAGCTAAAATAGTCAGTTACATAAAGTAAGTTACTAAAGTATAAAAATCGTTGCTGTCCCTCATAGTTACTCCAGGGTATGCATTTCGACATACAGTAGAGTTTTCATTACATACCCAGGCGGCTTCAAAGGAATAAACCATTAAGTCGGTGTTTCTTTGTGTTAATTGATCTGACCAATTCGGTCTTGGTTTTCGCTTTCCAAAACACAAACAACGTTGCAATATCCTCTCGCTGTTATCACTGACATTTTTTCCCAAGCTTTAATCAATTCACACATGTTAGTAGTAGTAGTAGTAGTAGTAGTAGTCGTAGTAGTAGTAGTAGTAGTAGTAGTAGTAGTAGTAGTAGTAGTAGTAGTAGTAGTAATAGTAGTAGTAGTAGTAGTAGTAGTAGTAGTAGTAAATGATTATTTTGCCTGGCAGAGTTAAGGCCATAAGGCCTTCTCTTCCACTCAACCAGGTTTGAAAAATATATACAATGTAGGTTTACATTAATAACAAAGTAATGGACATATCTTTCTCCTACCTAAAATATTAATAACTACAGTGAAATCTCAGCAAGACGCTCTTCAAGGCTCCGCGTAAAAATAGCGTATTACACGGAGCCGCGTATTAGCAAGAGTGGGTCATTTTTAGATTTAAAAAAATTTTAATACCAAGATATGAATAAAAATAAACATTTGTTGACTCAAATTAAGGATTAAATACAGTAATTATGCTGAGGGGTATTTTATATTCTTTCCTTTCAGTTAAAAAGTAAGAACAAATACAGTGCAGTACTGAAGTAAAATTCGTAAACCGCTTCACGATTTTCACTATTGTTCTAAGCGTCGAAGAAGGGATTCGTAATGATTCCGCCAACTGTTTTTGATTCACACTCGTCTTTTCATCATGTTTACGGAGAATTTATAATTTCTCCGATATCGACAAAGCTTTCCGTTTCACTCCTTTACTCATGTTGGCACTAACAAATCACTTCGCACTTCCACCAAGATCAAGTCACAATGCGATTTAAAACTGGCAGCAAGGAGGACCGTGGTGGACTGAATCCGTGCTTTGAATAAACTTGCAGGTAATCAAGAGTTGCATTCCATTCTATTGAACATGCGAGCGCTAACGGTAAATGTAGAAGTCTGGAAAATAATTTCTCAGTAGGCCTATCCTTAAAAGCACGATATTTTAGAATTTTCGGCAGACGAAAGGGTGTATTAAATGGGATGACAAGCATTTTAAGAGGTGGATTTTATATAGGTTTATATAGTGATTCAAGGGACCAGATGAAAAGAGCGTAGGCCTATAGCGCGGGATAGCGTAACAAACGGGCGTGTATTATCGGGGTTTTACTGTATCTTATATTTGTGGAGGAGGGTTTTCCCTCATCTGTGAGAAGAATGTCGGATAATTTTAAGCCTTTGTGGTCCTTGGACATCATCTGGCCGTCATTGTCATATTCATTCCTTAAGCGCCTTGTTCGGAATGACTGTGTGAGCGACTGTGTCTCGTCCTTTGTATTCGTATTGTCTCGGAGGTGGTCTCAGCATTGTGCGGATCACTCAAAGGTGAGGCCCTCCATGCCAAAGGTATCCCTCCCCCAAAGATCGCCGTCCCGTACGGCCCGGGCGACGAGGGCCGCATAAACGTCCATACAACGGAAGAGGTTAAACTAAGAAAAAGGATTAATAATTTATCCCATAATGACTAGGGGGCGGATTTCTATGACATGTCATATTTTTCTCCTTTGCATTATTTCAGGTTTCTGACTAATTTAAACCCGATTTCAAGCATTCTGATGGAAATGGAACGGCTTTTACTGTGCATATAACTGCATATTTAGGACATTTTCAACTATTGTATCATATTTAGTATGAATAATCATATTTAGGTCATATTTTTGGCATATTTGTGTGCATATTAAAGAAATTTTGAAGTTTCATATCATATTTTGTAAATTTTGCAATATAATGATACTTTTTGAGAATTTACAGATATTTTAAATAATTAACATTATATTTTAATAAAATGAATTGTAATGAAACTTTAAAAAAATATATACTCAATGTGTAAGTGGTAAAATCATATTTTAAATTTTACTGGTCATATTTTAATGTTTTTAGGTCATAAATGCATGCATATATCCTATTTTTAGGTCATAGAAATCCGCCCCCTAGTAATGACTCAACAATATTATACATACCTTACCAAATAGCGATCATTACACAATAGTCAATAACTGAAAAATGTTTCTTGGTAACCAAGCATATCATGTTCCATTTTCTCTTACGCCCTAAAATAGTTTAATAGAATTTCAACTCAGCATCTGCAGTCATTGCTGAGTTGAAATTAACGCTGCGAAACCTTTTTTTAGTTACAAATTGGACATTCGCGCATCCCTGGGCTTCCACTAATACCTCTAAACCTTTCAAATCTCTCAAGCATCAAAATGATGAATGGACACGTTATCTATCTTCCCTCTAAAGCCTACTTGTATAATGCACTTCCGAGGATGTGGAAGGTTTTAGCCGTTCAACAAACAATATACGAGTTCATAATATCATGTCAGATATAAAAGGCATTTATCATGCATGAATCGTACGTTATGCGAACCACCGACAATAAGGTAACCACTTGGCTCTTCGTTGTTACAATTCACGCACTCTAATGAAGTATTAAGCTTCAAAGAACCATTCATTCCAAGCCAGGAAGCAAAACAATAATCTGCTTTTTGTTTTCATTATAATGCGCATTTCGAAACAAATTTTCGGCAGTAAGTCTTTGAAGTTCTGAAATACTACTTAATGAAATTAAGCTGGAACAGTATTTAAAAGATTATATATATACATACATATATAATTATATATATAAGCATGCGCGAGAGAGACAGGTTATAAAATACCTTAAATAACAGTGTTCTGTTAATTCCTCAGCCCATCCCTTATTGAAACGTCTCTAACATAGGAAGGAGAAGGTAGAGCTTGAAAAGTCAAGTAATTTTGCACAAGGACTATCTCAATGAATGGGTGGAGGAGTATTTACTTTGCTGTGAATATAAATGAATGACATAAAACAATGCTAGTAGGACTTGAAAAATACTGTACACAAAAACTGCCATTGGTAAAGAAAAACTCTTCATATGCACAATATAGGCTACAGTATTACAGTGTTTTGCAGATGACAAGCCGTTTGTCCGCGGTCCAATCAGAGATGGCGAGACGGAGGGAAGACTCTTCCTGGTAGCGGCGCCTCTTTAGCTCGTACACGTGATTGGCGGTGAAGGAAATGGCTTCTCATTTGAAAAATACTGTAGTATAAAACACAAAGAGAAAATAATAATCTGCTTAATGAAGCAAATTTCTGATAATATTTCTGTCTTCCTTTGGTAGGAACAAACATTAATTCTAACACCATGTATTTTCCTGAGTGAGTACTTTTCTAAGGGAAACAAGTTCTTAAATTTAACCGTGCTTGACTCGAACAAGTATTACCCATACTGTTCTAATTATTTTCGTACCAGCAGAGGAAAACATAAGGGATAAATATGCTATTTGCGGGTACACAACAAAGCTGGCAGTTTTTTGTGCCAATCAAATAAAAAGGCATTATGCAGAACACACATTCCGCGAAATGATGCAACGTCGAGGCAAGTGTATTCATCACGCAGTGTTTGTTTGTACACGCATGGCAGAGTTCATTGCCACCGGGATAATCTATCTGTAGGCGTGCAGATGCCATTCTACGGAATATGTCAACCATAGGCGTAACGAGGGGGGGGTTTGGGGGTTTGAACCAATAATATTTTTAAGTTTGCACATAAATTACTTAATAAAAGTATAAAGCGTGGGAAGCTTAAAACTCGTTATTGTGCATCTTAATTTTTAAAAATTTCCGGGGGAGGACCCCCGGACCCCGCGGATGTTATAACCCCCCCATATGGTCGGCCTGGTTACGCCTATGTTGTCAACCTAATATATCATTCAACATAAACGTAACCACAAAACGCGAAATGAGTTTCAGATTTATTCTAATTTCAATTAAAGATATAAAATGGAGATTATATAAAACCAGTAAAACGATATGAAACCAGCTGAGTTCAGCTGGGTAAGTAGTCTCAGGTTATCTATTGCATACATCATGACAGGCCTACGTAAAATGTCTCAATCTAAATAAAAATTATTGAGGACGCACAACTCGTAAAATTGAAATTGTTTAGTATCACGGAAACAAACCATTAGTAACGAAGACAATTTTTATTTCTCCATTTTCTTCATATGTGATATCAGAAAGAAATGGTTAGCGGTATGTAAATTACAAAATGAATTCCAGGTTTCCGTGCAATAGTCTCGTTTGCAGCATTGTATTAGAACCGAACTGAACCGAATTCATACAAAATTGTACTCTAGATCAGCGTTTCTCAACGTACGGTCCGCGCACCACCAGTGGTCCGCGAAGATGGTGCAGATGGTCCGCAGAATAATTAAAAAATATCATAAAGCAAGTGGAAAGTAAAGAAGTAATTTTTTCACATATTTCGTTATAATGACCTATAATTAATACCCCAAATATTAAGAATATCATAAAGCACGTGGAAAGTAAAGAAGTAATTTTTTCACATATTTCGTTATAATGACCTATAATTAATACCCCAAATATTAAGAATCTAGGCCTTCTTTTAAAAATGGGATATAAAATTAGGGGTCCGTAAAAGTTTTTAGACATTTTAGAGGTCCTTGGTTTCAAAAAGGTTGATAAACCTGCTCTAGATCATTCTCTACATCTATCTGTACGTAATAATCTGTTGTTAAAGTTTTATTTGTGTTTAATGAGTACTACCGCTACAATTGTCAACGAACATCGTCTAACTGAGCACAGATATCAACAGAGTGTCACCATTTTCTTTTGTGAATCCATAATGGGGCAATTCTGCCACAAAATACATGATAAAATGTGATGGAATGAGTAGATATGCCTGTTAGCAGGTGTAAGGAAAACTACATTCGAATCTGGAGTACAGCGCCATTGAAACACAAACGGTGCTTCCAGAAAACAGTTGTGCGCCAACACGGTAAATTTGAAAATGCGCACCGAAATCAATACCGGAAATCTAAAGGAAGCGGTTTTTTAAATGTCAACCTGTGTAGAGAAGTTCGTGGATTAAAATCCTGATATAAGTTATTATTATGGGTACGTATTTTTTAAAATGTTTAGGCGCATTATTTTTATGAATTATCGGAACTGGGCGCCCTGGAATTATGCTAAGTAATTGGTTGAGCTAAAATTTTTACATTGTTCATAGACTGAATTTATTACATCTCCCCGCTTTGACGTCTCCAGATCGCAGGACTCCGCTTTCCAAGGCTTGTTGAGAGAGAGAGCTATTGACTAGTCTTGGCAGCGATCTGCCCGCCGTCTTTGTGCCCTTAATATAAAAATAACCTAACCACTAACAATTCTTTACAATACTGCATTACAGTTTCATGCCAGAATGATTAAGAAATGTTTAATACATTAAACAGATATTATAGTATGTAACTGAGTTCCATTTACATCCGTTCTCACTGAATTTTTAAAACTTCCACTCGTATTCTTTTATCTGAATTCCTCGTAGTAGTACCTCTAGAACCTCCACATTCTGCTTGCCTCTTTTGCATTCAGGAAAAGTTGACCTGACTACATGCAGTACGCTGGGAATCAAAATCGATACAGGATATATGTAAAACAGCATCAAGCTATGACTGTAAACAAGAACTGAAGTAAACAGATGTCTCAGGTGTATTCTACTACACCTGATGTGTACTTTTGTGAGATATAGTCTCGAATAAACAACGCATATACTCTTCTAATTATTTCTCTAATAACATGTTATTAACTCAGGTATATCTCATAGTACAGGGCAGATCAAAAACATTTCCAAAGGTTGAAAACTCTTCAGATGTACAACTGTAAGCTTACAGTCGACCGAAATATATAAAAGTATTGAAATTTACATAAAGAAGAAAGAAAATTAACATATTTATGTAAATGTGAAGTGCATTTTCAATTAAGTATCAGCCTATTGGAAAATTCGAAGTGACGTTGAAGCTGATGTGAAAGAACTATATGACGTTGACCTGAAACACTTCCAATTGTCGTAATAACGGAATTTTAACAAAATACCAACACGCATTACGTAAAGTTTTAATAATTCATATCGTACTTACAAATTGTATTTATGAATCAGTAAATATTATTTCCTTCATAAACACAACCTTTCCAAGCAAGCCTAATTAGGAAGTTTATTTGATTTTTCAGAACTAATCTCGATGCGCTGAATTCCATGCGGGGACATGGGCTACTGTTTGACCCTTATTTCCGTCTTTCGACTTTTGGCTTCCATGTCAGTTATCTTACAGGGGTCATAATTCATTGTCCAATTTAAAAAAGAATCAGAGAATTTGCTTTTCTGTATGATATCCTAAATTTTGAAACAAATATTAGTGGTGTAATTCTTAGAGGATATTTTTTTAAGAGGAGGATGTAAGTACAAGTGCGTGTCACTGGAAGCGTTTATCCGAAAGGGTGTACATCAATTGAGCGCGAACTGATTAAAAATGCACCAATTGAGCGCGGGGTCAGATTTGGGTGTACATCAATTGAGCGCGGTGGTTAGTTTTGAAATGCATCAATTGAGCGTGTTATAAAGTAATTCTTCTATATACTGTTTCCTCTTTTTATATGTAGGATTGGCTCTAACAATAATCCCTAGGCGAGAGAAATGTTGTGTGCAAAGTGTGGCAACGCTGATCCTAGAGAATTTTTGTTTTAATGTAATTAGTGTATGGTAACACTGGGTACTAGTCACTTACCTTTGTTTCACATCTCCTCTTGCGTCTTTTAACGGTTACCATTACTTACTTGTAATTCAAACAGTGCAGTAATGGATAGTGACTATGTACTACACCATATTATAGGCGAGAACGGCTCTGATTTAATATTACTAAGTGGATATAAGTTCCGTAACATACAATGTACAGAGAGTCCAAGTCTCTACAAAATGTGGGAAAGGGAATTGCTGCGGTTGGTCCAAAAGTGAGCGTTGCGCTCAATTGATGCATTTCAAAATTGACCGCCGCGCTCAATTGATGCATTCAGTTCTGGTAAGCTTTTCTCTTGCGCTCAATTGATGAACTCCGTATCCGAAAGTGTAATTCCTTTCAATATGAAAAACAAAATATCTCAAGAACTTTTTGTCTGATTTCGTTAAAATTCTCCCGAATTTTCTTTACGTAGAGGAGTAAAAATTACTAATTTGATGGAAAATCTCCGAAAACAATAACCAATATTGGAATGGAAATTTAAAAATTATGCATTTAATATCCAAGCAGATATGATGCTCAATGAGTAAATATTTTTACAATAAGGACTCAGATTTAAGGCGGAAAAATGTAATTGACAAAAATTATGTTTATGTGATTTCTTTTCACAACAATTCAAAATGTAAAGATTATATAAAAAATAATTAGTTGTGTTATGTACCAAACTGGTAATTCTGTGAACAGCAGATCTCGCGTCCAAAACAATCTAAGATCTAATCTTAATTATCAGTTAAAACACCATTATCTTGAAACGCAATCAAAACGAAAAATCCTTGCACAACAACAAGATTAAGGAACATTCACGCCAAATTAGAAGTAAATCGAACGACGCGTTTGGTCGTGACTGCGTAAAAAACAAAGTTACAAAATGCGGGCGAAAGAATGTTGCCAACCAAAAAAGCCTGAATTCCACTACATACGAAATTACAAAAGAGTTTTATTTTATTAATATCCTAAGCAAAAGCTAAATGAAATGATTTTCCTTTTACAATACACGATTCAAAATAAATAAAGCGTAGTACAAAGTTATAAAACCTTGACAGGCTCATACGAATAATAAGACTCGCTAGCGCTTGATTTGTTAACTTCCTGCTTGCCTGTTAAGTTCCATGCAAAGGTCTTACATCACAGTTAAAACAATTCTCTCTCTTCACAACTGCGCAAAAATAAATTGTTTCAAATATCTCTATGCTGTTCGCAAGCAAAGCTGATAGCTTTCAGCATACGTTAGTGAATTAGTAATAAAGCACTAAAGCGCTAAGCTTAGTAGATCCGACATAAGCATTATCTAGTACAATTAATATAACATGACCCCACCTCTATGTTATCAAGAAAATGTAATCATCCCTACATTTCCCGCTATTTACTTCCCGCGGCGGGCACCTCTCCTACATAATCCATGGGATGAGTCCTCCATAATATGGCGGGTAAGTAGTTTAGAGGAGGCATGAGTACGCAGAGAGTGCATCCTAATTGAAAGCTGAGGACAAACATCACTTCCATGCTCTATGTGGCGGCTACATTATTTTCTGTGCTGAAAGGCTGCTTTCAGAGATTTGCAGCAGGCAGGGTGTAATTTATGGCACCTATGTAATGCAATGGACGGAAAGGGATTTTCTACTTACATTCTGTACAAATGTACATATTAACATTGAGAATTACTATTTGTGCCGCCGGTATATGGAATTGAAATATTATAAAAAGTGAACTTATCCCTTTCATTTCTACAAACCTTCAATTGTAAAAGTAATTCGAATATACTACTGTATATGCAATTAATTCTATTTCGTTCCTATAGCCTACGAACAAGTTAACTTAATCTTTACCATCTTTATTCAATTAAGTACATACTAAACACTCAGCTAATGCATTATACGTGAAATAAATTGTTAGGATTAGAGGATGCATTAATATTCTAGAAAGCTAAGTCTGTATGCGTTACAAGTAACAAATTATACATTTGTACATTTTAACGAAAAAACAGCAAGAGCAACAGGAAAGCTGATATAATTAACACACAAAACAAACGCACTAAAATCTAGTAATAAACAAGTTTAGGGATGACGAAGATTCGTACTAAATATGCAAATCTAATTTGGAGGTTTACCAATGAAATAATGAATAAATTAAATGACAGTACACAAATAAAGTGTCCGCGACAAGGTATATTTATTACGAAAATTCACTATTATAGCAAGATATTACGCGTAAATATCAACCAACGGGCTCTACTAAAAAATCTTTAGCTTGAAATACAACTAAACACATTTATGTAGGGAGTACAGGAGCGTAGCACATCGTAAGGGTGAAATGTATTAACGTTTTCAAAAATTTGTATACCAATTTTTTAATGATAAATGATAACCTATCGCAATAAACGTTTACAAGAAGTAGTGATAGGCTATCTGTACGTTTTTACATATTAATATTTTGAGAATTACCGAATTTGTACTTTTTTATGCATTTAATCTAAAATATAAGTTAATTACTTTTCCAGTCTATACAGGTAAGTACCTGAATAACCCAACTCTTTAAGTATGTCGTATTATGTTAATAACATTTACAAATTATAGGGCAAGTAAATAAAATAAAGACAGTAGAAAAGTTGGTCTTGAAAATATCACTAATTTCCTATTTTAAAATTAAACAGAAATGAAGCCAGTTAAAAACGTGGGCTTCATACAATGAGATCCATTGGCCCATTTACCAAGCACGTATTTAGAAATTAGTTTCTGGGGGTCTTAAACGGACTGACTTTAAATTGCTAACATTTTCCACTCCTGAGTCAAACAACATTGACTTCTTTCCAACCAATGCTTTAAAAATCCTCATATTTTGAGGGGTCCGGTCCCCCAGAACCTCCCATAAATAAGTTACGTCCTTGCCCTTTACGTAATAAACGTGGAAACCAAATTTGGTTGTAATAAACATAGAAGAAAACAGTTGTAATTTTAGTGAAGTGTATCCTTAAATAGTCAGCCACCTTGGGTGGGTCGATAGCACGCCTACCTTCCACTCTGGCGGTCCGGATTTGATTCGCGGAACAAATCCGCCGTGAATATCCCCTCAAGAGATCTCTAGGGGTCGTTCTCGACCCGGTAGAACTAATACTATTACTATTACTACTACTGCTATTACAATGACTACCCTTAAATAAATGCTTACAGTTTCAGCTAAAATTACAGAAATACGGCCTTCACTTAGAGGTAGGATTATGCAATTAGACGAAACTTGTATAAGAAAGATGGAATGCGGAGAAGTGTAGGGCCGTGGTATACAACGCGTCGTTTATAAGGATATTGCAGTTAGCACATGTGCATTCAAGCCACGAGCGGAGCATCTATCTTGGGATGCAGACGTTGTATTACTGCTACGTAAAACAAATGGCCATCTTAAGAAACATCACTTAACCCTCTCTCCTCTTTGCTGTACTGTTTAATCCCACAGCGAGTATACAAAATTATCATCAAGGCTTTATTTTAAGCATGTTTAATAACCCTATTGCATCTTCTACATGACTAGTTTTAAATATGACAAATTGGGCAAGGGATTTAATACTTGCGCCATCACAGACCGCCAGTTTAGATAAAAGACCTCACAACTCCAAAATGGCCGTAGGAGACATGAAAAACGTTACAATTCCAGAATTAGATGGATGTAAACAGTTCAACTACAATCGATTACAGCGGCAAAATCGATTTTTCTTCTAGTGATTGGAGTTGTTGAATAAACAAATCGGAATTATTCGAATGATTTAATGCTACGCGAAGCCACAAGTGGGACGATTCTCAGCAGTCATATCACTTCGGTTAACATCGTTAATGCGGTACAAGTTTTGCAGGCAAGAAAGGCATATATATGAACGTACAGCTACCATGCGCACAGCGCAATGTTGCCAGACTGTCGGTCCTTAACATAACATCGTACTGCAGAAGACACAGCATACTTAATTTATGGATCTTTGCTCTGTGAACGCTAGTAGTAGAATGCCGTTAACGCAATATCTGACAGCGCTGCGTGAAATTCCTATTGGTTTGGGTGTCGCAGTGTGGCCAGCGGGAACCAATCGCAGTAGATCTTGTAACAAGATGAAATTGCTGAGATACATTCCAATAATGATTTGAGTTATCAATCGAGTTAGTTGTTAGTGGTACTCAGCTATTCGCATCGCGAGTTCTCAGATCCTGCATTCATCCGAGTACTTTCTCATTCAAATGATGATTCGACTCTTTATATTTACTCGAGAACAGATTTTGCCCATCACTACTTCTTCCCACACAAGGCTTCGACAGAAACATAGAGCTGTTTTTCCTTAATATAAACTTAAAATGGCTAATTGCGGAAATGCAAGGACCCCCTCCTAAACTAACGATATAAAGTTGCGTCCTTTCGAATTCCTTTGAATGAAATATTGGTAAATAATTTGCAGTAGTTCGATTTTTTATATTAAGGGGATTCAGAAATACTGATTTAGAAATGATTTTTTTTAGTTTAGTGTAAAAATTAACGCAAAACCCCCTCTACTATATTCCACGTTAAATCCAGACACCAATTCGATTTGAGGGCATTGATTGCTTACTCTTCTGTGACTGTATGTTATAGATTTCGTTTATTTTATTTTACCTTATGCGGTGAATTTAATTTAAGATCTTTTAAAGCTAATCCTACAGTATAACTGTGCTAAACTTTATGCCGTTTGGGTAACAACTGCCAGCGCACGCAAACTTTAATCGCCGTTTTCTGAGTTTCAATTTGCTAATTATTTTCCAACATTCAAAATATATCTTCTCCCACAATAACAGAGATGCAGTTATGAACTTTATATTGTGTAATCAAATGACGGATGAGATTTACCGTATAGGCCTTTTTTTTGCATAATCATAACTGTTTTAACTTTTCATTTTTCTGTGTAAAGTATTTTTTTTACAGAAAAAGTATAAACAATACAATTAATTCCATCAGGAAATTTGTGAAGCGAGCATCAAAGAATTTCATACTAAAATATTCACCTTTGTATTTTAAAATTTGTTGTTGTTGGAAATAGATTTGAATTACGATTAAAATTCAATTAAATTAATTAATATCTAAAAAAATAAAGTGACATTAAGATGAAAGTTTTAATTTTAATTAAGTGAGCAAAATTACAAGTTTCCAGGACAAATAGTTTTTAAGTAGCACTTACATTAATGTCGACAAATCGTAAAACTAATTTTAAGACTCTTTTTTCAAATTAGGGAAGAAATCTGTATGCCCAGATATCTAGGTAACGATACACTATAATATATTGCATAGTAAGCATTATCTTCTACATAGATTTTCTGACATTCTTTTCTTTCTAAAGTCGCGCCAGTCGGAAGTTCGTGACACATTTCCAATTCTTTACAAGCAAATGAGGCTCTATACGTGCACCGAGACATCTGCCATTCGAGCATAAAAGTGATATGTATTTCTCTTCCTTTATAACGCGAAAGTACGTCCTATATCAAAGGTCACAATATTACCGTTGCTGTTTCTGCAGGCTATTACGACATAAAAGTAATATCACTAGACTGAACCCGTGTTACATGTTTCCCAAGAAAAAAGGAAGCGTGTCCCAAAATCAATTTATTCTTGCACCACCTAACAGGCCTACACTACGTTCCATACGAAGACTAAGAGAACCTACAAAATTGAAATTTCCCCTTGCATTTTCTATCGGCTGCAAAAAGGCTGGGTCAATTCTTGATCGTTAGAAAATAAAGTTCTATGAAGAGGTTTACAATAAGTGTAAATGAACTTACAGTAATTGCTGTGAAGTTGGTTCATTGGAAAATACCTCATCCTTCTGTTTCCAAGGTTGTGAGTTCGTTTCCCGTTAATTTGTCAATAAATGATGTTATGCTAGACTTCTAAATACATTGTGGGCTGTTACAAGCCTGTGAAAAATATAACAACACTAAAGAAAAAGCCTGTTGTTGAGATAGTAGGCCTATCTTGTTCGCTTGCTAGATATAGGCTATGACCAGAAACTTGTAATTAAAATAATTCAGGATCGTCTGAGATTGGAATGCAGAGTCAATATTGCCTACTCATTCGTATTTATTGACTGTAGCAACTTGGCTTGCTAATACAGAACAGTCATATCTAGGTAATTCAATATTGGTTCCAATGGTAATTTTATCATGGTTCCAATGGATTTTAAGTTCCACAATTAAAGATCCCGCACGACATCTGTGTCGATTGCCTACGTCTTTGCATTATGTTTTCGTTGGGACTGTAGCGTCGACTGGCCTGCTACCTATCTCTCTCGTACAACAGTACCTCCCTTTCTATTTGTGAAGGCCAAGCTACCTCTCTCTCTCGCACAATGGCATTTCTCTCTCTAGCGAGTAACGGTCGTCATCGGAACAGATTTCGTGCGAGATCTTTACATCCTTATTTAATTCCTCAGATAAACTCACCATTGACTCTACATTCAATTTAATAACAAAGTCAAACAGACAATTTCAAAGGTTTTTAGTGTTATCTTGTTTATCCCGGCGATGACGAGATTCTGTATCACGAACTTCTAGGCAGCCCATTCTTTTTGCAGTCAGCTGTACAATCAAATCTACTGATACCGCCGTTGTAATGTTTGTTTGTTTGGTCTTTTCAGAAGAAGTGTGGATACTCAGATAGGCATTGATGTGCAAAAAACAGGAGGCACGGACAAAAATAAGAGATATAGGCATGAAGTAATGCCTGAGGTTCATACACACTTTTATGGTTTACTCTTTCGTTAATATAGAAAACAACCAGTTTATAGAGAATTCTCTAAAATATTATAATGATCTCTTATGCAAAGTTCTTATGTAACTGCATATACTGCGTTTGCTATTAAAAATAGGCCTACGTATAAAATAGACAAAAATTTTACTTCAAGGAATATGCTATATTTGTGCATTTTGTCTCTATTCGAATAATTACTGAAGAGAATAAGTTAATATTAATGTTTTATTTTTTGAAATATAAGCTTTTAAAAAGTTGTGTATAATGAAAGTAATGAAATATTAATTTCCTGTTATTACGTACCATACTAACTCCCTAACGCAAGCGGCATTTTTAATTCATACAAACTTAATTTGGTAATTGCATAAACCCAGTAGGCCTACGGATAAAGTACACTATAATTACACTATAGTAGGAGTATATATTTAAAAGCGTAGGATTGTATAAAACGCCGTTCAATTAGCAGGCAACATTAAAACGTGATTTGGGACTCAGTCTGTATTTGGGATATAGTTTATAATGTATTTCAAATTTCAACCTATAGTACCAAATATATGTGAAACAAAATTGATGTAAAATTTAACTAGGGCCCAGATGTTTAGGTTTTATAAAGAATGTATTACTTATTTAAACATATTGAAACAGATTTATTTTAGTTTTTTCTTCTTCGTTTTCATTTGCGGACAAGTTTTTTAAGTTTCACTTTAACAAGTAGGCCTACAATAAATACATTGAAACAAAATATATTCAATAATTTTATTTTTACTTATAATTTCCATGGCTCTGAACTACAGAATTATAGGAATACGTTTTGTTTAATTTTCAGCAGTTTATAGTATATAGAACACAGTTTATTTGAGAATCACCCCTGTCATTTCCAACATAAACTCAATAAGAACGTTTTCAATTAATCAAACAACTTCTCATTTTCGGCGTCTTGCTGTACCAAACGCTGTGAATAAGCAGAAAGTGTAAGCTTGCCTCTAAAGAAACCGGGGATTTCGGTTCACCAACGATTTCCTTTACCAGGACATTGGAATTAAAAAGTAACAAAAATTACATAGGCCTACGCGAAATGCTATGTTTTCTCTTACAAAATGTATTAGCAACAATAAGCAAAATGTAAATGTAGACAGATACATTTTAAAAAGTAATTAGGAATAAACTAATATTAGACTAGATATTTAAGCATTCAGGAACCACAGATTATTGTCTCTGTTGGACATTACATGAGAATATTATAGGAGATAACTATATAGACTAATTGCATAGGCTTGTATGTAATTAGTTTAAGTATTTGATAGTATTTGTAATTTTAAAAAAACCAGATTTAACCATTTTTAGTTTTTGAACGTCTTATTATGACTGCCATGACAGTAAAACGGTTAATTATGTTGAAATACAGCAGTTATCTGGCAAGAAACAAAATAGTTTAAAACCTAAGAATCCGGGCCCTACACATAACTTCCTCTCCCCAAATTAGATGTTTACTTTTTAGCATAATTACTATGTATGGCATTCTCTTCACGTAAATTGGATGTCAAAATGAAGAGAATGGGCAATAGACCTTTCTCACACATTCTGATATATATAAGGGACTTTATTGCAAAGAGCTGTATTCTGTTGTTTCAACCTGATACAAAGCTTTATTGTTCACCAGGCTAGATAGAGTTTCTACAAACAGTGGGTGGTGGCTTTTTACTACCTTTCACAGAATTTTTGCTAACAAGTTTCAAATAAAAGTTTTAATCCAAGTATAAGCATCTCACGCACAAAATTTAAACAAAATCATTAGAGTCGTTTCGAGAAAATCACGAAATCATCATTTTTTGATTCAGAGGAGCTCAAAACATGTGTTTATGTTAAAAAGTCAACTTCGAATTTCGGGACCGAACAGAATACTTCCTCTACCTACATTTCCTATGTTACGGGAAGGGAGGGAAAAACCTAATAAATGTTGAGTATATGAACATATTTTAACGTTGAAAAAAGAATATATCACCCATAAGAAACAATTCTGTCTCTGCAAACTTAACTTGTTATTTCTTGCGACTGAATTAGTCTGGTGACTTTCTACATTGAGGTATAACGAGCACGTACAGAAGCAAATAAAACAATACAAGATGCGAGTCAACAACACTGCGTGTTGGGGTGTGGCGGTTGCGGGAGAAGGGGAGTAATTGCCCTGCAGTATTTACATTGTGTAGTGCAGCAGCTATTACTGCAATTCGCAAAGTATTCTGCAACAAATAGAAACAATCAACGTAATGACTCTATCGGCTAAACTTTCAAATGAAATTACTAAAATGCTTCGCAGCATTACACAGATAGTTTCGAGTGCAATTTAGCATAGCAAAGAGTGTTAAACATATATGAAACATATATAGTGAATAATTTCAATGGTCATATCAAGCAAATTAATTAAAAACGATAGGTTTTCTCATATTTGATATTTTTGCAAAAATGTTTCAGCTGAAAACACCTATATAAATATAACTCGAGAAAGAGAATATCAAACATAAACTGGATATGCTATTCCCAGAATATTATTTAAGCCCTGTTTGTTCGTCCTCTTATAGCAAATATAAATATCTGCTTCATATACTTTTTTTAAATTTTATAATTAGTTGAATCGGTTTACCACGCTAATACTCTTCGTTGAAATACGCTCCTCTTCCATCTGCAAGCATGACGAGCGAAACGCCAGGTTCAGAAAACCAAAGGCCACGCCCAACAGCCCGGAAGACCATATTAACCTGAAAGATTCCGACCGTGAAAGCATGATTATGTAATTATAAAAATATAATCATTATATACAAGACGATGATACATAAGTATTCTAAATAAAGGAAACAAAAATTACAGTTTTAAATTGTTAATATTCCTTATTGTTAATTGCGTATTACGCTAAAAACGGTTTAGTATTGACTAGCCTACACATGTCACTACACATGTATTCCATTGGACCGCTTGAAAAGATAGGATCATCTGCATGGAACGGCTTACATTCCATTCTAAACTAAAAACTAATCTCCGAGGCGGTACATCCCTGGAGGGATTGGGCCTACCGACCACTGCATAATCTGTAGCCTTCCGAAGGTATAAATGTCCCGCGCATATTCGCTGCAGTTTAATTCCATCGTTCGTGATAGCCATATCGGGTTTTGAAGTGGGCTTTATCAGCTGAGGAATGACGCTCCGCCCATACAAACTGTGGCATTTTTAAAAAATATATCTTAGGAGAGCTATATCCTAGGCAGAGAGCAGGATTTGGGGCATGTGGTCAGCATTCTTACACCCACGGCTCTGAATGATGGTTCTTGTGACCATAGCCGGTACTTCTTTACTAAATAGTTCCTCAGTTTGGATCATGAAGCTGAGGACACCGCGATCCAGACCTCCCTAACTCAGAAAATCCGAAAAAGTACCGGGATCGAACACGGGCCTGTGGATCCACAGGCAGCGACGCTAACCACAAGACCACGCAGGCGGTTTATATTACATATCTAAATCACATAACTTAATTTTGGACAATGAATCAACCAGGAGTTTAGATTCGGATATGTATTGAGAAAAAAATATGTATGTAAACGAATAGTCTGGTAAATTCTAAGCTAAAAGATATGAATACCTTAGTCATGTCCCTGTGAATCGATATCTGGTATAAAAATACTACTTTATGTGATTTATTAAATTTTATCGTTGGTTGCAGACCGCAGGAAATCATTTTTAAAAACGTTTATTAGTCACGATAATCAGGAAGGAGTGTAAGAATTCATCAGACGGTTTAAAGCAGAAATTTAACAACGTTAATATACTACAAAGGATATGATACAAAACTAGATAGGATGCCAAACGTATCACTTCTCTGAGCTGAACGTCAAACAAAGCGAGAGAGGTCCTGTCAACTCATGAATCGAGTAATCGATAATGTGAGAGGCGTTCAAACATCTGCCAGGACAGTAATTAATGCATAGCAAAAACTGGGTCAATGCGCTTAATGAAAGACAATTCTCCGCGGATTCTTCTGATGGCTTCTTCCCATCGTCAGATAATGTGACAATCATGATGAATGACGGACTAATTTAAAATTCCAGTAAATTAAGTGTCTTTTGACAACCAAAGGGAAATTAATTTTGAATTTCTACCAAACCCTATTATGGTCAATTACAATAATTAATAAATAACAAGCATTAAATTGTGACAGGTTTTCAGGAATGCGGTGATACCACAACTATAGAAAATGACAGCTGAGAGCAGTAGGCGAACCACAACAATTCTATGAGCAAATTAACTTAATTAGTTTCATACGGCATAACGCAAAAGAACAGAACATTAAAGCTAAACCAGACTAATAGGAAATCTACGTATGAAATTTCTTCTATAATAAAACTAGGAACAACATCAAAAGTACGGATAGCAACCTGCAGTATTATTTATTATTCCAGGAAAAAATAAATTTAGGCTTACAGAAAGTTGGAAGTTGTACTTATCATGAATTGAGACGTTCATATTCAAAATTTTTATTATTAGGTCTATTACTTTCGTCAATTATAATGCTATATGACGGCCAAGGATATAGCCATAATAAGTTTTGCATTAATACCTGTAACAGATCACCTAATTTTCACCTAACTTTAGTACGATTTATACTCCCTTCCAGTGGCGTAACGGACAAAGTTTAATTTGGGCCCGTGACACAAAATTCACTATCAAGCAAATGGATTCAGTAGCATCAATTCAACCGCGGGAAATATCAAATTTGATAGGCTGACAGGACCTGAAAGGTATTAAAATTTGCCTGTATTATTATTACCGCTGGGTGGATTAATTATTAAGTTGTTATTGTTATTATTATTTATTATTATTAATAGCTGTGATGTAGGAAATTAGGAAATAAAGCAATATTATTTCCTAGACCACTTACCTCCAAAATCTGGTACAGGCACACTGGAATATGCAGAATACTTTAAGAGTCATTGGAACTGGCAAGACGTAGGCCTACATGTAATCTAGCTGTACATTTGTTAACTGACTTTAGTGGTGTGTTCATAACAGTATTTTGTTTAGTATTACAGCAAGGTATCAAACTTGATAGCAGTAAAAGCTTTCTGTCCGGTTTTTCGATACACTTGATGAAAATGATTGCTTGACTTTTGTATGGCTTTACTTGCATTATCCACGGGAGAAACCAACTTTCAATTAAGCGAACTTTTTATACTTACTAGGTTGCATGTTTCCCCCTTTACGACGACCTATTTACGTTACTTTTTTTTCTGTTTTTATTTCGGGTCCCATAGAACCCCGGCCCGCAGCATCGCGGGGTCTGTGGGGCCTTCAGTTACCCCATTGCTCGATTCACAAAACCGATTTAGTTGCTGGTCTCAAGTGAAATAGTGCTTATTATAAACAGCTTATTTGCTTTAAATGAGCAACTTAAATCCCTCGAGAAACTCTACATAGGAAAAATAAGCATAAACCCAATCAGAAATACAGTATACCAACTCGATTTACGAGGCATGTATACACTAAGAAATAGTAAAAGCATACTTCGAAAACGTAATATCAACTTATAACGAAATGTTTTCATTGTGAGTTACAAGTTTGGATGAGTGGATGACATCTTGTCCATTCCGGAGATGGAGCGTAGGGTCTCCAAGTGGAATAATTTAATAATTATGTAATTAAGCTTGTTTTCCCATAGAAGACAGAGGCTTGGAGTTAACGTTCCGAAAATCTACGACACTGACACGGTATATAGTCCTTCCCAGAGATTTCGTGCCAGGATGTTTATGTCCATCGACCTTGGTCAAGTCTGAACCCAAGAGCTTCGGATCGTCTTCGCCACCAAAGTCAGCAAGTTATAATTTTTAACAATTTCGATGGCCTCAGTAGCTTTAGATTTTCCATCTTATTACAAAATACTAAAACTGCTTCAGAAAGAGCTCGATCGCAGTATGTAATTCCCGAACTGAAGAGTCTTAACGAAAAAGAACATATGCATTGTTTTTACTAATGCTGATAAATACCCATTTCTAATTAATGACTAAGAGAGTTTCGACTGTAACGACGGCTATTACTCGTATCCACTTGTTTAAAATCTGTCATGAAGAACATTTTCGAACCACTTGTGAATTAACAGGTTATATTTGCTGTTGTGAGAGTTAGCTGGGCTTTCCTTTGAATTCGCCTATTTCTTTACAAGTACCAATTGTACCACGAAATGGCGGAAGGAATAGCCGTCAAGAGCGCAGTCTGGGAAACTGCGAACCTATTGATTCGAGATGTAATATAGCTGAGGAATGTGCCGTGCAGGGAACAATTCATTGTAAACGTCTCCGCACAAAAAGAACGGCGTCCACTTTACAACACGGGCCGGCTGCACGCTCTGTCAGCCACAGAATAACACCAAAGCTACCGTCAATGAAGCGCAATACGTTACGTACAGAATACAAAACCATTCCGCCATGAGCCAGAGGAATCAAAGAGAAAAGAAAATATATACTGTAAGCAGTTCTTGCAAAAGCAGGGAAAGCTGAACAATGAGAAAGTGAAATGGTCCGTTTGTGGAGTTAGTAATGTACAAACACTCAAGATCTAAATCGGAACATTACTGTTCGTCAATTGTTTCTTAAAATTAGAAAAATCCAAGTTCATTAAAGGTGGTTTGCTATGGTGACTTTAAGGGTTTATTGTATGACAGCATTGTTTTGTGTTGTTGCACGAACACTTATTTTAGGTAGATTTCGAAGAAAAATCTACCTATTGCAATCGATACCATGTCATGACTTTCGAAAAATTCTTTCATATCTTTACGTTTCATGCCTCCCTAAGTACAAAACCACCGCCCGTTCAAAAAAAAAAAAAAAAAAAAGTGCTATTTATATATACATATATTTATATATACAGTATATATATATATATATATATATCTTTACACGCTAGCGGCCGTAATTTTGAAGATATTTGAACCAAATATTATTATGTTATTTCTAGGCCAAATTAGTTCGAACAAGTTCGTTAATGAGCAAAATTGGCCCAAGGGGAGGGTCAGGGGAGGGGGTTGAAATTTTGAAAAATTTATATCTCGGCCCCTATGAAGTATAGAGGGAATCTTTGTTTGAAAGAATTAGAGTACTCCCTATGGAGTTCACAGTGACACCAACGATTCTTGAGTTTTTGGGGGTATGAGTGGGGGTGGTTGAAGGTAGATATAAGATAGAAGAAATATAAAAGGAAGCTCGTATGCACATTTATATAGTAATTATAATTATTATGCAGGGTGTTAATGAACAACACCTAAATATTTTACCTGTGTATAGACGGGACATAGACAAGCAACTTTTATTAGGAGATTTTCGCTCCACGGATTGAATGTTTCCTGTTAAACATACAATATCCCAGGCCATGGCCACCACTGACTTCTAACATTTGAAATAATGCGAAACAAAAGAACTTCGTTGCTAACACTGGAGTTATGAATAAAGAAAACTAATGCAGTGACGGCCAGTCATGTGATTAGTCTGTAAATTTTGCAGATTATGAAAACTCTAAATTATGTTATAGCTGTTGATGAATGATTAAGAATGAGGTTTTCATCGATCACTAAGAAGGCGTGAAGTCAATTTAATGAAAATGTTAACCCTATTTCGCTTCATTATTGACTTATAAGCCCCAAATTGTAATAGTTTTAATGCCCTGTAGCATACACATTTTACGCGATAGAGCAAAAATATCCTAATAAAAGTTGCTTGTCTATGTCCCCTCTATACACAAGTAAAATATTTCGGTGTTGTTCATTAATGTATGTCTGAGCGTCTTTCTACATTCCTTCTAATGTTCTCCTAGTCGGAATTAGTGTTATTAGAAATAATGGTAAATAGGCGGAAAACTATATTCAAAATCAATATAGGCTACCTCATAGCACTTGGAAATGAATTTCACTGACAATTCTACGCCACTGGACCTCTGAGAATTTTCTCTGCCGCAAAAGGAAACGTGCTAGTTTTTCTAGCTGTAGGCAAAGTCTATGGGGTTCTTCTTGTTTTCGATCAAAATTTGAAGAGTAGGAGCACGATATAATTCAGAGCACGGCATGGGTTGGCGGATGGGCTCAGGTGTTGGTTGTACACGTTAAGAATGCCCTGCTGTAAATAAAGAACGTGGTGTGGCGTGCGAACGGAAAGCTCTCAAATAACTCTTGAGCCCGGCTCAGCGCGTCAGGGAAGATTTCAATGAAAAGAAAAGTCAAAGCACACCTTACACAATGTCGTAACAAGAGAAGATCATAATGCGATTTCCTCAAGGGATGGTCTTAAATATTAATAGCTTGCGCTGATGTAGTTTTTTTTAAAGAGGGAAAGTCTTTTCACTTAGCACCGTGCACTTCCATAACCATGAACAAGAACACATTCATTGCAGTAGTTATACCTGAGAAAAACAGTGTGTAACATTATTTTGGGGCTTGGCATGAAAATATACGTTTTTTAGGTAAATTTTAGAGATGTTTACGAATATGGTATCAGATTCCCTGTAACACCTACAGTTTTTAAATAATGCGCAATTTTCCGTCTTTTAAAATTCGCACGTATCAATGTTCAGCGGTCGATATGTTGTTAAACTTGTATATCTGATTAAGAAATCATTTTTAGGAGCGTAAATATACGTCAGTAAGGTTAACAGATATTCTGTTGTTCAAAAGAATACTTATTTACCTTAATGACAGTTTCACACACAAAAAAACCATAATCTACATAGCTATTTATCTATTCTGACAACTGAAACAAATCAAACGTGAATCTATGAGAGAGAAATTTGTCATTTCTGGTAAAAGACTGCATTTCTAATCTGAGCCTACGTGACGGATTTATGAGTCGTTCAAGAGGAGGGTTTGAATTAGGACAGGAGAATACTGACGTTTGTATACAGTGTAGTGCGGTGTTTGGAAATTTGTAATTCAGAAGCCTTGTGCTATCTTCGACGCTCAGTCACTATTAGTAAGGGGGGTTGATCCGCGTAAAACAGTCTGAGCAGAGCCTTGAGGCTTGAACAAGTTCTACATCTGCTCCCTCTCTAGAGATATTCTACAAGCTTGCATCCATTAGGATAAGGAAGTCAGCTAAGTAAATCTGAAAGCTCTCCAAAGTCAAAGCTTCATATTCATTGAATATAGGATACCAACATTCATATTAACAGCTAAAATGCTCAAAGGAAAGTCGGGAGTTTATCTTAAACACAAACTTTTACATAAGACACAAGTTACGTAATTAAAAATATTTCTTTAAAAACTCTTGAATTTACTAATATATTGATGTATTTTCCAAGCACCAGGAAGTAAACAGCTTAAAAAGTGTAATTTTAGATACATGTTAAACAATGTAGGCCTAACTAGTTTTAATTTCCACAAAGCTAAAAAGTAAATTCAATTTTGAATAGATTTCAATAGAAGTGGTAAGGAAAATTTCCTATGGATTTCAGATTGTTTATGCAAAATTTTGTACAGTTTGAGGCACAAATGTGGGAGCTGGGATGTCTTAAATCTCTCAGTATAAAATAACACATAATTATCTTATAATAAAAATATAATGAAAAACTGTCATGAAATAATGTTGAAAATATGTTATTTTTAAGGTTACAAATAAATGGAAAATCTTGAATTATCTTACCGTGGATAAAAACACTTGGATAATGCTCGTTTAAGAAAGAACCCTATTTCAGTCTAAGGGAAAGCAGATATAACATCTCCAGCGTATATAGCAAATGAAAATGTTTTAACTTACGTAGGCCTAAGCGTTAGAAGTTTGCACTAAAATTAGCAAAACAAACATTCGAAATATGGAGGTAACCAAATCTCGCTTCATTTGAAACGATTAGGGACGAGTGGAAATACATTCGTTAATAATTTAGAGTGAAAACGCAAAAGAGTGTTTTTACCTACATTCACTTTTAGAAATTAAAGTACCTACCAATATAATCAGACTGTAAATTATGCATGTTATGTTATCAATCTAATCTGCGAACGGAATTTAAAAAAAGTTTTCCAATTACGGTATCTATGTTATTTTTATAAAACATTTCGACGCTTGGGAAATAAAAAAATCATAATATGACGATTAATTATTTTTATCTTGACTATTCCATTCCGCGTTTTCGATAGTGACCAATAAAGTTTGATAAAGCCTCTATTATCGACCAATCAGGTCAAGGTATCAGTATGCAAGGATTAAATCGCCACCTGCCTGTACTGTTGTCAAAGAACAAAATAAAAACACATTATTTTTTTTACAACGTAACTAATTTCAAAATTGAATCTATTTAAAAGTGCATTGATTAAAAGCACAATTTTGATTCGAGGTAACTAATTTCTCATTCCAATTGTTTGTGTTGGTAGCGATTCCTTGCATTCAGTAACTCATTCAACTGTTCATATTTGGTATGCCATGGTTAGAGTGCTGGCACAATAATGACTTGATTTTAGATAATACAAGGGAAGAAAGAAATTATTCATATAATGTGTTATATTTTACTTGTGGAATGGTCTTAAAAAATTCTGTTCGTACTTCGCACTCCCGAATCTATCTATAAACTCATAATGTCTCGTGGGATTACCTAAGATAAAATAGTGGTCATTTACTTTATTGCCATCGACTTAAGCACTCTGAATTGTATGGCAATATGAAACAAGTTTTAACTCGATCGACATGCAATCCATTCAATAGGGGTTCTATTTGGTCGGACTTATTCCTCTTTGCAATAATTCCTTATGGACCCCAGGGACTTTGTCAGGTTTTGTGAAACGATTTTAAGTCCATCCACATTCAAAGTAAAGCTTACTCATATTCTCTTGGCATATATATATATTTTTTTTCTTTCATTTTCTTTTGTAGTTTATGCAAAAATATCTACGATTCCCTCTAGAATCATTGTAAATAACCGTACGATGAAAATTAATTTTCATTTAATGGTGGAATTCTGAAAAAACGCCAGTCGGTGGCTGCAGTAAAATTATGCAGTGAGTGGTTACTAGACGGAAACGCAAAACCAATAGCACAGTTGTACTCTAAAAAATCTACACGTTAAGTAAACTGAAAACCATCAGATTTGTAAGTAGCAATCAGTAGTATTGATACCTACTTTCAACAGAAGAAAACAATGCATTTCATGCCACATAGGGTTCAAATTCTTGCATTATGACGACCCTTTAAAATATGTTCGCTTAAACGCCAATAGTTTCAGGAGAGGTTTCAAATTTTTTGACAATGTGCAACTTGAGTAAACCTAAGACGGTAATCGCTTCCCATCCCCATTAAATGGGAGATAAGGTGACCATAGTATCAAAATATCGCATTGTTACGCAGCCCTAAACTACCACATTTCTTAGAAATTCTCCGTAATAATTTATTTCTGCGGTAAAGACACATTGTAAGGAATAGTTCTGCAATGAACAAAATGAAGCAAGTTTATTTTTAAGAGTTCACCGACTCTTAATATTATCCGTAAAGACAAAGAATAGCAGGAGCAAGGAATGTAACTATGAAAGCAGAAACAGATTATGGGAAAACCTAGATATAGACTAGCATTATAAGGAACACAAAATATGTAAATAATACATAAATGACAAATATTTAGGTAAATAAATCAGAACAGAAAGAAAGGGAAAATAAATCGAAAAAAAAGAAAAAAAACAAATAAATGAATGAACAAAAGGAAAACGAAACAACGAGAAGTGATGTACAATACACTGATGGCAAAATCTGAAGCACTGGAGGATGATGGATAACTTTCGCGTATTTAAGTTTTAAAAACCACAGAAGGCTATAACCTCATCCATCTTGTTTAAGATTAGATAGCACTATTAACTGCTATTAATTAAATCAGAAATTATTTAAAACAATGTTTGTTAAAAGCAAGAAAGAATATGACATGAGTATTAACGATTTTGTTTTCGTGCATGACAATCAGCTAAACTAGACAAAACAGAACTAATGTTACCACGAACTAGGCCTATAAGTAATTCGAGTAAATGCTCCTGACGGGCATACGACATATTTATCTCGTCATTATCTAGAACCCTAGGGAGGCAGCATTGTCTGGAGTGACAGTGCCTACTGTTCTGCTTCCGACATGCTGTCAGCTTCTTAAATACTCAGGTGAAGTGTTGTTGGTTATTATCTAGCTTCTGCCTTGTTCAACATTCCACTCTCATTTAGCTTAAATGCTGGAACTGAATACATTTTAAAAAAATCCATATTATATCATAAACACAGTATAAATTTTATGTCATAATTACTCAAATTATTGGTTCATTTTATATATTTTGACAACTCTCTCTTTATATGCCGGTAATTGTTTTATTTGATCAGAACTGAATATCTATATTCATGTTAATAATAACTATGGTTATTGCATATCATATCTTATATCTTGTTGAGTTTAGGAGAAGACCATTAACTCTGACAGGTAAAAATACTACTTAAAATTACAAATTTAAGTGTTAACAGTATTAAGTATTAGTAAAAGGTGATTATTATCCTTGTGATGCCATGGAGGCCCCTATGGTTCCGAGCGGGTAAGGATCCAAGAATTTGAGACATTCGGCACGCGAAGGTGATAAAGCTGTCAGCCTTACGCACCGGCCACCTTTACCTCCACATTGCTCCTGGTACTCATTCCTGTTGTAGAGTGAGCCTATTCCAGGACCATAGTGCCAGCAGAGAAAGATTAGGCCAATGGAAAAATCCCGCCGACCTCCATGGGAATTGAACCCACGAACTTCCGGTTTGTAGCCTCGATCAACTGCGCCACGGCATACCCATACTATTAAGTATCAGTACTACAGTATTAAAAATATCCTCAACTATCCTCATGAGCATGGGTGAATCCCGTTCCAAACTCAGAAAAGTCGAGAACATACAAGTGCTTCCGAAGTATCGGCTAGTAGTGAATAATGCGAAATATATTTTTTAAAAACCCTATTTTACCGAGCTAGCTTGAAGTATACCCTTAGAGGGCTTTAAATGTCCTAAATTGAACTTAAAAGATTCATCCTTGCGATATATCTTTTCTTCATTACTCAATTCTTTTTCACTCTTCATTCTAGGTCACGGGAACGCTGAGTGTATCTTCTGCATGCTCGGCAGCCCATTCCATGGATTATCTAGTAGCAAGCAGATCTCATTTCTCCGGAATTAAGATCAATTGGCCCTCTGGGTGACTGGTTTCTTCACAAAGCATACACGCTAATGCTCAAGAATTCAATTTGCCAGCATCTGGTAAAGATTTACTCCCGTCCTGTTTGTGTAAAAAAGCCGGTAGATGGAAGAATGATGTATCTTCCAGGCAGCTCCATGCCAAGCAAGGTAGTTGCTGAAATTACCACTTATTGTTGAGAAAAGATCGATTACGCTAGGGAAAATACTTGCGAGTAAGCTGGTGATATGAAAAGCAATGGAAGGCAAACTAGACGCAGGCCTAAAAATCTGAATTACAAACAAATACAAGAGCTCCTAAGCCCTCAGTAGATAGATATGCAACTTAGTATTGTAACGACGCAAATAGCGACGTGCATAATCAACGATAGGAGACCATTCCTAAACAAAGGAAGGGTTGGGGGACCGCAACTAATCGATATTGAACATTTTCATGATTATCGATACTGCCCTGAATTTTATTTGAATTACAGAAAAGGAGAGGTGCGCATGCGTCGACGGTGAATCGACGAGGGAGACGTGCGGAACCTGAAAGACGGTTAGTAGTACGTGCCTGACCACGAGAGAGAGGAGTTGAAAAGGCAGAAGGGAGAAGACGAGATTGGGATGTGTGACAGCGGTAGAGGCGTTCTGGCATAATGGTGTGTCAGACTTTCATCTAAAGGAAATTCTGGTTGTGAACTTCCTTGACACGGCTATATGGAGATAGTCATTAATCAGAAGAATACACCAAGTCGGCCAGTACGAGACACCGCTACAGCGAACATCAGCTGTGAGAGTGAGTCGTGACTGCTCGCTCTGAATAAGAGCAGATATGGACATCAGGAAGTAATGGAAGACAACTCAGGATCGGAGGATAAGTTGGACATCACTGGTTGAGTATAAGCGTCTAGACTTTTTTTTCTTATTGTTTGGGGAGTGAGAAAATTGAGATATCCTTTTTTTTAAGGATGGTTTCTAAGTCATGTATGGCGATTAGACACCGTATGGAATAATAGAATAGAATAGAATAGAAACATAGAAGTGAGAATTCTAGAAGTAAAGTGATGAAATCCAGTAATCCAACTATTTTCTATTTCTGGTCTAAATTAATTATAAAAGAGCAGTCTAGAGCCTAACAACTAAATGCCAAAGATATATCTCTTCACTTTAAGTTTTTTTGGGTGATTGTTCCACGAATGAATACATAGCTAGGGGCAATTGGTGATGCTCATAGAAACTTTGTTATTTTTGAGACAGGACGCGAGGGGAGTAAGGAAGAAAGGTAATTAAGGGGCATGCTTAGTATTTCTTACGAGGGCCCCTCCCTCTTGGGTTTCGTTCAGGTGACGGGTGACTATCTATAAATAGATTTCATGCTGGCCTGTAATGTTAAGTTATGTTTTTTTATAGAGATTTATCTACAAGCGAAAGTGTATGGAATATGGTAGAGGGGGATAAGAAGTGGAAAGATTGAAGGGCAAAAGAAGGCCTACGAGTGGTAGTGCAGTAGGTGTGTACCATTGGAAGATTTACATGTTAGGGTAGAAGTAAAAGTCACTACAGGGGTTATAGAGAAGCTTACAAATCTGGGCGTGAATTAGTTTCAGTTAGAATTCTAGGGAATTTAGAGACAAAAGAAGATTGGGTGCCCATGCTAAAGAGTAGTAACTTAAGAAGTAGGAAAACTAGAATAACCTCCAAGTGAATTAAATCAATGGTAAAAGCTAAAGGGAACTCTACTTAAAGAAAGATAGGGGTTAAAAGATAACAGCTGATGACTGGTCAGGTTAGAAAGAGGAGAGTGAGTTGAAAGGTAATAACAAATGATTGGTTAGGTTAGAAAGAGGAGAATAGGTAATTACGAGTAGTGTACTGATGATAAGTAGTTTATTAACAAGTACTAGAGACTGTAAGGGTGAGGTGAGGGAACGCCGGAAGTATCCCGAATCAAACAAATAAAATCTGGTAGTAGGCAAGGCCTATACCAGTACACATAAAGAAAAGAAATTTATGAGAGATTGTGAAAGCCATCGATGTTGGAGGCGAACAACGGCCCCACGTGCCTCTAGGAGAGAGTGTCAGGGACCTCTGACGTCGATTTACAAAATTTTATTTTTGTTTGCGGCCCATTACTATTTTCCCGGTTGCAGGAGAGGAGTCAGATTGTTTGTAACTCAAGATCTAGACGTCGCTCCTGTATCGGTGGTCTATCGCCACAGTCACTCTGTGGGTATAGGCCTAAACTTCTATTTCTTTCTTCATGAGACTGTCTTTCCTATCTATCTTTAAATACAATTCTTCATGGACTAAGCTGACTAATAGACTAATATAGGAGACATAGGTGGGATTATTGAGTGTAATTTGTAGAGTTAAGGACTGGATTATGAATTGAAAACCTTTATTTATTAAAAAAAAAAAAGTATAATATATATATTGAACTATCCTGAAGTTGCACATGTAAATGACTACACAAGTCAGTAGTAAATTAGAAGAATAATACCAGATGTTCTAGTAGATACCTGAAAAACAAAGAAAGAAAATTAAAGTAATTAATTAAGGATTTGTTATTGTTGAACAGAGAACGTACTTATATAGTTAAAATTGGGTATACTAACCTTGAATAATCAAATATTATCCTACCAATAAAAGTGTTGAAAGGTTAATGTAGTGTAAATGTAATTTATTGTATATAAGATTGTTATTGTTGAAAAAAAAGAAAAAAAAATAATATATTAAATAAATTATGGTTATTGTTATGCAAAGTAAATTAACGTGAAGTTCAGATTTTTGACCCTTATCCTTGTAATGGTTTGAGAGTAGCTGGTTTTTGTGCTAAGTTACATGCTTTGGTAGTGAGTATAAAAAAAAAAAAAAGGAGAAAAAGAAGAAGCAGAATAAAAAAAAAATAAACGAAAGGTAAATCCGAACCCAACTCCCGTCTCCTCTGTTAATTTAAAAGCTAGTCGAGGGGCATGTAGGTACATAGCCTGTGTATCTATAATTTAATTTGTGTCTGGGCTGATACATAACAAAAAGAAAAGAGGAAGCGTATTGATGATGGCGCCCGTTAATAGAAATTTTCATCAATATTATCAAAACTGGGTAATTTGTTAAAAGAGAGAGAAAGTAGACTGAGAGTAGGAAGTTTGCAATCACCCGGTGTCAAAGGTAGTCGTACTGAATGTTGGAATGTGGACTATGCAGGCAGTGTTGTGATGACACGACAGGTGTATGAGTGACCTTGTTTTGTAGGAGTTCAGTAAACTTATATACTACGATTGAGAATAATCACATATTAGTCGTCACAGATTTTGGCGAAGATTTAATCCAAGAAGTTAGGGAACTTTATAGCATAAAGTAAGAGCGCCTTCAAAAGTTTGGTCGCCCATAGTATAAAGTAGAAAAGCCCGTCACAAAGTTTGGCGCCCAACGTGGGGCTAAGTAGGGTTAAAACAAAACAGTATTGCTAATTGTTGCAACTTAATTTAGTTAAAATTGTTAAAAAAAAAAAAAAAAAAAAAAAAAAGAAACCTTTATTCAGTTGAAGTTCCATATTATGATAGCCCATAGCGTGAGGCAGTGATAGTTTGATATCCTAACGTGAGGCGAGATAGGGTTAAAAGAATTTTGGGAGTTAGGTTAGTATAACTGAAATTTATTCTCAAAAACAAATAATAATAATAATAATAATAACATATTTTTGGGAAAAGAATAATGACTATTGACAAGTAAGGACTTCTATAGATGACTAAGACAGACGACTGAACTATTGTGTGTTCTAATCTTTTTTTCC
The DNA here is from genome assembly GCA_964059195.1 of Ectobius pallidus. Taxonomy (NCBI): domain Eukaryota; kingdom Metazoa; phylum Arthropoda; class Insecta; order Blattodea; family Ectobiidae; genus Ectobius; species Ectobius pallidus. Next base: position 122,507,404 of record CAXKWD010000002.1, read on the forward strand.
AGTGGTATTGTTAATATATAAATATGGCTACTTATGTTGATCCGTATGCACAAATAAGAGCAGCTGAGCTAACCCAAGCTATTAGGAAGTTGAGGAAGGCGGATTTAGAGGCAGAATGTGATAGAGTAAAGTTACCGACCACAGGTACAAGAGATGAGTTAAGACAACGCTTGTTAGATTATGCCCGTAAGAACCCTCAGTCATTTCAAGTGTTAATTACGGCTTTTGCTCTGAGTCAGGAAGTTTTGGAAGAAGATTTAGTTGAACATAATATAACGGTTCCACAAGATTCATATGGAGATGTAGTGTATACATGGGTTAAGTTAATGCGTAGGAAGGCCATGGCGGTAGCTGATTCAGAAGAAGTTGTACCAGTAGTACCATCGTTTACAATTCAGTTAGAGCAGCATAAACCAAATACTTTGGATCTGGTTCGTAAATGGAACATTAAATTCAAACCTGGGGATAGTATTTACTTATTTTTGGAGAGATTGGAAGATTTAAAACAAAGTTCTAAGTTACAGGGTGCAGAGTTATTGTCAGTATTACCCGAAATTTTACAAGATTCAGCTTTACTTTGGTACAGGAACAGATTAACAGATTGGCCTACATGGGAAGCTTTTTTGAAAGAATTTAGAGAATATTATTTGCCTATTGATGAGGAAGACTCGCTTTTGGATGAGATTAGACAGAGAACGCAAGGTCCCAAAGAATCGATTTTTGATTATGTTAATGCTATTCAAACGTTAATGAGGAGGCTAAGTACTCCAATGAGTCCTCAACAAATGATGAAGACTGTTATCAAAAATTTGCGTCCTGATGTAAAATTGTACCTTAGACCTGCAGAGATTCAAACTATAACAGATTTAATACGTGTAGGTAGGCAGTATGAACAAATATTGTTAGATTCTGAGAGATATATTCCTCCTCCAACGCAGGTTAGAGCTACAATTAAAGAAACGGCTTATAAACCCCAGAGACAAGTTGTTATACCTTCAGTTCATACAGCGCTAGGAATTCAGGGAAAACAGGAACTTCCATCGTCCGAGTTACAAAAGAAACCCAATGTTAGTTTTTCTGCAAAGACGTGGGACAAAGAACGAAATTCAAGTCATGTAAATGATTCCAGAATAGTTAAAGCAACAGAAAATAAAGAGAGACAGGATGAGTCGAGGGATAATGGTAAAAACACCACCTTACGTTTTTCAAATAACCAGCGATGTTGGAATTGTGATAAAACAGGACATAGGCAGTTCGAGTGTAAGGCACCTCGTAGAGTTACTCCACGCACTACGATTAAATGTTATAATTGTAATAAGCTTGGACATAGGTCTATTGATTGTAGGATGCCCCAAGAAAGAAAAGTTAGGCCTACAAATTCTTTAAGGCAATTAACTAAAAATCAGGCTTGTGTGATGTTAAATATAAATCCTACAGATTTAGTTAATGGAGATAGATGTTTTGTTGAAATTTTGCTGGAGGATATTACATTTATTGCTTTAATAGATTCCGGTTCAGATAAAACTTATGTGGGAGAGAAGGGTGATTTTTTGTGTAAAATGTTAGATTTAGCAGTAGAAGAATCTGAAGTTAGGGTGGTGCAATTAGCAGATAAAACTTATAGTTCTATAACAGGAGAGAGAACTTTTGAGATGAAATTGCAGGACAGGATCTTTCCGATAAAATGTAAAATTATGCCAAATTTAGCAGTAGATATGATTCTGGGCATGGACGTTTTGAAACAAATTGGGTTAGTAGTAGATTTGCAAGATGGGACTTGGCATTTTAAGGATGAACCAGCAAAAATTTTTCAATTTGTTAAGGCTATAGATTTAAAAGAAGAAGATCAACTACATAATATTCTTACTTTACCTACACCTCAGGAAAGGGACAGATTGAATATGTTTTTGGAAAATCAGTTACAGAAATTTGATCAGTGTACTGGACTTACCGATCTGATTTCTCATGTTATTGATACAGGCGATGCAAAACCTATAAAACAAAGATATTATCCAGTATCACCCATTTTGGAAAAAGTTATACACGCGGAAATAGATAAAATGTTATTGGAAAAAGTTATAGAGCCTTCAAATTCACCTTGGTCGTCTCCGGTAGTTATGGTAAAGAAACCAGATAGAACATGGAGGTTCTGCGTAGATTTCAGAAAAGTAAACAATTGTACTAAAAGAGATAGTTATCCTTTGCCATACATTGAACATGTTTTGAGTAAATTACGACATGCTAGGTATATCAGTACAATAGATTTGAAAAATGGGTATTGGCAAGTTCCATTAGATGAAGCAAGTAAAGAAAAAACAGCATTTACCGTACCTGGTAGAGGATTGTATCAGTTTCGAGTTATGCCTTTTGGAATCCATAACGCACCAGCCTCGTTTCAAAGATTAGTTGATACTATATTAAGAGAAGAGATAGGAGAGAAATGCTTTTGTTATTTGGATGATATAGTACTTATTAGCGAGACATTTGAAGAACATTTGTCCTTGTTAGAAAAAGTCTTAGAGAAATTAAGAAAAGCTAACCTGAAAATTAATAGGGAAAAATCAAAATTTTGTAGAAGTGAATTAAAATATTTGGGTCATATCATTACTCCATTAGGAATTGCTGTAGATTCAGATAAAATCTCGTGTATCCTTGAGTATCCAGCCCCTACAAAAGTCAAGGAAGTACGAGCATTTTTAGGATTGGCTTCTTGGTACCGACGATTCATTCCATTTTTTTCTGAAGTTGTAAAGCCCCTCACTGCACTTCTGAAAAAGAATCAGAAATGGCGTTGGACTAAGGAATGTCAGGAATCTTTTGATGAATTAAAATCGAAATTATCTAGTAGTCCTATATTAACTTGTCCAGATTATACTAAACCCCTAGTGTTACAGACCGACGCTAGTTTTTCAGGACTAGGAGCAGCATTAATTCAGACAGGAGAGGAAGGAGAGGAAAAAGTAATAGCTTATGCTAGTAGAACTTTAACGGTAGGTGAGCAAAAGTGGGCAATAGTTGAGAAGGAATTGTTAGCTATATTGTGGGCAGTTCAAAAGTTTCGTCCTTATTTGGAAGGTTATCATTTTAAAGTATATACTGATCACTTTGCTCTGAAATGGTTAAATACATTACAGAATCCGACTGGACGATTAGCTAGGTGGAGTTTATTGCTCCAGGAGTATGATTTTGAAGTAATACATAGGCCTGGTAGATTACAAAAAGTTCCGGATGCTTTATCTAGAATACACGAAGGGAAAGTTCAAGAGAAAACGGTAGAGGAAGAATTTTGCCTCTTGTTGACTGATAACTCTGAAGTAGTGGAATGGGAAAATATACAAGATGCTTGGTATATTAAGCGGAAGGAGCAAGTACAAAGTAAACCTAAATTTTGGCCAGATTGGAAGGTCGTAGATGAGAAGTTGTACCATTTAAGATTAGATCAGTTAGAACAAACTTTAGAGGGAACAGTGAATAGGTGGAAATTAGTTATTCCGCAAGATTTTAGGATTAAAGTATTGCAGGAATGTCATGATGCACCTACTGCAGGACATATGGGGATAGCTAAAACTTTCTTTAGAATAGCCAACAAGTATTATTGGCCGGGAATGTTTAGAGATGTTGCTAAGTATGTTACTGCTTGTGAAATATGTCAGAGACAGAAAGTGTTACAGACGGCTCAAGCAGGACCAATGCATTTTTACCAGAAAGAGAAACCTTGGATGACTGTAGCTACTGATTTGTTGGGACCTTACCCACGTTCCAAAAAAGGGAACCGATACATTGTAGTATTTCAGGACACCTTTACCAAGTATGTAGAATGTAAAGCGTTAAGGAAAGCAACCAGTAGAGCAGTTACGGAAGCATTTTATGAATTGATTATCCTTAAATGGGGAATTCCGGGATATTTGCTGATGGATAATGGACCGCAATACACTAGTAAATTAATGCGAGAGATAGCTAAAGCTTTTAATATAACTCCTTGTTATTTACCTGTATATTCGCCACAAGGAAATCCAGTAGAAAGAGTCAATAGAGTATTGAAAACAATGATTTCTAGTTATATTCAAAAGGATCAGACAGTGTGGGATGTGTATTTGAGAGAATTTAATTTTGCTATAAATACGGCTAAGCATAGTTCCACTGGATGCACTCCTTATATGCTAAATTATGGGAAGGAGCCTGAAATTATCAGTAGGATTGAAAAGGTGGAAAACCAACCGATTCATAAAGAAATTCCAAAACTTTGGGTGGAGAAACTCAATAAATTGAAAACGGTACGTTTGATGGTTAGACATAACTTAGAAACCGCCTATAAGAATTCGAGTCATTATTATAATCTTCGGAGGAGAGAGGTGAAATTTCGTCCAGGAGATCTAGTGTTAAGAAGAAACTTTAAATTAAGTGATGCCTCACAAGCTTATACAGCGGGTTTAAGTGCAAAGTTTGTCGGGCCCTATATTATAAAGAAAAAGTTCAGTGAAAATAGCTACGAACTGACAAACCGTTTTGGTAAAAAGTTGGGGAAGTGGCACGTCAAAGACTTGAAACCCTTTGTTCCTGGATAAACATTCTTTAAGGCTGGTAAAAGAGACACGCACAAAAAAAAAAAAAAAAAAAAAAAAAAAAAAAAAAAAATGTGACCTGTGTCAACATTATTTTTTTTATGGTGAGTGCGGGAAGAATGTAACGACGCAAATAGCGACGTGCATAATCAACGATAGGAGACCATTCCTAAACAAAGGAAGGGTTGGGGGACCGCAACTAATCGATATTGAACATTTTCATGATTATCGATACTGCCCTGAATTTTATTTGAATTACAGAAAAGGAGAGGTGCGCATGCGTCGACGGTGAATCGACGAGGGAGACGTGCGGAACCTGAAAGACGGTTAGTAGTACGTGCCTGACCACGAGAGAGAGGAGTTGAAAAGGCAGAAGGGAGAAGACGAGATTGGGATGTGTGACAGCGGTAGAGGCGTTCTGGCATAATGGTGTGTCAGACTTTCATCTAAAGGAAATTCTGGTTGTGAACTTCCTTGACACGGCTATATGGAGATAGTCATTAATCAGAAGAATACACCAAGTCGGCCAGTACGAGACACCGCTACAGCGAACATCAGCTGTGAGAGTGAGTCGTGACTGCTCGCTCTGAATAAGAGCAGATATGGACATCAGGAAGTAATGGAAGACAACTCAGGATCGGAGGATAAGTTGGACATCACTGGTTGAGTATAAGCGTCTAGACTTTTTTTTCTTATTGTTTGGGGAGTGAGAAAATTGAGATATCCTTTTTTTTAAGGATGGTTTCTAAGTCATGTATGGCGATTAGACACCGTATGGAATAATAGAATAGAATAGAATAGAAACATAGAAGTGAGAATTCTAGAAGTAAAGTGATGAAATCCAGTAATCCAACTATTTTCTATTTCTGGTCTAAATTAATTATAAAAGAGCAGTCTAGAGCCTAACAACTAAATGCCAAAGATATATCTCTTCACTTTAAGTTTTTTTGGGTGATTGTTCCACGAATGAATACATAGCTAGGGGCAATTGGTGATGCTCATAGAAACTTTGTTATTTTTGAGACAGGACGCGAGGGGAGTAAGGAAGAAAGGTAATTAAGGGGCATGCTTAGTATTTCTTACGAGGGCCCCTCCCTCTTGGGTTTCGTTCAGGTGACGGGTGACTATCTATAAATAGATTTCATGCTGGCCTGTAATGTTAAGTTATGTTTTTTTATAGAGATTTATCTACAAGCGAAAGTGTATGGAATATGGTAGAGGGGGATAAGAAGTGGAAAGATTGAAGGGCAAAAGAAGGCCTACGAGTGGTAGTGCAGTAGGTGTGTACCATTGGAAGATTTACATGTTAGGGTAGAAGTAAAAGTCACTACAGGGGTTATAGAGAAGCTTACAAATCTGGGCGTGAATTAGTTTCAGTTAGAATTCTAGGGAATTTAGAGACAAAAGAAGATTGGGTGCCCATGCTAAAGAGTAGTAACTTAAGAAGTAGGAAAACTAGAATAACCTCCAAGTGAATTAAATCAATGGTAAAAGCTAAAGGGAACTCTACTTAAAGAAAGATAGGGGTTAAAAGATAACAGCTGATGACTGGTCAGGTTAGAAAGAGGAGAGTGAGTTGAAAGGTAATAACAAATGATTGGTTAGGTTAGAAAGAGGAGAATAGGTAATTACGAGTAGTGTACTGATGATAAGTAGTTTATTAACAAGTACTAGAGACTGTAAGGGTGAGGTGAGGGAACGCCGGAAGTATCCCGAATCAAACAAATAAAATCTGGTAGTAGGCAAGGCCTATACCAGTACACATAAAGAAAAGAAATTTATGAGAGATTGTGAAAGCCATCGATGTTGGAGGCGAACAACGGCCCCACGTGCCTCTAGGAGAGAGTGTCAGGGACCTCTGACGTCGATTTACAAAATTTTATTTTTGTTTGCGGCCCATTACTATTTTCCCGGTTGCAGGAGAGGAGTCAGATTGTTTGTAACTCAAGATCTAGACGTCGCTCCTGTATCGGTGGTCTATCGCCACAGTCACTCTGTGGGTATAGGCCTAAACTTCTATTTCTTTCTTCATGAGACTGTCTTTCCTATCTATCTTTAAATACAATTCTTCATGGACTAAGCTGACTAATAGACTAATATAGGAGACATAGGTGGGATTATTGAGTGTAATTTGTAGAGTTAAGGACTGGATTATGAATTGAAAACCTTTATTTATTAAAAAAAAAAAAGTATAATATATATATTGAACTATCCTGAAGTTGCACATGTAAATGACTACACAAGTCAGTAGTAAATTAGAAGAATAATACCAGATGTTCTAGTAGATACCTGAAAAACAAAGAAAGAAAATTAAAGTAATTAATTAAGGATTTGTTATTGTTGAACAGAGAACGTACTTATATAGTTAAAATTGGGTATACTAACCTTGAATAATCAAATATTATCCTACCAATAAAAGTGTTGAAAGGTTAATGTAGTGTAAATGTAATTTATTGTATATAAGATTGTTATTGTTGAAAAAAAAGAAAAAAAAATAATATATTAAATAAATTATGGTTATTGTTATGCAAAGTAAATTAACGTGAAGTTCAGATTTTTGACCCTTATCCTTGTAATGGTTTGAGAGTAGCTGGTTTTTGTGCTAAGTTACATGCTTTGGTAGTGAGTATAAAAAAAAAAAAAAGGAGAAAAAGAAGAAGCAGAATAAAAAAAAAATAAACGAAAGGTAAATCCGAACCCAACTCCCGTCTCCTCTGTTAATTTAAAAGCTAGTCGAGGGGCATGTAGGTACATAGCCTGTGTATCTATAATTTAATTTGTGTCTGGGCTGATACATAACAAAAAGAAAAGAGGAAGCGTATTGATGATGGCGCCCGTTAATAGAAATTTTCATCAATATTATCAAAACTGGGTAATTTGTTAAAAGAGAGAGAAAGTAGACTGAGAGTAGGAAGTTTGCAATCACCCGGTGTCAAAGGTAGTCGTACTGAATGTTGGAATGTGGACTATGCAGGCAGTGTTGTGATGACACGACAGGTGTATGAGTGACCTTGTTTTGTAGGAGTTCAGTAAACTTATATACTACGATTGAGAATAATCACATATTAGTCGTCACAGATTTTGGCGAAGATTTAATCCAAGAAGTTAGGGAACTTTATAGCATAAAGTAAGAGCGCCTTCAAAAGTTTGGTCGCCCATAGTATAAAGTAGAAAAGCCCGTCACAGTATGTATAAAAAATAAAGTCCTTCCAATTCCCTACTCTGGGAGCTGACATTTTAAATCCTAATGTGGAGACTAAATTTTATATCGAGTGTTAAAAAAGTTCGTTTAAATAAGGGATAAGCCTAATATAAGAAGTAAAAACAGCACATACATATAAATATGTAACTATACATAAAGTTATAACTTTTAAAATCTGCACCTGGCAGACATCGGTTTGTAGAATGTGCACTTTGCTTTGATGTTATGTCTTCTGAACATCTCTGTTTGGAACTTTCTCTCCGTAAGAATAACCCTAACATAAAGCCGATAGAAAGAATGTAAAATTGTCATCACTTATATAAATATCAGTTACAAAGCCTTTGTAATTTCTTAAAATTTAAGTAACTCTAGACAGTTTAATTTGAATTAAATCTTTACGCGCTCTCTTATTAAGAAATATTTTTATCAATTACCAGGTCAAGTACCGGTACTTTAACAACATGGTAATTGGTATTAGTAAACAATATTAGTACAATCAATATTTTAAAATTTCAGTTCAATTTAAAAAATAAGTTGTTAGGATCAACCATGTTTGAGTTTCTACGAATGTCCTTTCAACTTGTTATTAGAGTTTACATATGCCAGATAGGAAACTCATGTGCAATTTCCCCAAAAATTGCATACTACCGGTACTATCTCCCTGTGAAAGCTCCCAGTGCAGCCATCGGGAGGGTGAAGTAGCCGATACATCAGCAACTGCCAGTAGGCCTACTTAGTCGAATTAAAAAGTCAAACCACTGGACCGACCATAGCTTTCTGAATTTTACAGTTGATGTTGGAAGGTTTAACTTACACAACAATACTGGTTTAGACCCCTATTTCAATCTTCTAAAATCGCAAAACTGATTATTGTGCTTGAAATTTCATGTTTTAATGTAATTTCATTGTGCAAAAGGAAATAAATACTGTATTATGAGCGAGTTTTCGCACCTAGCAGAGGCCGCACTTACCAAAAATATCCAAGCTTTGAAATTTTACTGCACTCTTCCCGCTAGCTATTTCGGGGTAGCAATACAAGACACCTTTCAGCTATGACACGTGACGGGAACTTTTATCGAGAGATGATAGTACAGGCTCTAAGTTTCATAATGACAGTGGATTCATCTTGCCAGGTCACTAATCTGTCCTCGGCTATAAAATTAGTTAATCAATATGATGAGATTGTGGGAGCGTTGTAAGCGAGAGCGGATAGAAATAAAACACATACTCATGAATTAGTTGGGACATGGAGACAGATATGGAGGCAGGCGTGCACAGAGATCCGCAGCGACAGGCGCTCAGGTAACGGCTACTTGCAACAAGCTGAATGTCACAGTGGTCTAATAAATACAGAGGACAAACTGCCACATCACGCCCATCACTCCATCTGCGGTCCCTGAAACACCAAGTTATTTCCCACGTTCACATCTCTTACATCCTACAAGCGCCTCCAAATTTAATGACTCCATGCTGTACGCCCTGAGTCAGGATAAATCTGTTCAAAATCAATTCTTACATACATACATACAAATAAAGTAAATGATACATTTTTCTCAACTTAATCATTGGCATGCTAATACTTTCAAGCTAAACATGGAAATTAAGTTACTATTTATAACGGGCATCAACTTAGCAGAGGAATATGGTGATTATTAAGTGCCAGTATGGTACTTTATGAGATTGTGTGGGGGACGAAAAATGTCTGTCCGTCTGTCTGTCTGTCTGTCTGTCCGTCCGTCCGTGTGTCTGTACGCGCTCTAACTCAAATACGCTTTTTCGGATTTTCATGAAACTTGGACAACACATTTATAATGTCAATGGGAAGAACCCTATTGATATTGAACCAAATCGGTTCACCGGTACCGGAGTAATGCCCAATTTAGTGCCTATTTTAATAGATTATGGCGCCTTTCTAATAGAAAGGCGCCATAATTCAAATACGCTGTATCGGATTTCCATTAAACTTGGTATACGCATTTATGACATCCATGAAAAGTACTCTGTTAAATTTGAACCTAATCTGTTGACCGGTACCGGAGTAAAACCCAATTTAGTGTATATTTTAAAGGCGCAATAGCTCAAATACGCTTTATCGGATATTTATGAAACTTCGTATACGCATTTATACTATCCATGGAAAGACGTCTGTTGATGTTCAACCAAATCGGTTGGACAGTACCGGAATAATGACCAATTTATTGCCTTTTATGTTAATATATGAGAAGTCGCGATAACTCAAATATGCTTTATTGGATTTTCCTGAAACTTTGTATACCCATTTATAATGTACATGGGAAGACGTCTACCGATATTGGACCAAATCGGTTGTCCGGTACCGGAGTAAAACCCAATTTAGTGTCTATTTTAAAAACACGGTAACTCAAATACGCTTTACCGGATTTTTATGGAATTTGGTATACACATTTATAGTGTTCATGGGAAGAGGTCTACTGATATTGGATGAAATCGGTTCACCTGTTTCGGAGTAATGCTCAATTTGGTGCCTATTTTATGATAATATACGTATTCGAAAGAATTTATATAAAAAAAAAGCAAATCATTTATCATGACAACATAGTCAATTGTTTTACTGTGATATTTTACGGCTTTGGAAATTAAAATAGAGGTAGCTATGACCAAAAACACTATTGTTTTACATGCGCTTATAACTTACAACTAGACCGTTAAACTGACCCAGGTGACCGAGATGGTAACGTTTTGGCCTCACGTTATGGAGTTCCATGGTTCAAATCCCGAAACCAGCCAATTTCAATTTCTTTTTCGTATTTTTATGTGAGTGTGCGATTGTCAAGATATAAAAAATCTGTACAGTTCAGCTGATGCTGGAAGATTTTAATCTGATTAAAAAGAAAACTAGACCTTTGTTCTTCCCTAAGCCCTGCTTAATGAATAAATCTGGAGCTTAACTTGTAAATCAATTAAAAAAGCATATTCTGCATATCATAATTGCAGTCATAACTGATTAAAAAAACATACTGGCACTTTTTTACATAAGTTTACCTGATTTTATTGAACACGGACATTACCTTAGCAGAGGCTTTAATGTATAGGCTATGGGAGTTTTCTTCACCATCGTCCGAATAATTACTGCATTAATTATCAATATATTTAATGTTCGGAATTATTGACTAAAGCGAGTGTCCCCGGTCACAGTACTAGATAAGATGGTCATGATTCACTACAGAATGCAAAACGGAAAATTCGTATCAGTATGATCACTATACTTACATAAGTATCCAGGGTTTATGGGCGCCACCAATTTGCAGTTCTGTATCTTGTTGAATCCACCTAGAGTTACCTGAGTGCTGCGGCCGTACGAGTCATGATTCTCTTAATCTCAGGGTAGAATTATGGTACCTATTCTATTAAATAATTGTTGATAATTATTTAACATGTTTATTGGAGTCAGCGAGTTGAACATACATTTCTGTTTATAAATACACCATCACACACACCCATATTCCATGCAATAATCCTTATCACACGTCTATATCCTGATTATACATCCTAATCGTCACAACTGTTTTATCACACACGGTGAATTAAAATCGGACTGAATACATTGGTACTTTCCCACTGACTTATTACTTATTCTCGCCGCTATAAACTGACTACTATTGTGTATACATACAGACAAACTATTCTCTCCAATTTAACTCGACTAACTATATCAGTGTTTCCATTCAGACTCTCTTACTCTCTAACTTCCATTTCCACACCTTACTGCCTACAAATATTAATTAACATATTTCTATTTTCTGATTGGTTTAAATCATACTCCCACTATTATTCCTATCTTTCTTATTGGCTAGTTAATGTTAACCTGTTATTGCAAAATATAAAGGTTATTCCTCCTCAAGTCCCGTTAGCTTCCACTGCAAAACAGATGACAATAGGCTATGGAATGGGTAATCCTTTTCTCGGGAATCCCACTCGCAAACACAGTTGTAAATATTACTTCTGACATGCTTTTGTGCCGATCTATTGAAATACTTTCTTGGTTAAATTGTTTTTTTATGGCTAACTTCCGTCTCTTGTACTGTTGGACTTTCTGTCCTTAATGCAAGACTGTCTCATCTTTACTATCCTCCTAATATTAATATAAACATAATTAACATTGTTTTCTGAATTTATATGTGCTTATATAGCCTACAAATGAAACCCGGTATATAAATTCCTTATATATGCCCAATTGACTATTAGCTCATTTTCATATACATTTTATGATAACTGTAGATAATATCAATTCTGTCCTCCAAAATACACCTATAATATTAAATTCAAGACATATTTACATTTTATAGCATTTCCTCACCACACTCATTCCCTTCATCCACTTTACATACTGACTTTTTCTTAGTTCGTCATTTACAGTTTTTCTTTTCTCTATTAGTGTATTTTCACTCTCGTCATAATTATCGTTCATGAAAATTTCACTTATCATTCATCCTGTTCTCACCACTACACATTCTACGTTTACAGTCATAATATATTTATATCCTTTTTCACTTGACAAATAGTTCAGTAAGTATCAGAACTGCATTTAACCACATTACATTGTTATATTACTCAATTAGTTGATTTAAATTGTTTCAACTGGCTCTTATTGTAACGTCCAATAATTTTCTTTTTGATTGGGTCAAATAATTCAAAGCAGATATTATTAAAAACATCATTTATAGTGTACGGGCCCCGATATAATAAGAGTAAACGTACATTTAGTTTCCTTGCGGCATTTGATAGAGATTTATTTCTCAACAAAACCTGGTCTCCGATTTTAGGATTCCAAATGGTTTTACAGCTGTGTTGTTTCAACCTTCTCTTTTCAGCTTGATTTCTGATTCTAGAAATAGCTTTACGACAAGTATCTTCAATGCTATCTTCTGTCTCTGGTATAGTTACAGGTTCAGGTAGCTCTGTTATTAATCTTTCTGGTTCTGTCTCCATCATCAATCTCCAGGGTTCTACTCCTATTACAGGATGTAATGAATAGTTTACGACATCCTCAATCTTTTTACAATACTGTACCCATTTTGTGTGTCTGGTATGACAGAGTACTCTTAAGTATATTCCTATATTTCTTAATTCTCTTAAAGGTATTCAACACATAATCTATTTTCTCTATATGTTCTTCAAAGGTTCGTGAGTAAAATAAGAAATCATCAACAAAAACGGCTATTCCGCCTCCAAATCCCTCCAGAAACATCATATTTAACGCCCGTAACAGTGCACTATTTGAAGTCTTTACTCCAAATGGAGTTCTGCAATAACTGTACGTACGCCCTTCATGGTTAAAACTTTCATACTTCCTATCCTCCTGTCTTAACTTTACTTGCCAGAAGCTACTAGTAATGTCCACACTGGATAAAAACTTTGCCTCCTTAATTTCTGCTAAAATCTGATTAATTATTTTGTTCGCTTGCTCTCGTATTGACAATGGTAACATCCTACTTTTATAGTGTATTGGTGGTATCTCCTCCTTCAAGTTAAAAGAATGAGTGTATGCCGAGGTAAGGCCTGGCCTTGAGCTGAGCGCCTCCCGGTTTCTTAATAAAACTTCCAACAGTTGCGATTTTTGTTCACTGTTAATGGAATCAATGCTTTGTACTTTTTCATTTATTAATTCTACAATATTCTCATTATTATTTCTGCTCATCACTATATTTTCATCTAATTCATAGCTCTCGTCCATTTCAACATTTCTTTGCATCTGCTCAATATTTGCACCCTTATTCTCCTCACGTTCAGTTAATTCATAAATTTCCTCCCACTCTTCATCATCATCATCATAGGTTACATGGATAGGCCTATTTTCGCCCCCACTACCCGTAATATTCCGGTCTAGCTCCGGTAAAGATTGTGTCCCATCTATTTCATGGTCACAGAAATCAATATTCTCAATTATGAAGTCTTCTTCTAACAACGTTTTCTCCCTACTATCTCGTGCATCAACAAGCATTATATTTTTATCCTGTTGAAATGGTACATTTACTACATTCTCATTGATATTTAGTTCGAGCTTATTTGTAATGAAATTTATCTTAGCTTTATGATCTTCTAGGAAATTGCATCCCAGTATCAAGTTGTGCTGTAATCCTCTAACTGTGAAAAAGTACAATTCTAATACAATATCTCCCATCTTAACTTTCATCATACACTGGTGATTTATCCGGTGTTGCCTGGCACCAATAGCTGTGATACAATGCAATCCAACCGTGTTCAAGTGTTGAATATTTAAATTACTTTTTACCATTTTGTCAAATAATTCCTCAGAGCATATAGTATGGCTACAACCTGTGTCCACAATAGCATTTATTCTATTGTTTCCATAGCAAACTTCAATAATAGGTGGGTATACAACTGTCCTCCCTATCTCATTGACTTCATTATTCTGTAATTTATTTACAGGTGTTCCAGTGAAATTTATCGAGTTATTCTCGCTAATTACGTGCCCATCATTACGAGTTGTTGAAATATGATTGAGTCCTTCTAGGCTATTTGATACGGGAATTGCAGAATTCGAATTCACAATACTGCAATTTAACAGTTTAAACCTTGAGTTCCCCTTTGAGTTTCGTGTTCGTTCCGGTTACCTGAAAATTCTTCTGCAGTCGGGTTTAAGCTAGAATGACCTCTCTGCTCTATGCCTGAATTCTCAGAATTCCGATCGTGACCTCTATTCATGGTTTGTTGACAACTGCGTTCATTGCTACGAGTGTCAGTATTTACTTGCAAAGCATTTATTTGCGATCTATTTTCCCTCTCATTCGGTCTATTATTGTTTTGATATGGACGCCGATTTTGATAATTATTGTTTTCTGCTCGTCCACCAGACTGGTAGTTTCGATTTTCTTGCTGGGTATAATTATTTCTATACTCTGCTCTAGGCCTATAGTCTCTCTGACTATTCTCTCCATTATTTTCAGTTCTCCTAACAGTTTGATCATAACTATTATACATTTCCATATTAGTCAATAAATCTAGAACTTCTTTCACAGATACCACTTTGGCTACTAACAATATGTTTCTCACATCTTGGCTAAAGTGCTTGCTACTTAAGGTAACGATCTCCTGGTCAGATACGACTGGTTGCAGCATTCGGCCTGTCTTAACCAAAGATAAGAAATAATCCGCCATAGTCAAATTTGGTTTTGCTACATATTTTCCACTGTACAAATCCATCCTAGCTTTCAGCTGTTTACCTGAGTTCCAAAAGTGTTGTAAAAACTGATCGCAAAAGCTCTCGTATGTACTGTTATTATCAACGGTTACATCAGACCACTGCTTCGCTCTCCCTTTTAGTGCCTTTCTTGCTATCATTATTTTCAAATGTTCTGGTACAGACCTCAGTTTAAAATACTCTGCCAAATCTCTAAGGAAAACTTGGGGACTGGTGTGATCATTATCACTAAAAAATGGTAAAGTTACTTCATTTCCAATGTAATTAGATAAACCATGCAAGCTGTGTGTACTTACTGCGTTATTTCTATCTGTAGTTTCCAAGGCTTCAGGTGCAATATTATTCACTGAACTAACATTTACGTAAGAGCTAGAACTACCCGTATTTGAACTGACTTCCATCAAAACATCATTAATTAATGGGCTCCGTTCGTGAATAATATTTTCCCTTTCACTTCCTGCAATTACATCGTTTTTCATTTTACACTTGTTCAGAATATTATTCACCTCTTTAGATAAATCCACCACTTTCTTGCTTACATCATTTGAAATTTTATTCACTTTTTCATTCATATCATTTGATAATTTTAAATGAATATTTTTCGCTTCGACTTCAGCAGTCCTAACCATAGCCTCAATCGCTATTTCTTTTGATTGCAAATCATCTATCTTTTTATCCAACTGAACTAGGGAATCGTTAGTTTCTGTCCTAACTTTAGTAACCTCACTTTGAATTACCTGTTCCAAGTTACTATTTCCTGAGTTGATTTTTTTATTTACTTCCTGAATTTTATTTTCCACAAAATTTACAATACTGTTTGTTTTCTTTGCAAGAATTTGCTCACAATTACTAATTTCCTGATTAATTTTACTCTCAGTATCTGCAATCTTTTTTTCAAATTTCTCAGTTAATGCAATGCTACTATTCTTTATTTCTTTCGCTAATTCCTCTAGCCTTTTGTTATATGCCTCATTATTTTCTTTACAGTCTTTTGCAATTTGGTCTATTCTATCCCCATTTTTCAGAACGCTACCATCAATTTTTTTAATTTGTTCTCCGTTATTCCTAACATTATCATCAATTTTTTTGATTTCTCCTAGTAACACTGCTAGCATTGCTTCAATACTACTAGCTGAAACATTAGCCTGTTTCTCTGTTTCATTACCCTCAACATCATCATTTATAGCAGCTTTCTGATTTATTTCAACATTTACTACTGTTACATTATTTTCTTGAATATGCTCAGAATCAGGTACAGTATTTTCATTGTTTTCCTGTACAACATTTAAATTATCTAATTCCATTTCATTATTTTTAGTTAATTGAACTCCTTCCGCATTTTGCAAGTTACTTTCATTTTCTATGCATGATAAATTAATTGCCTCATATTCCATTACTTCAGATTCAGATAACAAGTGCTGAGCGTTTTGCTCCTCCATTTTGAGTTTTATCTTTCCAGATCTTAGTTTCATCTACTTATTATTTTCAATTTATTTACTGTTTTATCTTTTTGAATATTTAGTTATTATTAATTTGAATTTTATAACATTAATGAGTTTATTTATAATTTCAACATAATTAATTTTACTCTTGTTTTATCACCCTTTTACAACAATAATTAAATTCTTATCTGAATTAATATCCCTCGATGCCGATGCTCTGCCCGTCCTCAAGATTCTCTACCATCCTTCCTCGTTGGTTAGCCTCGTCGCTGGTCTGTCCCGCGTTGTCCCACGCTGAATGATTCCTCGCTGTCCCACGGTGAATAGGTTCCATTTTTATCCTGGGGTTTTTGCTATATTCTTCTTAATTGTTCACTTATTTATCGGCCACACGTTGGTCAGCGTCAGTATATGGGAGTTTTCTTCACCGTCGTCCGAATAATTACTGCATTAATTATCAATATATTTAATGTTCGGAATTATTGACTAAAGCGAGTGTCCCCGGTCACAGTACTAGATAAGATGGTCATGATTCACTACAGAATGCAAAACGGAAAATTCGTATCAGTATGATCACTATACTTACATAAGTATCCAGGGTTTATGGGCGCCACCAATTTGCAGTTCTGTATCTTGTTGAATCCACCTAGAGTTACCTGAGTGCTGCGGCCGTACGAGTCATGATTCTCTTAATCTCAGGGTAGAATTATGGTACCTATTCTATTAAATAATTGTTGATAATTATTTAACATGTTTATTGGAGTCAGCGAGTTGAACATACATTTCTGTTTATAAATACACCATCACACACACCCATATTCCATGCAATAATCCTTATCACACGTCTATATCCTGATTATACATCCTAATCGTCACAACTGTTTTATCACACACGGTGAATTAAAATCGGACTGAATACATTGGTACTTTCCCACTGACTTATTACTTATTCTCGCCGCTATAAACTGACTACTATTGTGTATACATACAGACAAACTATTCTCTCCAATTTAACTCGACTAACTATATCAGTGTTTCCATTCAGACTCTCTTACTCTCTAACTTCCATTTCCACACCTTACTGCCTACAAATATTAATTAACATATTTCTATTTTCTGATTGGTTTAAATCATACTCCCACTATTATTCCTATCTTTCTTATTGGCTAGTTAATGTTAACCTGTTATTGCAAAATATAAAGGTTATTCCTCCTCAAGTCCCGTTAGCTTCCACTGCAAAACAGATGACAATAGGCTATGGAATGGGTAATCCTTTTCTCGGGAATCCCACTCGCAAACACAGTTGTAAATATTACTTCTGACATGCTTTTGTGCCGATCTATTGAAATACTTTCTTGGTTAAATTGTTTTTTTATGGCTAACTTCCGTCTCTTGTACTGCTGGACTTTCTGTCCTTAATGCAAGACTGTCTCATCTTTACTATCCTCCTAATATTAATATAAACATAATTAACATTGTTTTCTGAATTTATATGTGCTTATATAGCCTACAAATGAAACCCGGTATATAAATTCCTTATAAGGCCTACTGTTTACCTTTAAGAAAAATAACAATTTTCCAAATATTTACTCACAAAAATAACATTTGGGGGGTTGAGAGGCTCTGAATGCCGGTGGAATTGAGATGGGAAAACCCAGGTAAAATAAGCGGTGGTTGGCAAGCCTGGAAGATATCAGGGCAGAAGGAACCTCTCGGATATAAGATATTTTGCTCTTCAGTATACTAAAAAGAGTATCCATTAATTTTTTCTTTATGCAATTTTTCTTGATATAAATCGGCTCAGAGCCCTGATGGTATGTCAATAGGTTAAGATATTTGTACTTAGCTAAATCAATTTCTTAATCACGTACAGTATACACATTAAAACAATTATGCGAAAACTTTTTCTCAACTTGGGATATTTGGGCTCAGTTCTTTCGTTGTGATTGCACTAAGTTATATTTAGGACATCTGTAATGTACAAATATTTATGTTTACGATTTATGTTTTATAAATGTTTACCTACCTACATTATGTATTATATATAATTATACTTGTTGGTAAATCACTCTCATATGCTTAATTTATTTCATCAATGTATACTGTTCTTATATCTTTGTACATTGTCATAAATTAAGAAATATATAATTATAATTATATTTATTTTATTATTAGAATTCAACTGTACCGAACAACATGATTTTAAACTCCTTGGATGAATATTCAAGTTCATGCAAAGAACTGCCATCATAGTTTCTTGATAATATGAGCAATAAATTATTCTTAGACGGAATCTCTGTGGCTGAGTGCAAATAATCAAGACTTCCAAATAGATATATTTAACCATTCTGTTTGCATAGTTTCTTTCCTCCCCCCTGTGGCTGTGGTGAAGCGCAAACCACAACGCCTACGCCAACGCCCGCATAGAAAACAATAGGCTGATAGTTAAACAGATAGTAATGTATGCTAGGTAACATCTCTTTTAGAGTGTTAGGTTTAGCACCTTTCCGTAACAGAAGTCATGATTGAATTCTGAAACCAGAAGTACAATACCAAATTAGCTCTATATTAGGCCACCTTATTTCCTTAATCATAAATGAAGAAGTCTAACCTAACTTTATAGTAATAGCGTAAGGGTCCTTCTTAATACACATGGTAATACCTTCTACCAGGAAATAAGGTGGCCTGATATATATCCATATTTCTAAACATAGCTCAATCGGGAAAATTAAACACATAGATAACAATTAAGCCGGATTTGAATTCGCAAACATTTGACTCAATGGCAAGCTTGCTGAGAACTCAATCACTAAGGGTATTAGTAACAATTATATATTTGTTTATTTCTTCCACAAACGACTGTAAACAGGTACACAAATAATGAAGAATACCATCAAACAGAAACCTGATTTAACATAAAACAACCCCCTACAAACCGGCAAGGAGAAATTCTTGGCAAGACGACAAAATGAAGCGGGAAACACTTCAGAGAAGAAAACATAAGGATAATGAAATTAAAAAAAAAAGTATCAAGAACTGAAGAGAACAGTATCAGGGAAAAAATACATGGTTGAATCGAAAAAGCGTTTAGTAGCTGATGATGAAGTCGACAACATGCTGGGAATGAACACTACAGAAAAAAGTCAGCAATCACAACTTCGATGTTCAATAAATAAAGATAGAGTCAGACTAAAAAATTCAATGCCATAGCCGGGATTTGAACCAGGATCTTCGGCTCTCTTTTTGGTCTGACTCTACCTTTCCACTTTAGCCTACACACGGCCAGTGTGAAAGAATTATCATTTCAATAAATAAAGTTAACTGGAAGACATCTTTATGGTTTAGATCTTCTTTATGTTGATTATAAAATATCATGAGATATTTCCACACGTTATAACGATACGCAGTTAACTGCATTGATGACTGCAACTGATCAGTGGAATATGCAGCTAATAATAGAGACATGCATTATTACAAATAGACCTAATGTTCCAAAGTTTAATTTTCGACTGAGAGCAAGGGTTGCACAAAAATTGCATGAAGCATGTCGTAGAATTAGAATATCATACTCAGAAACGTCCCTCAACGTTTTACACATACGGTGTGCTTTAATCTCATCAGGTCTAAACTTAGATGATGAGCCGAGAACTAATAATCTTGGGCCTTGAATGAGAGCGGCTGTTTTGCCTCTTTTGGAGTCTGCTGGGCTGGAATGAGATAACATTCCTATAAATGTGAAAATCTCTACACAAAAGTTGGGGTCATAAGTATGTAGAATGCCACTGGAACCCTAATCCATGTTCGTACAAAACACGGTGATAATGCAGATTATAGCCTGGTACCTCTTAATTAACCTGCATGTGAAAGTTGAGTTTATGATAACGTCATTAACGCGTCACTAGAGATAGCTCATTTACGTTAAAGCACATCAAGGTTATATTGCGGCTTATACCTCTATTAAATCCCTCCATAAAATTCAGCTTCATAACATATAGGCCCAGTCATTAGCACCTAGTTCAATTTCCAGGTGCAAAGCCTTTCTCTACTATATTCATTAATATGTTGTCCTAAGTAACTCATTATCAAACCGATCATATTTTTTTCAATTAGCTTAAGTTTGTTTGCCATGTTTAGAAAACAAGAGTTGTGAGAATATATTGAGCTATCATTTCTTGAATACCGGCAGTTCATTCTTGGAGCATAACAGAAACATGGCAAAGAGGGGTGCCCACAAAGGGGGGGGGGGGTTAAGACGCAGAGTGCGTCATTAAAATTTCTGGGGGGGGGGGTTGAAAATTATTGCGAAATTGGCATTTTATATGTTAAAAATAAAAGCGGTATAGTTTTATAACTTCTAAAGGTAATAAAAACTCCTTGTAATACTTCAGAATAAATTCCGTAATCATTTGTTGCCATTACAATTATACCATGTAGAATCAGTCTCCTTAAACTTGCTTTTCAAGACATTTTTTTAAAATTACAAATACAGCAATACCTTTTCCTTGGGAAGAAGTAAAGCTACTATTGTAAGAAGGGTTGCTTTTCAAGAGGTTGGGGTGGTAAGATTTTTGGAGAATTACTTTTCATGAAACTGGGGGGGGGGTGAGTCACGAAGCTGGGGAGTATAGTAGGCACCCCTATGATAGAGTTATCAATATCCATGAAACAATCTTAACGAAAAGATTTGCATTAAAAAATCTCCAATATAATGTTCCATATATGTGCGTTACATAATTTTGCAAACAAACTGAGGTTTTTTATATTTATTATTATTATTATTATTATTATTATTATTATTATTATTATTATTATTATTATTATTATTTTTTTTTTTTTTTTTTATTTTTTTAAATTTTTTTTTTTATAATCGGTATTTCTTTTAAGATGGTTTAAAATGTTGTTATAAAATTGTTACTAAAGGTCCGTGAAGCGGTATTGGTTCTCATATCTTTACATTGAAGTTCTATGAGTCACTTTAACCTCACTGACAAAATACTGATGTTAATTCTTCACACAAACAATTTCTACAGAATTAGAACAAGGCAAGTCATTCCAGGGAATAAAAGTAGGGATTAATCTTGGTTTGCAACCCCTTACTAAACATATTGTAAATACATAATACCCAGATAATTATTGACTGGTCATATTCATACACACACTCATAATATATGTTATTTATGCAAATATAGAAGTGTTATAGCATAAAAATTTAGCGAAAGTGAAAAGTACTTACGTAACAAAAAAAGTTGTATTACGGCAAGGTGAAAAATGTTGCATTACTTTTTTTTAAATAGCATTCAACGGATCGATGATATATTATATAAAGTTCCGCAACTGCTAAAGGACGACTTATTTTTGTTGAAAGCAAGGACAATTTTAAGAGAAAGATATGTATTTATACATCGCCATTTGTACGGACTGAAACAACCATTATCATTATTACAAAATCCGTCCCTATCCATTAGACCAGGAATGAAATTGGGAGGGTGAAGTGCACAGGAAAGGAAAGCGGAATATACGAAAAAAAAGAGATGGAACATTTTCAAAACATAATTAGCGAATCCAGCTTCGGGTTAAACTCTTTTCCTGGGAGTAGCAACGGCCTCAGCAGTAAGAGGAGAAAGCAATCCATGCGCAAATTTCATAAAAAAATGTTGGACGAAAAGGGTTGACGAGGGAGAAGTATGAAGTTTAGTGTAAAAGGGATAGGAGTGGAATGGGGGACGTATTAGCAAGGACTTTGAGGCGCCTGACTGCTCTAATTGCATCCCTGTGCTTGTGGTTTCAAACTTAGGCTACTGCATGGCAGGCATAAAGTGTTCCGACATATGCATTTTTTCTGGCCTTCTTACACACTGCCGTGGAAATTATATTTCGTATATGACATGTACATTTATCACACGCCTTTAACATTATCATAATGTAAAGAAAGTGCCACATTAATTAAAACTGCCAACTGAGATGTAAATTAGGATAAAAAAATAAGAAATGAAAAAAAGAAAGTGGCATAAGATTTCACAAAAACCCTGATATACAATGGATGACTCGTTTTTACTGTCCCATATATTTATTACAGTATTGATATCACCGTCAAGATCAATTATTGACAGTATACTTCACATGATATTAATGTGCTGGCAGTATGAAACAGAATGGAACAGAAATGTTTACATCCCTACAAAGATTTTGAGCAACGATTTTTGCTATTGCAATAAACGTTGTGTCTACCTCTCACGTTTGGAATTCCTCGCGCCTCCAATCAGAGACAGTCGAAACTGTAGAATGGTATCACAATTAATTTCCCTTTTTTAAATGGGTTGCTACACTACTAAATTTACTGAAATTAGTTTTTATTTCTAGTTTTGTAATTAATTCATTGTATAAGATTATTTTACTGTTTTGTAATAGTATAATTGTTAATGGTGGAGTGAAAGAGAATGTCTCATAAATTAATAATAATATCAATAGTAAAATTGATAATATAGCGTTTCAAATTAAAGCAATCTTGTAAATGTAAAAATAATAAGGTAATGTAAATTACTTACAATCATCGTATGCTAGTTCTTAATATGAGCATTTCAAACAACAAATACAATTATTACGTTTATATAAGAACTTATTTTTCACATAATATTATGATCGTTAGCTATGCAGAAACATAAAAATGTACCTCTAAAATGTAGTAATGACCTACACTTAAAGGCATGCTGTGGGTTGCGAAAACAGTTTTTCACTTATTCAATTCGAAGCGTTCGGCATTTCGTCCGTTTTCCCATTTGGCATTCATGTGCCTTGAAATAATTAAAAGCAGCGTATATGCAAGGATTTTTATTTCTTGGTTCCGTTTGAAGATGGTGGCCGCTTTAATGGTGCCGTTTCATTAATACTCAGCTTCTTTCAACGATTCTTGCCAAAAGGTTCATGCTAAATGCTAAAAATGTAGACTATTTCCAGTCTTCTGAGTGAAACTTTCTACAACTTGGTTTCAGTGCATTTTTGAAGTAACTCTAACGATTTGCCAACATTTCGTATGTTTGCCTGTAAATTTCATTGCTAAGCAGACACAACCAAAATCCATTTTCGATTTTCTTCCAATTTTTCATGAATGTTTTTTACATTAATTAAAAACTACGTATAGTAAGTGTAAGGATTCTTTGAATCCATACCAAGAGGATGAGCAGATCTTAGATGTTTTGGACGCGAGGTCTGCTGTTCACAGAATCACTAGTAATAATAAAATATATGGCTTTATTGTTTAATTCTGTAAATATACTTAACAAATTAGATAATAATTTCTTACAAAACCTGGATGGAAACACAGGAAACGAAAGCCGGAGATAAACGAGTTCTCTTTGAAGCTTTCTGTCAAGGCAACAATCATGTCTCATCTAAAGAGTCTAGTTGGCTACATCAGTTGCTTTAAGACTGGGTTTGAATAATTCATGAACTGAAGAAAGTTGAAGATAGAGAAAGCGCCTCTCAATATTAAATGCTTCATTGCACAAAATTCATAAGATTCCTAGAGGCAGAGTGAAAAGAGAAAGAAGCTAAACAGTATTTCTCTCTCACTCTATCTGAACCTAACTAAGTATGCTGCTTGTTCATCTGCATGCCCATTTCCTATCTCTCCATGTGAGGAAGCGGCGACTTCCGTTCCCAGTCTCGCCTAAGAGAGATGTTTATAGTTTAATAATGAAAAATAGTTTTGAGCAGCGGATATTTCTACCCAGCTCGCCTGTTTCTCCAGAACCCAGACATTCGTCAAGCTCTATTTCTCTATATTTCTCTCATTTTTCATTTGTTTTATGAGACACATTACTTTGTGTCACATGTATTTTATGTGCTCTGTCAAGCACGGCTGATGTTCTTGACATAAGTTTTACTCATGTGATGAATGACTTGTATTTATCAATATTTGCAATAATAATAATAATAATAATAATAATAATAATAATAATAAATACTTCTCTTCGTGATTAATGGAGCCTATCTGTACATAACAGACTGTGTTTCAGCTTAACCATGACTTTAATCTTGAAGGAAAAAAATTAATATATTATGTCTACTATTATGTCTATATAGTTGTCTACTCCGCAATGTCTCTGATTCCCATGCCGGATGCAGAGGTTAAACCCCACTGTAAACGTTTTAGGTTACCATAATATCTGTTCTTCACAGAGACAAATGCAGCAATCTCGGACCCTACTGTCGTTCGGATTTCACGTTAAGCTGCAGATCTGGCAACTGCATCTCAACTTCAGTAGACGTTACCCAACATTGATGCGATCCTTATCTGCACCACTATCCCGAGCGATACATTTAAAAAGGCTCGTAGTTCACAACAAAACTTTGGTAAAGTAAAGAACTCCAAAACGTAAACGAAGAGGGCTATTGTAGTCCGAAAGCATTAAAAGAATAACAAAATGTTACTCTTATGGTTGCTACCTTATCTTTGTGACATGTCCAGAAATATGCTATTTTAAAAGCACATTAAAGCGTAATTTACCAAAATAGAGCATAAAGCGTGATCTTAAAAATAATATAAATAAAAAATTTATAATAATTCAATTTAAAAAACGGTAGGATGGTAGTTCATATACGGCTTGTCTTCAGTGGCGTGGCCAGGGGCCTGGGGGCACTAAAGGCCAATTTATACCATTCATGCAGTCTACACAAATATACGATGCTATATAAGCTGAATAACTCATTTTATTTCTGTGAACGCTGAATAAACTACTTAATAATGCAATACTTTTTCATTTAGGATTCATACGTTTATTATGTATGTATTAGGTAACTTCACGTTTTTTCCATATGTTTGCTTAGAGTACTATTACCAGTACCAGTATTGATTTGTGGCTGGAGAAAATCCACGTTTGTATGCAATTCCTTAGGCCACAACATTATTTTATGTACAAAACAACGAAAACACTTTCTTTCTTTCTTTCTCGTAGTTTAACCTCTCCCTTTCAACGAAAACACAAACAGCAAATATTTAAAGAGTAGATTAATAATAAACTAAACAGTTGGCCTAGGCTACATCAATTAAAAGTCTTTCATTCGAGCTGTTTTCTCTTCAAATTGTGTTATTACATCGTCAAAATTGACTCATTCTGCAAAAGAGTTTCAACTGATATTAGGACTAAGCTTGACAAACGAGATTCACCACTCTTCTCTTGCTCGCCCGGGGCTTATATTATTTACAAGTGGGCCTACCTGTACGGTGTTTTTTATGTGGTTGTGTCTAACCCATTTTTTTATTTATTTAATTATTAAAAAACGTATAATGTTGTTTAATAGACAACTGTTCATTCACTAAAACTAAGGCTCGTCACTGGTCTAATAAACACAAATTAATAAAATTTTGGAGCTTATGTTCAAAGCTGGGCCTGGGGCGGGCCCGCCTCTCCTGACCCCGCCTTGGTACGCCTTCAATAAAAATTAAAAGTTTTGACTACTTCAATGATAGCGACAATGAGGAAAGTGAAGAAGAATAGTGAAATAGTGACGTACTAACAAAAGGGAAAACTTTCAATAACACTTATACTGAAGTTAGTGAATACAGTTTCAAATTAATAAATTAGCATTTTGGTTCACCCTTTGGTATTTTCTGGGGAAAAAAAGCATAAACAAGCCTAATTTAAAAAGTAAAAGCATAATTCTTAGTAAAACAAGCATATTTTTTGGTACCCTACTAATCACCTTTTCAGCCCACTTATACGCTATTTATTGCAGGTTGGAGAATGTCACACCTCCAATGTTGTGCTCTCGTTACATAGAATGCTAATCCCCAGCCATAAATTGCCGATGCACTATTTAAATTGCACGAACCATGAAGTATGCAAATTTAAACTGATAAATTTACAATGGACAAGAATTATGGAGTGAGAAGATAGCCGCGATTCAACGGTTACTGTTTTCAAAGCAATATAAGTACTGTCATAATGTCTGAAATTCATGTTGTAAACGACAATACATTTGTAATGTAAATAACAGTACGTGTCAATATTAATTAATTTTATCTTGTATACGAGGGTATCTTAGAATAGAAAAATTGTAAGGATTTTAGCCTATACCCTCAGTAAAAAGGCAACAAAGGCAACAATTTTTCTATACGTGTCAATGTATTCTACAAAAAATATAGGAATTAAGATACAGCAATTTATTATTAAAATTTGTTACGAAAGAAAAAAACTTAATATTAAAACGATTAAAATATAACGCTAAAAACAGAAAGCTAATTCAATATATAGCATAAATCTAGCTGCAATATCCGAGGAACTAACCTATCTGGAAATAATATCCTTCTGGGAATACAATCACCAAAACGATGAAAAGTGAAGGTAGAATAATATTAGAACTATTACACTAAATTCAAGGAACAACAACCTTTCATAGCTAGTAAGCTCACACTCACATAATTCCTCAGTTGTGGATCACATCGTTCCAGTTACGAGGAAATTGCGAGCGGCAGAAAACGACTTTTTATTCCTCCCGTACAAACGAATCTAAAAACGAAAATGAAACTGGAACCAATGTATTTTTTCCCCTCTAGGTAAAACCCCTAGGCCGCATGAACCTGAATGGGTTCATTAATTAATTTCCTTCATTTATGACAAATACTCTCATACCATACATCCTGAAACTGCTTCGGGTATTTTAATTTAGGGAACAATTATCAAACCATACCAATTAGTTCATGCTACTCTTCACAAACCATACTTTAATATCTACAATTTTGAACCAGGCGCTATTCAACAATGCAAGTACTCAATGCTGCTTGTAATTAGTTGAAACTCGCTGCAGAAGAGACAAAGCAGACAAGAAGTGCTGGAGAAGTACCTCATTATTTGGCCTGCGTCAAGTGAAGCCTTTAAGAGTTGTCGTTACCGTCCTCCCTAGTACGTCATGCCTGAAGCATTTATACCAGTAAGTTATATCTCCAACCTAATGTGTCTTACTACTCCAGTCTTCAGTTTTAATTTACCTTATTCATGCAATGGAATTATAACTAACTTTCCAATGATTTTCATTGGTCATAACAGTGCAGTCCAATGCCACAGATATTACGTGATATTTAACTTGGTTTTGTGAGTAAGGCCGTGTCCTGTTATTAAATTTAGACGTTTCGAACAAGATTTTGTATTTCACACAATTTTCCATTGATCTATCTAACGTAATTCAAAGAAGTTTCAATGAAACACAACGTAGATTGTCTGAAAACCAAAGCCAAAGCCAAAGCCTATCTACCTTATGTCACTAACAAAGTTCTGTATCTGTATCTGTATCTGTATCTGGTACCCTATGATCCCCAGGTGGGGCGAAGGGGCCTCCAATGGAGGTTTCATTACCTATACTAATATTGATATGCTTATTCTCCGAGAGAGGGTAGAGGGACAGGTGGTAAGCCCATCGCCTCGCAACCCCCCTCTGAAAACTAAGTATTTCTTGGACGTGAAAGGGCCGAGAAATTTTGTCCAGAGGCTCTAATTTAGGCTTAGAGTTCTTTTACGGGACCCCCAGCTTAAAGTCCCTCCCGGAGGACTCCGTGCCCAGGATTTTTACGTCCTGAAAAATCCATCGACCGCGGCCGGGTTCGATCCCGCGCCCTGCAGATCTAGAGGCGGGCACGCTATATCTAGACCACCGCGGCCGACACTAACAAAGTTCGGAAGATTTAAATACAAAAAGACATCGATATAATATATTACCCCTGCAAACGGGGTAGAAAATGTGAGAAAAGATAAAGAAAAAAATCCTGTTTAGACAGTCAGATCTATTCCATTCCACGTACGTGTGGAAAAGTTTATAAGACAGACTGGTCGATCTCTCGCTACAAGAACAGAATATATCAAACAACATAAGCAAAACAACATAGATATCTTAGTTATAGCTTCTCGCTCTGTCGACCTAGATATGTGACACCAATGACTTTATCATTAAATATTGACAGTCAGTTGTACCCAAACAACAATTAGTTTGTTTTCTGAAGGTCAAAGGAAAGATACAGAAAGTTGTTCGAAACGTCAGAATTTAATAACGGATCACAATCTAACCAGGAAAAACAAATTAAATGCGTCACCGGCCGCGGAAGCCTACGTACTCATTAATATTACGTGGATAGTTGATCAGCTTCATAATTCAAGTGGTATAATTTTGAATAAAGTGTTTAGAAAATGTCCGCCTATATACCACTGTTATACTTAAGAAACAACATGATTTTTCTGTAGGCTTCAGCTGTTGTTTCTTAAATGTAATAGTGGTATATTGGCAGACATTTTCTAAGCACTTTATTATGTGAACAGTTTTCAAGACGACCTAACTGATACACTTATTGAAGTGAAACTAAGTCATCAGATGAGAATAGAATCCAAGTGATATTGTTATGAGCTACATATCATATCAGATATATCTGTAGTCTAGACCGTATAGGCCTAAAAATATCTATAATAACATAGTAAACAATACTAATAATCTTTTATTTTTTATTGCATAATTCGTACTGACACATTTTTTCACTTTTATACACACTGAGAATATATTTTATATTAATATTTTTCTTGAGCAGGATTTGAACCCGGGTCACCTTTCCTTTACATGCATAAGCGTTATCGCTTGTTATTTCTCGATATCAATCAATGCCTATTCAGGCTATTTAACCCGCTAAGAAGCCGTAATATTAAAGGGAAAAGGTAATCTGCGCCACTTCTACCTTTTCCCCCAACTTGCACGATGTAAACTGCGCCACCGACATTTAAATGGCGTCATCGTCATACTAACGAACTAACATTTTCCTTTCCACTTCTCCAGACTTAGGACTGGCTATGAAATTGCATAGATGTGGTTAAAAATCTTAGCTTAGTCATTTTCAAAAATGTTAAAAACAATACCCTAATTTCTTTTGCATGAACGCTTCTCACTTATAAAATTGTTAAAAAACACTACCCTAATTTTTTTGCATGAGCACTTTGTTCTTGTATGACGCCTTCTTAATAAAATCAAAACGGGATATTTCATTGTTTATATATTGTTCTCTCCACTTGAGTAGACGAGAATACTTGTCATTTATTTTAGCTGTTCTTCCCTTATTCAATACTTCTCAGTTTTATGTAGGCATTTGTTTGGAACTGGAGAAGTGCATATAACATAAGTAAGATGTTGGGAGAAGCGTGGTAGAACATCGAATTATATTTTGCGTGAAATGACCTACATACTTCCGTGGCGCAGTTTATATATCTCATTTTTATTCTATTTCAAATTCGGTGTCAACCGTGGCGCAGATTACATACACCCATATTAAAACTGTTTACACTGACGGAGTCATCTTCATAAATGAAGACATTTGATTGTGTGTCATCCTACCTTCAGCATAACACGTGAAATTCTTAAATTCTTCGGTACGGTAATAAAATATTTTTGGACTGATATACAGATATTAACGCACTTCCTATTAAAAGAAAAAGAACACTCAATTTATGCCAAGGAATCAACAGAATATTTAACCCTTGAACACAACAATAATACAACCAGAGATTTATTTTCTGGTGAAAGGAATTTAATGAGCCACTTGAAAACATCCGCATCATCCCAAAGAGGCTTATTTTTTGACACTGACATAAGCATTATGAATAAAGGAAAATGTTCGTTTGTAATTTCTTCTATACAAGCATAAGACAGTTCTGGAAGGACGTATGTCTACGTTAAAAAAAATTACAACAGCATAACTCGTTTTAAAACAGACGCCTTTATAGAAGGTTCTGAAGAAGTGGCTTTGTTATTTTGCATTGAAAACGAATTTCAAGTTATCCACTCAAGTCAGTCCTGCTCTTAAATAATAAAGAATACCCTCAACCTTTTATCATCAGAATACAGAAACGGCATTAATTAGGTTATACTTCAATTATATAACATACTGCGTTTGTTAATTATATTTCTGAGATTAAAATAAACCTATAACAGAGTAGGAACGATGAACTAAGTTTTCAGACAAAAGTTTTCGAAATGAACTCTGAGGCAGGCAATAAGTAAGTAGAACATCGCTGCCAGTAAGGAAGTCTGAAGTGACTTCGCAATAATGCTCATTCATAGCTTCCGGCCCCCCAGCTCAAAACAATTATTATCGCTACCAACTAATTAAATTCAACTATTGCTATTATCAGAAGTACATTACGAAAGGATGAGAACTTCTGTTTGCGACAGATAAATAATTAATGGGAAATTTCAAAAGCACATCCACTTGTTTCTGTATAGCATTGGATGTGATAGCATTCGCTGGGCAAAACTTCAAATTGAGAGTATGGTATTCCAGCCTGCACTACTTACAACTGATAATTTAATGTTGAATAATAAATTGGAATACTTATGGAGTTGGGAAAAACCCATGCCAGAATAATGTGTTCTCTATAATTTATAGTCAAGGTACTGGAATTTCTCTGGTTAGCCTATACTCGCAGAGTTTTCCGTAGACGATGTTTTTATTAGTTCTTACTGAAAATGTGTATACGTACGATAGTTACGATATAAGTAAACCACGGTGTTCGAGTGTGCTAATCAAACTCCTTGCTGAGGGGTGGAAAGAATTTTTGTCACACAATTAAAAAGTTACACTTCTTCAGATAATTTAATGAACGCCCAAGAATTTAATTGGGCAAATAATTTAGCTTATTTAACTATTTCCCTGCTAATCACTTATATATGCGTCACCACTCATAAAAGCAGAAATATCAAATTAATATAGTAATGCTTTATGTTCAAATGTCAGGATTAATTATCCAAATGTTAGCCTACATATAATTTATGACAACCACCTTTTTAATAAAATTTTCCTCAACACTGATTTTATTTGAGAAATGCTTTTATTATTATTATTATTATTATTATTATTATTATTATTAATCCAGCTTGGAAAGGGTTAAGAGAAACATATCTGAATAACACAGAAGGAAACAAAAGAGAAACAAATAACTCATCACGGACTCCTTACAAGTAACCACCTGCGTGGTCTGATGGTTAGCTTTGTGACTGTGGATCCGCGGGTCTGGGTTCGTCCCCTGTACTTCATCGGAGGTAGGGAGGTCTGGTACGGGGTACACTCAGCCTCGTGACACCAGCCGAGGCTCCGGTTACGAAAGTAATCAATAACCGTCATAGAGTGGCATGCTAACCACATGTCTCCAATCCTACCATTTGCTTATGGTAAACGACGCATACGGTCGGTCGGAAGGCCTAGTACCACGAGGTATGTAGCGCCACGGAATTTAGTCTAAGTTTAGTAATTTTATTAGTTAGGGAGAACAGAGGAAACACATATTTAACAATAAGTGCCTTAACTCTTACATTATACAATAAATTGTACACAGAAGACGTAATGATAAAATACTCCATTATGTGGTCAAATAACAAAAAATACCAGTAAAAGTTGCCTAGCTTGTGAAACGGGCGGCATGCACGTTTCGAGCTAAGAACTAATTCACAGGTCTGTTTAGGTGTTGTATGTCTTATTTCCAATGTTGATTTCCCAGACTGAAATCATTGAAATGTAATTTCTATTTTAAAAACGGAAAAAATAAATTAAACTAAAAAAACAGATCTACTTGTTAAATTAAGTACTCCTTATGGAATATATAAAAGTCTATCGCTCGTATGATCTTAACTTAAATAGGATAGCTCTCTCTACTAGTATTTCCCTCTTGGAGTATGGGAATATGTATCCACGGGGAGATAATGTAAAAAATGGATCCTAAGAAAAACTTTTATTTTCTGGTTTTGTACTCAAGAATGCATATATCACCATCCATCTATTATTCCAAGCCATTACACGCACATTCTGAAAACAAGGCACCTACTTTCCTTTATTTCTCTGTAGATTCAATAGAAGTGGGGAAATGTATAGGTCTGTCAGAATTCTGAATGTCAAG
Organism: Ectobius pallidus; assembly: GCA_964059195.1. NCBI lineage: Eukaryota > Metazoa > Arthropoda > Insecta > Blattodea > Ectobiidae > Ectobius > Ectobius pallidus. The sequence continues at coordinate 122,539,728 of CAXKWD010000002.1, forward strand.
ATGGATCACTATATGTAACTCGAAAAGCAGGATATTCTCTCAAACGTATTAAAATGATCTCTTCCAACTCAACCCCCGTCAACAATTCTCTCTTCGAGTCTATGGAAAAACCCCTAATAGATTCTCTTCAACATTTCAGTACCTGGAAAACTCTCCATTTCTCTTCTAGACAAGAGAACATTATCTGTCAAATCAACTGTAAAGGATGGCAGTATAAAGAAATATTAAGAAGTTACTATTAACAGAATAACATTTCATCGGCAGAAGCTTAAAACTGGCAAGTAACAAATTGCCCACTTTGAGAATAAGAAAAAGCTTCTTAGGACACAAATCCGATCGGATGATGATTTACGAAAGCCTATTGCAATACCCTGTAGCTTATAACGAATAAGAGCATGAAAAGATCTGCTTTGCAGAAATGTAAATTAACAGGCTCACAAAAATTATAGCTTCATAGTAATATTTTGTTACTTCGGTATATATTTTTCGATGACACAAGGGATGTTTTAAATACTGTATTTTAAAAATGAAACTAACATAGGCAAAATTGTACTCCCATAAACAAACATATAATTTCAATTATTTCAATATAATTTCATATAATTTCAAATGTTATAATATTCCGTTTACTTGAAAACTGTAATTAAAAAAATAAGAACACGATTTGCCTTTTAAGAAAATTCTAGCAATAATTTTAGACAATTTGAGCGGCATTTCCGTTTGAGATACGATAATCTTATTTGTTTCTAGTTCGTCAGAAATAAATCATAATACTCTCTTTACAAAAAGTATGGTCACTGTATTTACAGTGGTATTCATCAGAGGTGGCAGTCAGATGCGCGTGAGAGGGGTGACGCATGTAGGAGGAATCATGGGGAGGGGTAAGAAGTTGAGCTGCACTTCCGGGAGAGGAGAAGCGATTGTAACAAGGTCTCTTGTTTCTTCACTGCATTATACGATCACAGAATATACGATGTTACCGCTCTGAAAGCAACGACACAACTAACCCATACACCCCTCCATGCAGTACGAATGTTTGTTGGACTCGTCTGCATCTACTGAGCATCCATGCTTGGACTGCCACGTCTGATGAATACCACTGTACTTCCTATCAGAGAATAATGTTGAAAGTTTTTCCTTTCTTGTAAGCTTTTTAAAAAATGGAGAATACAAGTCTAACTTCCTTTTCGCTAACTACAATTCACTATATTCCCATCTGTAAGAGTGATTTTTCACAATGAATGATGTTACGTACCTGTGGTAAATGCAACTACAGATGACCATTATTATATTCCAGCCATGCTTGCTTTCAATTTATACAATATAATATTCAGATATTGCTGAAAATCTCAAGGGAAGAGAGATTCCAAGTTTTCCATCCCCTTTCTGTGTATGGAATCTTTGCGGGATGCTTTCCCTTAACTCCAAACTTAACCTGGGATTAACTGACTTCATTTTTAAAACTCATTCGCGCCTGGTCATGTCCTGCTATATCAAGTTATCACAAAATACGTAAATTAGCCAATAGAACAATTAAGGCAATGTCGACTTTATTCCAGAAACGAAGAACGTCATAACAATACCTTAAAGATTATACAGGGTGCGGCAAAACATCCTCCCTATTTTAAAGTTCAAATAAAAAACAGATGGATCAAAATAAAGAAGCTATATTAACATAAATGATTCTACACAGTGGGAAGTTTAATGTTTCCTGGAATTCGAACGCTGCGTGAACTTCCCCCTCCCTTTTTAATCATGTTACCACTTGCTCTAAAGTTCGACACCCATAAGCTAATGATTTTCCGATCTGGAACTGCACCACGAGGGGGAATTTCGAAGCGAATCCGGAAAGCACGCTGGACAGCGACAACGGAATACCCGTTTACCAGAAATGATTCCACAGCGTAGGCACGTTCTTTTTCGTCCACGGCATGGTTGGATACTGTATTGAATGTCAATTCCGCGATTTCAATATCCTTTCCAATTTTTGTTTACTGTTTATCACTTGTTTTTTTCTGTCGTTATGACAACACAAGTTGACTGCTACTCCAATCTTGTGCGAATGTTGCGGCGTGGATATAGTGCCTAATGATATGGTGAACAATGCTATAAGAGCACAGAGACAGGATTAAGGTCTATTCACACTTAGCAGTGAGTTGAACTAATGTAATATACTGAAAACCCTAAATTCCCACTGTGTATATATCATTAGTATTAATGCACTTACTTTATTTTGATCCATCTGTTTTTTATTTGAAATTTAAAATAGGGATGATGTTTTGCCGCACCCTGTACATGTTCCCAATAGTTCCAAAACTAGAATGAAATATTTCTGTAACATCTTTGTTTATTGTGAGATGTGCAATTCTTCTACGCGTACAACGTCCGGGCATCGCGTAAGAAGATAATACTACACTAAGGGACGGAACAAATAGCGGCATTAAATGTCGGAAGGATTCTCGGTATAAGGTCATGGAGAAACAAGGCAATATACTTCAAGTGGAGAGAAGGCACTTCGGTATTTTTTACTGTAGCCTCTGTCGTACAGATCCTGAGAAATGGGAGGAGGATAAGGATTTTTCAATTGCTACTTGTGGAGAGCTCTGGCGTTCCAGCTACTGACCCGTGTGTCTTGTAGAAGGGAAGAGGGCCAATACTCCGTTATTGTTGCAAAGATTGGTTTTGCAGTCGATTCACTATTTTTTTGTGTGTATAGAACTCTGCCAGACAAAAAAAAAAAAGTGATAAACGTTGGGCATTCCTACATGTAGTAAACCTATATATGGGGCGAGTGAAGAGAGGGCTAAAGCAATTCTCTCGCGCGCACACACACACACAAATACACATACATACACACACACACATATATTATACTTACATAATTATATGAAAGGAAAACTGAACTCTACCACTGTTAACATATTTCGTATAAATGACGATACCGGCACTTCACAATGTGGAAACATTTCAGGGTAACTTTTTTAACAAACCAATTCGTATTGTAAGTCAATATATCAAATAAAATTAACTAATAGTATATATGAGCAAAAATCCCAGTTTTTTGGTTCCAGATTATGTTCAGTATCGATTTCTTCATATATATATATATATATATATATATATATATGTATGTATATATACATATATATACAAGCTATATTATAATGTATATAATTATCCGTAAATAATAAAACATAATAAATATTATTTTTATATGAAGTACTGAAAAGTTTTGAAAATTATATTTAGTATAAATTCTTAATTACTTTTATAAAAGAACTAGCTCCGCTTGTTGCGGCTCTACATGTGTTTAGACTCAGTTATAGCCTATAACAGTTAAGCCATAATAAACATAAAAAGGTGCGAAAAGACTTTAGGATTCTTTCGGGGTAAACAAAATTGAATTTTTTTGGAAATTTCCCGTTGATTACAAGCTAAAAGGTACCTCATCTGGAAGTAGATAAACAATGTCAGTACAATGAGTCAGGTAAGGAAATTATATTGTCCATGCCCAGGCTAGAGACAGTTATGTGATACATCACATCCGATATTTATTTACGTAGATTTCACTCTCAGTTACTGATTTACGGAAATTATTACTCTCGCTAGCATGTCTAATTGTTTGTCAAAGCCCAGTGTATTGCAACTAACAAAGCCCGATGTGAACACTGCAAACAATATTGTTGTCATGAGCATAGGCGTACCGAGGGGGGGGGTTTGGGGGTTTGAACCCCCCCTCCCCATTGATTAAAAAAAGGAAAATTGTATAATTTTGTTAAGTCTGCCCATAAATTACTTAATACAAGTATAAAGCGTGGGAAGCTTAAAACTCGTTATTTTGAGTCTTAATTTTTAAAATTTTGCAAGCTTAAAACTCGTTATTTTGCGTCTTAATTTTTAAAATTTTCCGGGGGGTTCCCCGGAAAGCTTAAAATTCGTTATTTTGCGTCTTAATTTTTAAAATTTTCCGGGGAGGACCCCCGGAAGCTTAAAATTCGTTATTTTGCGTCTTCATTTTTAAAATTTTCCGGGGAGGACCCCCGGAAGCTTAAAATTCGTTATTTTGCGTTTTCATTTTTAAAATTTTCCGGGGAGACCCCGGAAGCTTAAAACTCGTTATTTTGCATTTTAATTTTTAAAATTTTCCGGGGGAGGACCCCCGGACCCCCCTCTCCCTAGGGGGTATTCCATACCCCCCAGGCCCCGCGGATGTTATAACCCCCCCATATGGTCGGCCTGGTTACGCCTATGGTCATGAGAACTGAGCAGATTGTTTAAAGATACCACCGCCATTTTGAAAGATTTTTAGGGCTAAAAAATTGAACTTAGTGAAATTTTTACATCGTTTATATGCTAAAAGCTATAACTATATTTTACGTAATATCATACAATAATATCAAATAACTTACACTAGTTCAGTGGACTCTTTACTTTCCTGCAGATTATATTTTGGTGTATACCGTGCCTGAAACACAACTTTATGGTATTAACGTTTGAGGGTACTGATTCTACTGAACTGTACTTTGCTAATGTAGGCTATACGTTTATTATTTCGGTTTTATACTTAACGTGAATCGTGCATTAACTTGTTTTTTAGAATGTAGTACCTTTTCACTCCCTATAGGGAAATCATAGTGAAGATATTTAGGAAGTAACTTTTAATCGAATTTGGAATATAGTAATTTTGTTCTGTAGACCTGTGTGGAAAAGTTGAGAGGCACTGACTTGTCACGGGTCAATGTAATTTGTGTATGTAAATGCGACAGTCTCATGTATGTATTTTTACAAACATACCAAAAAATTTTACGTGAAGAATTCCTGCACACTGGTCATGGTTATAGGCCTAAGAAACAATAAAGAATCGTCGTTAAGTAGGCCTAACCATATCAACGAAACTAATGTTGTGTCAACGTCAATGTTGGAACTATTATTTCTAAGGACACTTTTACCATTGGAAGAAATACAGGGAGGAAGGGAGAGAGGGCTTAATGAAGAAGGAATAAATAAAGAAAGAAAAAAGAAAAATGCAAAAATAATTAGCAAGTAAAACATAAGGTCTTTGAAACTTGATAGTTACTATAATCACATAGAAGGCATATAGTATGTGATATAAATAGGAGGTATGGTGGGTAGAAAGCGGGAATAAAAAAATTGTAATGAGGGAATTTAATAGACCACACAAACATATTATGTTTTACGTACAGAGGAAAAGAAGAACCGATATACTCGTATCATGCGTAACGACGAAAACAATGGCACTAGATGAAAAAAAAAAACTACATTCCCCTAATGAAGAAAGGAATTAGTCGTTCGGCATCCAAGTTAACTATTTTTCACTGTAAATAACTACATCGGTTCAACAGGGATTCAGCATGGATTCCAGCATTGGCTCATTTTTCATTGACCCCGATGGGGATCGAACTGCTCTCCCATCTCTTTGCGGTCAAGTTCTTTAACTTATAGCGTCACCAAGCTGAGGAAAAAAACAGAAGAGAAATTGCAGGTTCGAGGGTTAAGAGAGAGATAATTTCGTTTCCGAAGGAGAATCACGCCCACTGTGAGAATGATAGCACACAGAAGTAGAAGTCTGGCAATTTACTACGAAGACAAATTCATGTGATATAATCAAATTACGATATCCCATAAAGGAATAAATTCTGTAAGCCTCTTCTTAGTTCAAACCTTTCTTTCACTACATTCAATAAAATCATTCACGACCAATTCGTTTCCTTTTGTATAAGGCTCTTGCCCATCAAAGCCATCTTTCACTCCACTAATATTGATGAAAACTGGTTAGACTTTTTTCGCAGATATCTGAAAACCCGAGCCACAATTACTGTTTTCTGCATTCGGTATAGTCGATGCCAGATGGATCGGTTGAAGTTCTAACAAAATATTAATGATCGTTTCTTTAAGGTTCGCCCTTGACCTTAGCAGGTTAATAAGGCACTCTGCTCCCTATGACCTATCAATAATATTTCAACAAAATTATTTCAAGAAATAATGAAATAAAACGGAATGAGTGTGGGCTCCAAATCATCAGCCAATACTTGGGTTACTATGACCAATACGCTGTACAGACAGCCGTGGCAACGTATGGAATATGGCTGGTTTTTATAAAATCACAAGAATAGTTCCCATTACCCCTAAAGAAAAGCGTCAAAAAGATAATTCAGTATTACAAAATTAATTTTAGCTTATATATTCATGCATATTAGAACCAGGCTTATTTAAATATATTATACTTTTATTTCTGCGGCGGTTAATAAATTAACTAAGGAAAACATTACAGTAACCGTAAAAAAACCAAAGAAAAGTTTTACAAGTTTTAATCATTGTTTTTGTGTAGCAATATACTTTGTACGCATAATTTCACAAAACATTCTGCGTATCACTTCCTAAATGAAATTTTAGTTGAAGCATCAGCCATAAATTACTTATTGCTGTAATTGTTCAGGCTTGTTTACTTTATGAAAATAACCAATTTCACCAGAGGTTGTTTTAACAGGTTGGCTGCCGGGTATTCATTTTACTGGTTTCACTTTCCTTCATGTTTACATTTCTCTATATAAGAATAACGATGCAATTAACTATATTTACCAAAGGGAAATTATGGTTCGGTACCACTGGCAAAAGTGTTGGTTTCGTAACAGTCCCTCCAAAATCCGCTGTAATATGGGCACATGTATTACTTTTCCTAATAGGCCATCCCTTGATATGTCACTGTATCCCACAAAAGGCCGGTGCCACAGTTTTAGAACCACTGATCCACATTATATTACCATCTTATTTGTTAATGGCTGCTTATTGGTTATATTATTCAGAGAGAACAAACAACACTGTTGGTTTCATTTATAAAACTCCCAAACATACCCAGACAATTTTATCTCTGCAAACCCACTAGTAACCCCAGTGCACATTCAACCAGACATTATTTTCTTAACAGACGTTGAGATGTACAAATCTGCTTTTCATTTATAATAGTTAGGATACCATAAACGATTTCTGATTCGCATTTGGTTGTATCTCGCTGAAACTCCATTACGAGATGATGAATGTCAACTAGATTAATTAACTAAATTTGTTACTTGTTGTTTGTACAGACAATTAATTAGTTGGTAAATGTATTAGTTATTGTAATTTGCACGTATGATTAAACTTAAAAATTTTAATTTGTTTTGATTATGCAATGATATCGCTACAAAGATGAATACAAAGAGATGAACATTACTTACTCGAAAATAATAGAGCACACAATAATTTTAAGAAGAAGTAATGCTCAACTTATCATACATTATGGTGTAATTAAGGTCCCACCATGACTGGTTCAATATGAAGTCTCACCTTAAATCTTTGAAGACGTAGGTTCAAATAATGTAGGGATTAAATTATTTCTTGAGGTTTACTGTCGAAATTTATCCCTTGACCGTTAAGATAAATGTGAGATAATTTATCTATCACTGGAAACTCACACTCATTGGCCGTCGATCATCCCTAGAATGCATTCACAAGGGGAAACCACTGTGAGTATAATTCCCTAGCACCAGCACACAGATTAACTTGGTGGCCATCTATGCATTGCTTCTAGCCCTATGTCTCTTAAGGATGTGGTATTCTAAGAAAAAGTAATTAAGCCAGACTTCTTTGAAAATAATTTAAAAGATAAAACGGGAAATATAATTAGCCAAGTTAAAAAATTATAACACGGTAAAAACTTAAGTAACTCACTTCTAGTGGTTGTTAAATAATGCAAACTAGAGCTATGGTAACAGAAATCTCAGGAAAGTGAGCACAGAAAGGGTCTAGCGTCCACATAAAGTAGATGTTGAAGGCTCTTCACTTGTATTTCCGATGTAGAGAAAGAGAAAAGAGATATCAGCTGTGGTTTCTAACTCAGGGTGGCTACATTCTCCGCTGAACCACTGGAAATCAGATATCACAGAGGAAAGGCACAAAGACGCTTTTCAACCATATCTATCTCTTTTTCTCTCAATCTCACACTCACTCTCTAGCTAGCTTTCTTTCCTTCTTGTGTTTTAACAAAAGTGAGTGTGATGCTAAGAGGATAGAGGAAGAAGAGCCACTAGCCCCTGTCTATGCTGGAAGAAAGGAGAAATTACTTTCCTTTTCCTGTTATCCACCTAAAATGAGAGAAGACATTCAAGTTATTCCGAATTCCCCTCAAGCCTTACAAAAGTAAACGACTGTCAGACTAACAAGGCCTTTGTTGTTAACGAGGGGACGTTTCCAAAATTCTACCACTTGTTGCAGCAACATAGGCTTTAAGGATAAAGTTATTAAACGTTTATCTACCTAAGAGACAAAACTGTTTAATTACTTTAATTTCCATTTTTATGAAGTTAAGAGAACAAGACGTGTTTTGAGGTTTCTGTAATAGAGCGTTTCTTGATGTTATATGTTTAATAGATTACAGTTAGGTAGGGTTGGGATTTCACGCGTAACAAAGGTGGTTTTTTTTTCATGACGTAAAAACACGTAATTAAGAAACCTCTTACGAATTTTAACTTTGTCCTAAATTTTACATGCTGGTCAAGAACTATAATTGGAACCCGGTGATACAGAATTCTAATTTTGGAGCTTGTGTATGTAGAAGTACAATATTCACACACTCGGCTACTATAACATGTTGACCAGAAACACTGGTTACGATCGACAAACATAATTTTACTCCACAGCATTTCGTGTGCATCGGTCATAAATTATATGAAATCTTCTTGCGAACAACGATAAATTACAAGCTTGCAAAACTAAAACATAAAGATTGATACTGATAAATAATTCATAAACATCTTCTGGTGATGAAGAAGTATAGACACAGGCTAGCACGACTATGTGGGTTCAGTGATTTAAAATAAGTTAAAAAGTAAGTAGTAAAGTTATATTTACGAGATCACAGCACTCTTGTATGTGGTATAGGCTACTAATGTTAAAGAGTATTTGTAAAGACGCAGCTCAATTCATGAGTTATGATTTGACTGAATTCAATTTTCAATTGCACTGAATATTTTGTGTATAAGAACAATGATAGAATTTACAATACAAATAGTAAGTAATGAGTGTTTGTAATGTCAAAATCAATTTAGTTTGAGTAACATTCCACTAGATGCCGCCATTCGATCGTAATATTTTTCGCACTCTATACTCTCCAAAAGCATTAGAACAAATGATTTAATCAAATTATGCCTATTTAAGTTAAATTCAGCTACCAACGAAACTCCAGTAAACTGTCGTTTTGTTTCTACTAAGTTGTCTATCTGAAAGCCAAACTACAGGATAATTTTCCAAATTGTAGGCTACTTAGAGAAGTCGTAGTACCGATAAATATTTCGAATCTAATTTCCAGAAAAATGTGCAATCTGCTAGATAAATGTTAACCGGAGGTTTATCTCGAAGTCATTGTACTGGCTTTTAGACATTCTAAATCTAAAATGCAAGTGAATCCGCTGTCATAATGGACATTACGTCATAAAGAATAATAGTAGTAGGGTAAAAAAATGGCAACATTAATACTATTTATGAATCTAATAATTGCAGGGAGATATATCTTAAGCAAACATTGATGTCTTCGACGACGTAGTGGAAATACATTGAACAGTAGAATAATTTAAATTATGCTACAATAAAATATAAAAAAACTCATGTGAAAATAACCGTATTACGTATGTTCGTAGCATGTGTTCTGAACATACAGATGAGAAACTTTGTCTCCAGAGTTTTAAAAATTTAATTAATTTGCCACTGACATGAAACATGAGACCTCAAATATAATATTATATAAAAGAGAACATTCCACTCAAAAAATTAAGCTAATGTATGTTCTATATAGATAAACCAAACAACATGGAACAAATTACGTAATAAACAAACGCATTCAATGAAACTATGTGAGAAATTTTAATTAGATTATATCACAATAGATTTTCTCACAATTTAAAGAGGAAATATTACCACTCCAGTATGTTAAACGCTTTAGGGCCTAGAGATTACGACGTTATTTACACCGCATAACAATATTTATATCATAAAATGTTAAGTTACACACTGGTATACAAGACCCGCAGGCCACAAACCTTTTCTACAATATGCAAACAACAGAAACCCTTCCAATAATCCTGGTCTCATTACAACCATACAGCGGCTTCAACACAAACAATAAAACGAACTTTAAATTATAAACTAATACAGAAATTCTATAAATCCAAACCAAACCCATTGCAATGACCGAGCTCAAATTCCGTAATAATGTGGTTTTTATTTAGTTATTAATATTGGATTTATAATGAATATGCAGACAACCCCATTATTGATTTTCTGTATGAAACAGATTATAACACAATCAATAACCTCTTTATGCTATTTAATTCCAAATTCCACAATTATGATCTAACGTTTTAATCTTAGAAAATTAATTTGTTCTGCCTTATGTGTCCCTTGTACCAAATTGTAAGGAAAATGAGAGCTGCAAATACTATAATTCCGTTATACAGATTACGGGATAGTGGTTACAGGTATATTTAGTTTTAAATTCGTTGCAAAGAGAATATTCGCTGAAAATGTTTTAATGCAAAATTTCTATTTCAGGCAAGAACCTAATGAACGCAGAAATGCCATGATCAACATGATATAAGACTAAGAAGTCTGCAGAAAGTAGTCATAAAAATACATAACGTTCATACGTAAAAGACTAGGATATAGACAAATATTTCATATGGCAAATACGATTGTTAAAACCCATCTGCATGCTTGGTTATAACAGTGAATCCACAGATATGCTGTAAATTCTTTCATTAACAGTGAATCTTAATGGAATGACGACGATGACATCAAGTGACGAAATACTTAATTTCATGTTTCCTATGTTAAAATTATTCAAAGAGTAAGACAATTCAATTCGAAACGATCTTTATTAACAAATATCAATACCTTAACATTTTCATTGCGGAAAAAGTCACTATTTGTTTTGCAACGAAACTTTGAATTTAAAATACAGTACTTCATGTAGCGACACTATGCATTATAGATTCAATCTCTCTCTCTCTCTCTCTCTCTCTCTCTCTCTATATATATATATATATATATATATATATATAAGGCTTTGTCCTGACTGACTGACTGACAGGAATCAACGTAGAGCCTAAACTATAACAGGTAGAGACTTGGAATTTTGACAGTACCTTCGTTTCATAATGTAGGTGCTCACTAAGAAAGGATTTTGACAAATTTTGATTTTAAATGCCCAAAATTAAATGTTTTTGAGAATATTTAATCCCTTTTTACACAGAATTATAAAACCCAAATCACAGAACATATTGTTACTAACGGTATCAGATGGCTTTGGAAAAAAAGAAAAAAAAAAGAAATGCAAGTTTGACAAATAAGAGAAGGTATCAATTTATAATTCATGTTATAAATAAATATTAAAGAATGTAATCCACGAAAATAATGCAGTCACATAACTTTTCTCTACTCTGGACATAGAGAAAACAATACGAGGTATGGTAATATGGTATATTATTATATCGCAGGTTTTTGGACAGAGAAGTATGAAAGTGATATTGCTTTCTGTTTAATTTCATCCCCAAAACAGTTTTATGGTAACATGAGAGGGAGAAATAAAATTTTCCGCCTCGGTATTACAATTTTATGTTACAGGAATTTCTGTTTCTTCTTATTTGAACCCTTACCAGGCTTGCTGTGTACAAGCGTACCATAGGTAGAGAAGTATTGTTTCCAAACCCCAAATTCGGAGTTGAGTTTTTAATATATATGCTCGATTTGAGGTCCCCTGTCCAAAAATACTAATCGGAAACATGTCTGAGTGTGTGTGTCTAAGAACAGAAAAGCTCCAGAACGGAAAATCGTATGAAAACATTTCTTTTTTATTTGGTACCTTCTGAGGATGTGACATGATTACAGAAGCCAATATTCACCACACCGTATTGAAACCTGACTAAATTGTGCGTTGCTACAAGATTTACAGTCGCCTAAGTAACATTGCCAATTAAACAGGGAGCGAGTAAGACAAACGTTAACATTCTAGCCAGGCAGATGGTGCACACAAATCACTCAGCATTTCCACAATAACCCCACAGCACCCTTCACCTCACGTTCCTCAATTAGAGGTGCACCGACACTGCTGCCACCTGTCAACTTCCCCCGCCCCCACGACGTCAACATATGATCTCAGCATCGGACATAATCCCCCTGCACCACTAAAGCCTCTTTACATCTCTTCCAAAACTGTGTGCACATTCCTGCGAAAATAAAATTATATCGACTTGCTTTCAGAGAGCAACACTTTCCTCACTAGAGTACGTACGGCCAGCAAATACCAGTGTACCAGCAGTTATGGATATGGAAGTTGCAATTGATTGATTCACTGATCATAGGTACTGTAAATATTAGGTATAATACTACGGTTCATGAAGGTATAAGTACACCTTCATTTATGACAATTTTATTTTAAACATTAGAACTCTCAATTTCTTTATTATATTATAAAAGCTGGATATTAAGAAGTTTCGCAAGAAAAATACTTTGTATCGTTTATAATTTCTTTATAAAAAAATTGTTTCTTCCATGTTTCGACCATAAACTGGAAACATGATTACTTTAAAACCATGAAAGATAAAAATACCAAACTTTCACTATTTTGTGGACAGAATAAATCTCTAGTGCCTGATATTTAGTTCTTTTTTATACTTAAGATTTCATATCTTTACATATACTTATATAAACTGAAAATATTTTTTGTTCACATCATTATAAAAAAAATCTCGAGCATACTAGCATCTCCGTATATCAAACATTTCTCCAAGTCAAGCATTAGAGAACATTTCAAATTTCAAAATGACACAAAAATCACCTGATATGTTGATTTATAGAATAATTGTGATGTTTGAAATAGTTCAATATCAAGCGACTTACTACTTGCGGGAAATTGAGAAGAAAGCAAAACTTGTATCAGAATGCGTGGACAACACATATAGGGTAAAACGAAAAAGCAGGAAGTTCAAACAGTACATTCTCACTCAGCACATGACTCCGCTTATTTACTAATGTACTTGTGACAACTAACAAAAACATAGGAACTTCTAGGACTTATTGAAATTTGATAGCTGTGTAAAGGGAAAAAATGCTCTATCTAATAGGGTACGTATACATCTGCGCTCCTCTTGCGCGCCGTGCGGCACGCAGATATGTACGGCATTTTGAGGTGCACGCGAACCGCTCGCGTGCCGCTCGCCACTATTCGTCTCCTGTCGGTTTTTTCGACGAACACAAAGGATTTCTGATTTCACATTTGGACGTGTTTTTGGTAGTTGCGTGCTGCTCGCGTGCATCTCGCTGAAATTATTTTCACAGCGCTCCGCTCCTCAAGCTTTACTGTACAATTGGCAAATAAAAAAAAATATGAGAGGTTGATGCGAGTCACTTACTCACCTTTTGGGGTAGGATAGGTATACAGAAGCAGGAGCTGAGTCAGATGTTGTGTACGTTACTTTGCACTTTCTGAATTTCTTTAAAAAATACGCTGGAGAAAATCGATCTTTATGTTTGGTTTCTTCCTTCATGTAGGCCTACTCATAAGCATTAGCAATAATCTCGCTACTTTGACAGTATAGGAGGCATTATCACGTTATTAAATAAATAGCATTCGTTAAAACACTTGCATGCACCCGTGTTGCATGAATTAAAAGCAGTGAATTGTCTCCAAACAGAGTACAGGAAATTCGACTGTTTGTTTATTGTAACATGTGCTATTTTGCTGACGTGCCTAGCTAGCACACTGGTCCCTCTCTGAAGGACATTAGTCAAGATTGAATGAGCTAGCTTGTATGTGATATAATCATGGAGTGGTCCGAGGAGAAGATACTGCAGATGATACATATTTACAAATCAAAACCTCTACTGTGGAACCCAAAACATAAGGATCACTACAAAAAAATTTAAAGGAGGATGCATGGAGGGAAATAGGAATGGAAATAAATACGTCCTCAGAAGAGTGCAAGAAGAAGATGTTATCTATGCTCTCTTGTAACCGGCGAGAGAAAATTATAGTTAACGCCAGCAAAGGTACAGGAAAAGTTAAGTTATAAAATATAAATAATAACACTGTTTACACACTTTTCAACTCTTGTTTAAAAATGGTTTTGTTTCGATATTTAAGCCGTAGACAAGTTTTGCAATTGAGGACTTTTTTCAAAACTCGTTTTCTAAGCAAGACAACACACAAAATATTAGGCCTAATGATGAAAGCTAGTGGTTCGCAGTAGGTTCGTCGCTTTCCTATGGAGCGCAAGAGGAGCGCAGTGAAAATAATTTCAACGAGCGTGCCGCTCGGCGCGCAAGAGGAGCGCAGATGTATACGTACCCATAGGGGGAAAAAATGCTCTATCTAATGGAACTAGCAGCCAGCAGAAAAGAAGTCTACCTAGACATGTCGTTTTCAAAAAATGCAATTTAAAAAAATGTTTTTGTTTGTTGGGTGTACACCAAATAATAAACATACTGTATGTCGGTTAGATCGCTATAACAATCACAGCTAATTACAGTACACCAAACACTCTTGTTGACAGTACTATCAATACAAAAAGTTTTTATTTTTTTAATAATTGAAGTGAAAAGACAGTGGCTTTCAAATGTCTTTTCCTTCACCGCCAATCACGTGTACGGGCTAAAAGATTGCCGCTAGCAATGAGAGTCTTCCCTCCGTCTCGCCGTCTCTGATTGGACCGCGTATCTATGCAGTTGAAGGACATAGGACTTTTCATCTGCAAAGCACCTTAGTCCTTTTAATATAATGATACAACACTGGATGTGTTTACCATCTCTGATGTCATTTGGGTTGTCCATTCGAACAGAGTGGAAGGCAATTGGGGAACACCATATATAAATGCTCAATAATTGTAAAAAAAAAAAAAAAAAAAAAAAAAAAAAAAAAAAAAAAAAAAAAAAAAAAAAAAAAAACCTTGTCATGCCATCTCAATTCCGAAGATAACTTCCGTTTGCAATAGGTAAATAAAAGACTGTGATGAAATTTACATAAATCACCTACTTGATCAAAACAGCTTTCTGACGTACTGTATATAGGCCTGCTCCCTTAGTTCAATCCTAAGTGCGAAGTGTGCGATGTACTATCACTAAAGAAGCAACCACATATTCTATACAGCGAACTTGTACAAATCAAACTAAAAAAACACGAGTGGATATTAGGTGGCGGATATACGTTTTAATGGTGAATAGTTAACAAAGAGTTACCGTATCAGTTTAAAAATGATAAGTATATGTTAAAAGTGAAATTCTGTATTTAAAAGATAAGAAAGAACATAATGGAAAAGATAAAAGCATTTTTATAAAAATAATAATAACCATCCACGTTTGTAGGTTTTGTTAAAGAAAGTAAGATTTTCCCCATTTGTACAATCATAAAAAACGTTTGAAGCCTATTTTACGCTTAGCGTTTCATTATTCCTTGAAATACTTCAAAGCATAAGGTAAACCATACCCTCTCTAAAGGGAGACTTCAGATGCAAGCCAATTAACATTAATGAGCTTTTTCAGTATTTTCCCTTCATGCAGCCTTTTTCAGTTTGTCTGTAAATGAAACCGCCACGTTTATAGACCAATGTCATTGTAACTGCTTGAAACGCCATCAGAGAAACACACACACGGACAGAAAGGAATTATATAAACGTGGAAAACGAAATTTATAAAGCTAATTGAACACGGGCTTGCACTACAAAAATTGCGAAGTTTCGTAAATTCTGCCTTTATCGTATTCAATAATAATAATAATAATAATAATAATAATAATAATAATTACGCTAGAAGAATAATCTCAATAACGTCCATCAGACTTTAAGGGAAAAATAGCCAAATAATATTCTCAAGAAGATAAAAAAAATTAAAACCGTGATATTTATTATCTTTGGAATTATTTTATAACCACTAAATCTAAACCACGTTTGCTTAATGTTATAAAAAATACCCCATTTAAACTGAAATTTATAAAAGAATAATTGAAGTATATTTTCCGACAAAAACATATACTAAAAAATGTTCGATATACCAAAAAGCAACATAAAACACAGACTTGATACAGACTTAAACTGAGATCAACAATGATAGCGGTATATGTATTTAGTCTGATATAGTTTTTTGTATCAATAATTATTTTTTATCATTAACTATTATTATTAATATTACAAATTATAACAAAATGGTCTATTTAAAAAAGAAAACTTTCCCAGCCAATATTAGCATACAAGCATTGTTATCTATAATTTTAATTGGAATAAATCAGGTAAACTGATAAAATGAAGTGTCAGAATGTTTTTGTTTCATCAGTGAAAATTGCAATTATGATATGCAGAAAATAAGTTTATTTTTGTAATTGATCTCCGAGTTAAGCTCCAGATCGATTCATTAAGGGCTTACGGAAGAACAAAGGTCTAAAGTTTGATAAGCATATGTGAAGGAATATGTGCATATCAATAGTGTTATTTGTCAAAGCTAACTGTATTGCAACTTCCAAAGCCATATATGAATACTGTAAAACAATATGTTCTCATGAGAACTGATTTGCATTTGATAAATCAGTCTAATATACTGTCACAAAATAGGCGCTAAATTGGGCATTACTCTGATATCAGTCAACCGATTTGGTCCAAAATCAATTTGCTTCTTCCTATGGACGTTATAAATGCGTATACCAAGTTTCATTAAAATCCGATAAAGCGTATTCGAGTTATCGCGCGTACAGACTCACGGACAGCCGAAGAAGACATTTTCCGTCCACCATACACTCTCAGAAAGTACCATTCTGGCACTTGATAATGGACGCTTAAACCTACAAGCGGCTGTTATAATTTACAGAATCAAAACATAATTTTGAATATGGCGCTGCTGTCAGTATACATCACTACCATACAACATAAGTTGTGTGCTCGGCATGAATGTTTGTAATTGTTACTAACAAAATCGCATTGTATTAACAACAATTTATTGCCCTAATCAGCTTTAAAAACATCATATTTTCAAGTTTCAGTGTAATAAAATAATAATAGGCTAATATTTCGTGAATACTTTTTTTTTATTTAAACGATTTTTCTATATCCATCATAATATCCTCCTTACTTGGCCTGTCGTTTTCATTGTCGTGTTCACTGTCGGGACAACTCGTCTGTGGAATTCCTTACCTGAGGATATAAAAGAGTTGCCGAACACTCAGAACGTTCAAGATGAAGTTAGCTGACCACTTGACCACCAACCATTAACATTTACATTATTTACTACTTTCATGTTAAAAATTGTTGTCTTTGTATTGTTTTCATTTATTTTTATTTTACTTTGTTTTTTCTACTTCTACCTATTATTAGGCTATCATTTTTTTTTCTTTAATTTGTTCTACATACAATGTTGAATTTCCAGTTTCTCTAACATAATTTACATTTATAAAATATAATAATGTCTCTCGTTTTTTTATTAATTAGATTACTTGGTAACGTTTGAATGTATCACTTCTGGCTAATGGAAGACAAGGCCTTAAGGCCTTAACTACACCAGAGGGAAATATAAATAAATATTTAATTTAATATTCATTTCGCGTAATATTAAAATGGTGTTTTCTTTTTTATTATGAAATAAACATCCAGTGATTATAATATAGGTGGTACCTTAATATTCTTATTGTGAATTTTAAAGCATACAACTATATCTTAGAATGATGAGATTCTGACTACTAGACTACTACTTACTGTAAAACCCGGAAATGGATATTGCTCTGTGAGTTTATTTATTTTAAGATAAACCAGAACAACAATTTATTTCATACCACGGCGATACGGAGAAGTTAAGAGGATTTTTTTTATAGTTGCATGGGCTACATAATTTCCGTCAGTTTCTGCTACAAAGCTTCCTCTGATGAATTATTTAATCTTTTTTTCTTTCTTTTGCCGCCTCCCATCACCTACCAGCAGATACCTCATTTACAGAAGTGACTGAGCGTAAGTCACGTTAACTATTTTTTTCCTCGAAGTGAGGCGACGGTACCGAAAACTGCTGTATGGCAGTTGAGACTATGAACCTGTAGCGTGTGAACATGACGTTCGATGGCAGTGTGATACAAGATTATACGCACAAAGGCGATGGTAATTCAGATGTGAGTCAGCCACGGTGAAGAATGCATGTCACAAGATGTGAATACCGTTCCTATGTCAAAATATCCGTTCTCTGAGGGGTAACAATTCCAGAAAATGCCACGGGGAGCTGGTGGAAACTTGGGGAATAATGCCTTTCTGTAGTGTTTGTAGGATTTATAGGGTATGTACGTCTGCTTTCATGTTTCCAATCTCCGCAATAATTAGATTGGCATGGTGTGTATAGATGGTTGCCTCTTCCCTAACCTATCTTGCATCTAGTAACCATAATCTGCATTATCATTGTTCTACTATTTTCTGTTTGTTTAAATATCTGTCTAGATTTTGCATCTTGCCTATTGTTGACATGCATACAGAAAATATAGAATTGCATTTTATAATTTTGCAAAATCCACGGTTCCTTTAGAAGCAAATTCAAAAGACATTCTTAAGAAGCTTGCAATTGCAGTTTATTCACAGTGTTTGATCCAGCAAGATGCCGAAAGTAAAGTAGGCCTATTCTAAAAGTTGGATGATTAATTGGAAAACGTTTTTGTTGAGTTTATGTTCACTGTACTTATTAAAGTGAAACCTAAATAAAATATTGTCTTAAAATAGTTTTAAAAATTTTTAAAAAACTTGTTTTAATATGTTTAAAATGTAATACAGGGATTTTAAACCCTAAATATCCGGTCCCTAGGGGTAATGGTTCAAGCGTTGATGGGGATGTTGCTTGTTATCCAAATAGAAGATTCGCTCTATTTCAGACATGTTAATGATCAGTTTGAAAGAATGACGTATGAGTGAAATAGTTACAATAGCTTACAAGTGCTACTTTAATACATTGGGGTAGTATAACATAGGTATTGCTGGGCTCATTTGGAGACTGTTAGAGCGCTTTCACACTGGGACACTACAACGCTCGCCAGTGATTGCAGTGAACACACGTGGGTCACTGGTGACGATCATGCTAGTATTGCCAATAGTAGCCACATAATAAAACAATTTGTCATCGCTTTTGACTTCCCAAATAGCAGGTCGACATTCCACTTCACTTATAAAATCTTCAGTAGGCTACTAATCAAATCTAAACTCATGGCTGGGTAACTAGTTTTGCTGAGCTTGAGCTCTACTATACAACTGAATTGTATATATGTATAAACTGTGTGTTTATATATATTTATGGTAGGGGTGCACTCAGACTCGTAATTCAAATTGCGGAGCTACTTGATAGAGAAGTAGCGGCTCCGGTCATGGAAACCACTATTAACGGCCGTGGTTGTCGGCATGCTGACCAAATGGCCCCCAATCCTGCCGTCTGCCTATGGTAGATGACGCAGCGGTCGGATGGTTGGCCTTGTCCCTTCTGGGATGTTAGCGCCACGGAGTTAGTTATATATATATATTATTATTTATGTACACACACAACTGTGCTGTGTTGGCAATCCGTAATACTGTGACCGCCACCGGTGCCCTTGTGTGGACGCTCTAGTTAAAATCAATGTTTCTCTGTTAGTGCCTGGTGACGGTGACCGTCACATATGATCAGGGTGAGACACTACTGCAGAGTCACTATGACTGGGTGAGTCACTGCTGTGACCCGGTATGAAAACTCCAGTTGAAACGAATGTATCTCTTATTATCAAGTTCAAAATTATAAGTCAGCTGACTTATTGAGGGAATAAGGTGGTAATTGTGAACTTGATTTTTTCAATTAGCCCTCAATGGACCAATATGAAATTCATTAATTTAGAATGTATCTCTATCAGTGACCGTCACCGGTGTCCCAATGTGAAAAGGCCCTTATTCATGCATATTCAGAAGGACGTGCTCCTGCACTGTGGCAAGCTTCAGTATGTGGAAAGATGTTACCGGCTACCAACTCTACTATCAAGAAGGCGAGGGCCGTCTGACAGACGATGAGGAAAAGGAAGATGAGCTTGGAATATTGCATCCCTTGCCTTTGCCATCCATCCATCACTCATGTAAACCCACCAGTGCTTCAGATTTATCATATCTCCACTTTAATAAAGCCCTAGACATCTCAAACGTGGCTGATGACCTATTCTTGTACAAGTTGATGAGATATTGGAGTTTAAAAGACGTCTTGAAGTCATTTATTGAAAAGCTTTTTAATGTAAATAAGGAACATCACGTACTAAACGGGGGAGAAAATATTACACGCTTCGAGAAATTGCTTCGTTGTAAGATTTGCCCAGAAAAATGCCTAATGACATTGGTAGTAAAAAATATTACAAAATCATTTCAAGTAATTATTTATCAAATGCATAAAAATGCTATTTCATTAGTAGAATCAAAATTTATTTAGAAGGAATAATTAATTATTAATCCAACTTCAATATTAATACCATGTAACAGTTATGTTTTCTGTTGATTACTTCACTTACTTTCCACCGTGTGAAATCTACCAATACGCTTTGAAGAAACTATGTATTAAATGTCTTAAAATATTGCATTATTGTAGCCTCATCCCTTCTAGCGAATGTTTAGCCTCTACATAGTGATAACCACTAGTAACTTTCTCACTAAATACAATTTTAAAACTGTAATTTAATAGGAAGAATGCTAAAGTTTTCGAATAGATATCTAGATGGTAGGCTACATTTAAAACACAACAGGTACACGACGGTATGATTTGCTTTATTGTGATTTCATACGGACATACGTCAGCTTGCTTTACTCGTAACATCAGACCTCTACAATATTCACCAGTTACCATTCATAAAATAATCAAACAATGAATACGCACTGGCAAAAGGAAGTTAATATTTAATATTAGCCGAAACTATTGTTAAAGAATTATTTATTTATTTTACTTGCGATTTTTTTTGTAATAATAATGTATCTGAAGAACTAGACACTTTATAATCTAGTTTCTCACTAGTGGGAACAAGGTGTTAGGAAATATTAATATTAACACCATTAGTTATGATCATCGGCGTTTAGAGCTGAAAAATTAAACCTTAACAGGCCTAAATGTATGAATGTTGTAAGGAAATCGGTGGCTATATAGTTACTACAACCACACACTGCAAACACTGCCTATACTGGAATTCGCTTTGAATAAATTGAAATAAATGATTGACAAGCGATGAAAAATTCGCATGGTGGATATTTCATTGTTTTCTATTCCAAGTTCGATATCCTAGTCTATTTATCTCTATGCCACTACAATCGTGAATGCAGTATAGGAAGGGACGTTCATCTGTCACCTAGGCTATTGTGGGAGTAGAACAAAGCAGAAACCCGGATGATATATGATGGGTCTTCCCCTCCATACCACAACCCAGAAGCGCTTAGAAAGCAAAATATGAAAGAAAAGCAAACAACCTTATAAAATTAATGTTGATCGTTAAAGTCCTTTTCACATATACAAGAGGCTGTACATCGACAGAGTTAAAAGCCATTAATATACGAACCGACCATAAACTAATCCAGTGTGCATGTTCCATACAGTATTTTTTTAACGGAAAGCGTACAAAAAATGTTAATGAAAAAGTCCGGAGCAATCAGTAACAAGACTGTATCAGGGTTGGAAACGATGAAAAGCTTCATTTGTCATGTGCAGATGGGGCAGAACCACCCTCCATCCCCCTCATGACATCAAGTGCAAAAAATAAAAAATAAAAATTGAAAAGGAAACAAGGAAGGCATTTCAGTATGAAACAAGAATGAATATCGTGAAAATAGAACCCAACAAATCTTCCCACTTTAAAGGAGTTAAATGTGATATCGTAACATATGCTACGTAAGTATCGGTGCATAGGCCTGTGTTATTAAGATTGGGATGTTCATAAAAGCCTATTTCAGCTTTTCTTATTAAGGGGAGAACGTAGCCTACCTTGTATCTCCGCAATGCTAAATTTGTCAATTTCAAAGTACCATATCTCAAGAACCGTAAATAGCTGACAAATTATACTTTTTCACTTTCATTTACACTCTTTGGCCATAAAGTTACATTTTTTTCAGAGAAGTATACTTAAAAATGTAGTATCTAGAATTTTAAAAATAATTACCCTTATTTTTGCAAATGTTAGGCATTAAAACTCTTATAATTAGTCCTAATATTTGTAAAAAGAAGGTAAAAAGTGTCATTTTGTGTTCATATAACATACAAATACTGTGGATTGTAAAAATTTCAATGTACCAGGATGAATAGTTTCAGAGAAAAGGTACATAAGACTGGAACAAATAAAAGGTAAGGGAAAACGATTTTAAAGTCCCACGTTAATGTTTGTTGATCCACCATTCCCACAAGGCTTATATTACCTAAACTACATTTAATTAAATTAAATTCTATGTTTAATTATCTTGAGTTACATAAGAAGGAACATAGACCTACAATTAAATATAACACAGAATAGACAAAATAGGCCTCTGATACAAGACATAGTCTAATATAAGTACATTATCATCCTACAAAGAATATATCATATAAGCAGCCATTTAGGACCTTTAATGTGGCCTATGGCTTAAAATACTCTTATATTTCCATAAAGCACACTTCAAACTAATAAATTAAGCAATAAAATAAAAATTGGTATTTTGACCCTATCCTATCTAAAAGTGCAAACTCCCTGAATTAATTAAAAGGGCAAACTCTACGTTATTGGAAATTACTACTATGTGTGCTTTTTGCCATGCTGTGCATTATATTTCTCAAGCAAATAAAATAGAATGTTTCAAATGCTAAGATCGCAAGAAATTTTATTGTAACTATATTCTCAAGTAATAGAGTTGCATGACTATTGAACTTAAAACAGATTGTCTTAACTTTCTGTAGAAATGATTTTGCTATTTATAGAATTCTTCTACTTCAGTTTCTACTTGGCTATAAACTTCGCAGATTTAGAGCAACCAAAACTAACTATTTCTGACTACATTTTTCTATGTTCTATTCTGAACTTGTAATGTAGGGCTAGGTGCCTAGTGGGGAGGAACTCAGATTTGCAACACACACATTAAATATGTAATAGAAAAAGCATTAAACTTTCAATAGAAGTTAGCATCTCTATTTTTTATTGAAGTGAAGATTGCCGGGTTTGCTAATAGACCCCTCATATGTAAAACGATGTGTTAATAAAAATAATTTAATAATTATTTTCTGTTAAATAAATCATTTAAATAAAACATCTAGCACCTTAGTAAATAACCGAGGGCGAAGATGCGGGCACCTGTTCTTTCAACTTTACTGGATGTGATGAAACAACCACAGATATATAGAGATATATAGAGATAGATCGGCAATGGTGTATGCTGTACTATTGGCGGCAGTGAAGCCACGTTGATGCACGGACCGCCATATTACTACACTGTAGCAGCTGATCGAGTACAAGCCACAAGAGCGTTACAGCGATGTGAATTTTAGCATTTTAGCTAATAATGTAATTGGACTGAGGAGTATAAATACTTTTTCTAAAATGGTGAATACCAGTGTGGTATTCGGGTGTAATTTTTCTTACTACGGCAGAAAGAAACAAGGAAAGGAACACGTTTCAATACATTCGTAAGTAGGCCTTTCATTATTATTGTTAGCCCAGGGGTGCCCACAGGGGGGGGGGGGGTTAAGACGCAGACTGCATCATTGAAATTTCTGGGGGGGGGGCAAAATATTATCATTTATGAATTTTCTTGGAGGGGGTTGAAAATTGTTGCAAAATTATAGCTTTATATGTTAAAAATAAACACAGTCAAGTTCTATAACCTCAAAAGGTCTCTTCTAATTCTTTATAAAGATGAAGAATTTCGACAGCCACGGGCGCCCATACCCGAGGGCGGGGGGGGGGCGCAAGGAAAAAATGTATATTAATAATTATTATAGTCAGGTGTTTTTCTTTTAAGACAATTATTTGAATTGCAGAAGTTTTACCAAATCAACAACATGGAAGCAGAATCCACAGTGGATTAGGGGGGTTTGGACCCCCAAAAGTCAAAACCTAAATTTCTATATTTGTATTTTAAAAAAATTATTTAATTAAACAAGATTTGTTGGTGTGTCAAATATGATATAGCAGTTATTTTCTTTTCATAACATAATGAGTAGGCCTATTATGTTCACTGTTCCATGTGATATTCAACTTTTCTTATAAATAGTAATAAGTATTATAACTTAGGCAACAATTTATTGTTTAAGTTGCCATGTCTTAGAGTATAGTAAACAAATTTGCTAACTAGTTTTTCAGTGTTAAAATAGCGTAAAATGTGATTTTCATTAGTTCAACATTTAAAAATTTCCCGGGGGTGGACACCCGACTTAGGTAATATTTTCTTGTTTACATTGGCATGTGTTAGAGTATGGTAAACAAATTTTCTAACTAGTTTTTGAGTCCTAAAATAGCGTAAAATACGATTTTCATTAGTTCAGTACTTAAAAATTTTCCGGGGGTGGACCCCCACTTAGGTAATGATTTCTTATTTACATTGGCATGTCTTCGAGTATGGTAAACAAATTTCCTAACTAGTTTTTCTGTGCTAAAATAGCGTAAAATGTGATTTTCATTAGTTCAATATTTAAAAATGTTCTGGGGAAGAACCCCCGACCCCCTTTTGGGGGGTATTCCAAACCCCCCCGGCACTTCCGACCCTCCCCGCAATTATTTTATGGCTACGTCATTGTTGCACTTATTATATTATTAATATAACGTTACAAAGTGGCCCAAGAAGTTAAAGCAACAAAAAATTAATTAATTAAAAAAATTGCCCCCCCTAGAAAATATCATATGGGCGCCCTTGTCGACATCTAATTGGGTTGAGGGTGAGCAATGAAGTTTGGGGGGTGAGCAGTGAAGTCTGGGGGTGAGTCATGACGTTTGGGGGTGGACACCCCTGGTTAGCCATTTCATGCATTATACATGCTTTAGTTTCTAGGAATGTATTATATGGTTGTAAATAACCAAAGCCAATATTGTTAACTATTTCATACACTGTAAATAGTCATATATTACTTTAGCATTTAGAAATTGCAAATAAACTTAACCTCAATTTATGCGTATTTTTTGCATTGTAAATAATATTATGCTTTAGTTACGAGGAATGTTTTATATTTTTATAAATAACTGTAATCATACATTTATAGCTATTTGTAGTATTATTCATACTTCCTTAAGAGTTTTTTTTAAATTTAGGATTTTTTATTTTGTATCTCTAATTTTTTTATTTTTTTGGATTCTTTAAATTTTGGATTTTAGGATTTTTTTAATTTTTTAAATTTTAGATATTTAATTTTTTAAATTTTGGATATTTGGATTTTGTACTTTGGATTATTTTTTAAAATTTGGATTTTCTAAATTTTGTATCTTTGAATTTTTTAATTTTGGAATTTTTTATTTTTTAATTTTATATTTTTAATTTATTTTTATTTTTTAATTTCGGATTTTTAGACTTAAAATTTTGGATTTTCGATTTTTTAATTTGAATTCTTTTATTTTTTAAATTTTGGTATTTTCGGTTTTATTAAATTTTTTATAAGCCTAATTATTGAGTTGATTGTTTTCTGTGCAGTCCGTTCCGTCACACCAAACGAATTTCGTGACGATTTTGTCCGTAACGCAAGCTCTGGATTTAATCCTACCGCGGCTAAAGAAGTTTCACATCAAAAACCTAATTTTTAGCAAGTAATAGGAACCAATACTTGAGAAAAATAGCAAGAGGACGTGCTTTTTCAATGTGTTCACAAGTGGATACAAAATTTTCAATAGAAAATTGTGAAAATAGACTTTAATCTAAGTTCTCGTGATAGTTTCCCATTGAATTACGTGTAGTTCAATGAGTGTCTTCAGGTGAGGCAAGATGGCGGCATAGCGCAAGGCTAGGCTTCACCGCCGTGACCCAGATTGCCGGGCTGTGGAAACAACTGCGATGAGTCACGGTAAGTAAATATCTAATTGTCTTTACGATTCCGCCATCTTGGCCAACTCGCTCGGTAGATGGGGTTTTCTGTGTGTATCTGTGCAAATTTTTGCCCTGCAGGTGGCGGTTAGTAATTCAAAATGTATTCTATTGAGGAGCGGGTGCTTTTAGTGGAAAATGTTTTTGCAGAACGAGGAAATAAAAAAAATTGCCGAAAACTTCGGATTTCAAGAGTACCAGATAGAGATACCATGGGTGATTTAATACAGACATTTCGAGAAATACATTCAAAGCATGATGGCGGGAGGAGTGGTAGACCGATCATATTAACGGAAGAAAAATGGCTCACACGATACGATACTTTAAAAAGCCCATCAAAATCGGTAAGCAAGTTGGTCCAACAAACTGGCATTTTAGCATACATTTGACACCCGAGGGTGATCAAGAAAGAAACTACGATCCAAATCGCATTGGTAATGGCATAGCTTTAAAGCTATTATCCGCTAGCGTGTCCATTTCTCCACTAAATGTAAATAGAGCAAAAAACGAGATGGGCCATGATGAAGCTGCATTGACAATGACTGATGCGACTAGTCAGCTGAGCAGAGCTAATCACAAGAATTGTATTTCGCTCAGCAGCTGCGTTATTGGAAAGTGATACAGACTTCATCCGCTTTATGCCAACCAAAAGCAGTTGATTAAAACCTTTCCCTTCTATTTTTCATTAGCATTCAACTGTGAACTATAAAGAGTATTCAGCATATTCAGAGCAAAGGGTAAAAATAATGAAAACGATACACGTTTTAAAAACAATAAAACATAGCAAATATCTCGAGGATAAAATAGCAATTGATGATATTTAATTAATATCCTGTAAAATATTATTTTAATGAATAAGTAAGCACGTCAAGAAGGTTCTTAGAATAAAAAAAATGCATTTCTACACTGCTTGTTAAATTTTAACCACCTGGAGATGAATTTTGTGATAATTTTATTTATTTATTTATTTATATCTTTATTATTTGTTCGCCGTACATAGGCTTAGTACAGATAGAATCGCCAATAAAAACATAAAAGTAAAGTAAAGTGTTTCGAGGCTGAGGCTCCCAGAATTTGGACATCCGGTACATGAAGGTGGTAAGGTTGTCAGCCTTACGCACCGACCGCCTTTACCCCCAGGATTGCTCCTGGTACTCATTTCTGTTAGAGGCTGAGTCGACCCCAGGGCCATAGTGCCACCAGAAAAATTAGGCAAATTAAAAAACTCCAACGACCTCATCGGGGATCGAACCCGCGACCTTCCAGTTTGTAGCGCAGCGCCTCAACCACTATGCTACGGCAAACCCCATCAATAAAAACGCAATAATAAAAACACAATATAACACAACAAATTAAAAACTGAAAAATTCATTTAGATCATAAAACGAATTCTTATCTAAAAATGTCTTAAGTCTCAACTTAAACAGACGAAGATTACTGATACAAGAAATACTATTTGGAAGTTTGTTTACTATCCTACTCATGAGACAAACTGGATACTTTGTGTACTTCGTAGTTGAGTAATTACCTGTGAATTATAAGTTTGACAACAAATATAGCCTAAAAAATTCAGAACACTGGGCTCTATGAAGAACACCGTTTCACGTGGATAAAAACTATCACATTTCAACATAAAGCATGGCGCTATTAATCTTTCAGTTCAACTTTCACGCGCTTTTTGCAGTAACGAATTTATGCGTAAGTAGCAGTGAAAAGGACATAATACGCATGCAAGTATTAATTTTAATACACATAAATAATAATTCAAGTCTATATAAAGTTAAATAACTGACCCAAAATTCCAAAGAGAAAATAGCCTAAAATGTGAAAATGCCAATAATAAAAAAAAACTGACAAATTTGCATAATGAAAATAAATTATAATAAAATAACTAATACTTGCTTAATAAAAAAAAATATAAAAAAAACGCCTTATTTTAAATAATGATTGTACATTATTGGATTTGATGTTGTTAACGAACAACATTATTTTGAAAGGGAATGGCGTTCACTTGTCATGAATCAGCCAACCGTAAAAATTGGATGGAGCATCAAGCAAAAGTAAACGGTTTCTTTTCATGTCACATTACACCGCCTGCCCATCATTTTTTCATATAATAAAACAAGCCGGTGCCTGCGCTTTACCCGCGATTATTTATGCAACTGCTAGATGTTTTATCTAAATAATTTATTTAACAGGAAATTTATTAAAACATTATATTTATTAACACTTACATCGTTTAAAAAAAAATGCATCAATTACATAATTTTATTCTTAATAATACTCCTTTTCCGTAACAAATAAATAAACGAACAGAACGAATCTTGTGCTTCCACATAGGCACAAAGATTCGAAATGAAACGATTAAAACGTACCACAGACTCATAAACTTTATCAAAATCATGCATAAACAATTAAAACAATTATTTTAAAAAAAACTAAAATTCCGGCTTCGATGTACATTTCACGATTCCCGAGGGAAAAAACCTCAAATTCGAGTTCCCTAGAAAAAAAACGCATATTGAGTTTCGTCCAAGGCATTCAAGGCATTCAAAGTTCCCCGCTTGCTATGGCAATTAATATCATAATTTAATACTGTCTTCTTAATAATAGTTGGCGGTGGCTGTGAGTTCATGAGATATAACGGAGTTTGGTTTTTATATAGTAGATTGCCCTCGTCATTAAACCAATTTGCTGGAGTTGCCAATGAATTTATAATAATAGTGTTAAAAATTACATTTCAATTCGCATTTTAAATTTGTGTAAGGAAATAAATATGATAATTCCAATTCAGCTCTTCAAGTAAAATGTAATGAGAAATTAAAGAAAAGAAGTAACTCACACTTCAGACAGTATCTCATTTTTTGCGACACTATGTGTACTACTTCCCCTTGTTTCAATTCTACTCCTCCAGACTAACTTCCAAATAACCTCAGGAGTCATTGGATTAGTATTCAATGCCATTGCAATGGTTGGTGAGTTCAGGGGAAAAAAGCAGTAAACCAGAATTCCCTGTGCCCTAAGGGAATATGAGGTGCCCCCGTAACGTAAATAAATTCAACCCTTCAGACCATGTACTCTTCCTTCTATAGCCCAATAAAAATAAGAAACTTTTCAAGAACGAGATTAGTGAAGCAAAACATTCTCCTTTCGCTTTTCCTTCCAGAAATGCAGTTACCATTTATCACGTGGAACAGAAAGCTGGAAACACTCGCCGTGTTACATACATAAGACTTTCCCTAGGTTTAAATCGCGCTACATTGCAAAAATGGGACTTCTTCCTGGCTCTTAATTAAATGTCTTCCCTCGCTAATAGATTTGGAAGACGCCCAGTAGCAGGATAGACGCAAAAATGTAACACTGTTTTCTCAAGGAATTCATGAACGAGTTTACGTAAGTTTCCAAAAAAAAAATCAAGTAGTATAATTTGTGCTTGTAGGCACATCAACATAAAACTCATACAGTAAGGTCAAGAATGAAGCACATGAACATAAAACTCTCATACAGTAAGGTCAAGAATGTACTCGTGTAATCTTTTATTAGGCATATAGTAAGGTCAAGAATGTACTCTTGTAATCTTTTATTAGGCCTGTAACTCAAATTTAGGCATTAATTTACTTAGTAGATATGCTAACAGGCAAAGGCTTTTCATTTGGAACAGTTTTTCAAACGTAGTAAAAATTAGACCAATCGCTAAAATGAAGAAAAAGTATTGAAGTCCAAAATTATGAAATTGTTAAAAGCCGGATTAATTTAAAATATCAGAGTTAACCCTAAATTATTACACTCCTCGAGAGAGTTAGAATAAAGAAGTCTTTTGCGTAAGCTACAAGCTACAAGCGTCCTGCAAACACACACACCAACACAAGACCAACATTACACCGCCTGCCCATCACTGACTAGACTACTCGCAATACAGATATGCTGTACAAACGGCAGCATTATCACGGCGTTTGCAATTCACAATACAATTCTTTCAGGTAAACATGAATCACGGATAATACACCAAATTATTTAAAAATGAAAATAAACTCCGAAAGAGGTTAGAGCACTATGATAGCTTGATTCCGAAGTAGCTTTCACAAGATAAATATGGTGAAGGTCAAATGAAAAACGTATGAGGTAGTCTGGGTAACAAATTTTAGACGGGTTTCTTATGAATGTGTAATAATATTCAGAAGTAGCAATTCGAAAGATTCTACATATTTGTGTAACAAGAAAGAAAGATTGATTTTATCCACAGTCATTCTCCGAAGTCTTGTGCCGGGTATTCGATCTGAAGTAGGTAAAAGAAAGGCAATTCCTCATAGCTCACGCAATAATTCCATATGTACAGGATAATAATTGGGACATTTATACTGATTTGAATTCCAAATTAGTTGGTTATCTACCTACACGACATAAAATAAATTATTCTTACTTCTTCCAAATTACAGTCAGTACTTTTCGGATTGTAACTGAAAAATAGTTCAATACATTGGTTAAAATGTAACCTACTAATGCGCTATCAAAATATTAAAAGTAATAGTTGCAGGGATCTTAATATAATTTTCATATAAAAATATACTAATGGGCTCAAGATATTTATTTAGATCAAGATAATTGCTAAATATAATTCTGTACAGTTCAAAAAACCTGTTTTTGTATAACGGTTATCATTACATTAATGTTTCCTTCACAGTTAAGTATCACAAAATGCACCTTTACATTACAACTCTGTCTCGTTCCAAATTCATATTTAGTCTGCTCTTTCTAGGGTTTTAAGAGTATGAAGGTCATAAACTTCCAGAGCATATTTTATATTAATAAAGGATATAAACCGAGAGCTGGGTTAACATAAAGTACGAATATATCTGAATTTTGAGACAGCTAAAAAGCCTCATTTAGTAGAAGAAATAACATATCCAAGTTTTATTCTCTTTGTACTGGACTCCGCTTTCAGCGCTAAAAAATTTTATGTCGAAAATTCTGCAAACCAATTTTTTTAAATATTCCTTTTTACTTTAGACTTTAGGAATTAGCGTATTAGACAAAACCCGCTACACAACAACAAATAAGCATAAAGTAATACCCAGGGTGACCAGATGTCTCGATTTTACCGGAACGGTCCCAGTTTTGAACATACTGTCCCAGTGTCCCAACAAAGTTTTCGGGACACCGAAATTACTATTTTAAAATCACATGTATATAATTTTTTAAACCAGAAAGTAACACTATTTGCAAATATAGGGCCAATTTTTCTACGAGACAAACTTGATTGCAGGTTAAAAAACGCTTACAATAATTTGTTACTGCCAAAGATTAGCCTAAGATGGCATCTGGTCGAAATTAATATCCCTTCAGTCAGTTCACGCTATTAATGCATGACCTTTACTTTATGCTTGTTAGTGCCAACTAGTTTCTTAAGTTTTGCTTGCATTGAGTGTAATATGATTGTTTTCAATTTCCAATGAAAGGTATTTTAAATTTTAACTTAAATGTATATAGCATATTTTCAACTTATTTAACCCTTAAAGGTTTTTTCCTTCTAAACAAAATATTTAAAAGCGAGACATGGTTGTCTTCCAAGGTTGGAAGCACAAAAATGCATACAATTCAATTCAATTAAATGGTTTCAGAAGTATCAAAAATAAATATTCTTAAAAAAAAACTTCCGGGATAAACATTAAACAACGTTAAATTACACAGTTGGCTGAAAACAACTTTGTTGGCAAAATTCAGCATTTTGTATTTGAACTCGCAACTTAATAACAAAGGCATTTAATAGTTTATGCACCAAAATGAACTTAAAATGTTGCTCCATATTAAAATATATATATATATATATATTTTTTTTTCTGGAAGTGATAAGCCGTAGGTTACCTACCAATGAGAACACTAAATAGTACATAATATTGTAGTTGAAAGCCATTTCCATAATCAGAAGTCTCTTGGAAGATTTTTATTAAAATATATTGTAGCCTATATACAGTACTAAAAATATCTAACAGAACTAGATTAGCCAACAGTTTGCAGTAAAGTCAAGTTTCCTCTGTAAAGAGAACAAGAGTACATTGTCGTCCATATCCAAGCCATTACCGCGGTTTAGAGTACATGACACAAAGTGCAATCCGTTTGCATGACAGGCAATACAGAAGCCCACGAACAAAACCGTAATGGAGAAGTCATACTCCAATTTACCGCGTTCACCAATCCTCACTTGATAGCGCTGGTGCAGAGGACAATCCATTACGAGTAGCTAGGCATTATCTGAACTATTAAAATAATTAGATTCATCCGTCTACTTGTCCATTAGACTGCCAGGTTAATATGGCTTGACCAAGAGGCGAAATATATAACATGTCATCCACTATGCTGTAATATCACCTGCTGCTCTACGTCGTGATTATTTTGCTTGTCTACAAAGGCTCTTGGATATCACATGGGATCACGCATCACTGAAAATTAATGGGGGAAGCAACAACCAACAATTCATTGAAACAAAGATATCATACGTAACGAAGTATGAAGTGATATATATTTACAGCTGTTAGCTTGGCACTTTCATTGAAGTCTACAAGAAAAGCTAATTCAGCAACGGTTAAATAATATTTGAAGGATTTTCAATAAAATATAAAATAAATTATCTATGCAAAATAGAACACTGGTATCCTCCTCAGCTTTAGAGAGTCTTTAAAATTCACTGGTGGATGGCAGGATTAGGGGTACGTGGGGAACAAGCCCTCTCTAAAGTGGGGTGTTTGATGGACTAGTAGCCTAGCCCAAAGCCACTGTTTTTATATTAAGTAGCTCCTTAGTTTTTTCTAAATAGGCTGTACCAAACCACTCCACTTCAAATAAATCTGAGATTCTGAGGATCTAATCAGGGCCTCCATTCCTTGAATTTTACTGACACTAAAATTGCCTCAATTTCCAATGTAGGCTACTAGTTTCAAAAATGTAAAGGTAAGTGAAAGAATAAATCACACAACTTAAAACATCAAAACACTATTCATCCAATTAAATTTTCTTGACTTCCCAGGACCCGCCTCAACATGTTTGAAAGGTCTACCACTATTTTTACTATCTTTCCGTGGTCAGTATCAATTAAATTATGTTTATATATATTTAAATACGTACGTAAATGCAAGAAATAGCCTAGCTATCTACATTTACCATACAATAATATTTCCTCCATATAAAGAGCTTTGCTCTTCGAAAAAAATATTATCCCAATACATTAATATTTTCTCCATATAAAGAGCTCTGCTCTTCGAAAAAATATTATCCCAAGGAGCCAAACCTCGCACAATTCTATGTCTGATGAAAAAATAACAGTTCGTAACTTTGATCCCACATATATCTACAAATACATTTACAAGCATTGGAAACAGATTCGCAAAGAAAGTAAAACCACTTTTTTACTTCCTCTGCCCGTACCATAGGTACTATAGACAGAGGAAGTATTGTTTTCGACCCCAAAATTCGAAGTTGAGTTTTAAACATAAATAAACGCTGTGAGGTCTCCCGAATCGGAAACATATCTGTGTGTGTGTGAACAGCCTAGCTTCAGAACGGAAAATCATATGAAAACAAAATTTTGTATTTGGATTAGGTATCTTTTGGGGATGTGACATCAAGACTGGCGACGACTTTCTCTTATTTTTAAGGGGATTTGACATGAAGAATGTTTCGTTTGTCGCGATTTTCTCGAAAACCGCTCTTATGATTTTGTTTAAATTTTACACATGGGGTGCTTATATAAGAGCTAAAACTTTTATTTGAAACATTTTTTCCAAAAAATGTTCTGGAGCCACCCTCTCTGAATATGCTCTTTGCAATATGGCCTCCTGTCCTATATCAGAATGTGAAGTGAGAAAATGCATTGGCCATGCTTAAAGTAAAGAAAGTTAAGAGAGTAGATTAATTAGATTTTATTTGGGTTATGTATCCTTCGGGGATGCGATGTGATGTGGTAGCGACATTCTCTTCATTTTTACAGCCAATTTGCAGAATGTCATACATAATAATAATTATATTACATTAAGAGGCTAACTTTTATTTGGACAAACGAAGTTATGTGAATTTCACATTAGATTTTCTAAAGAAAATAAGAATCGAAAGAATCATGGAACCTGTAGTAGTAATGTGCTATATTTTATGACTAGCACTAAACAAGAACAAATAAACGTCTAGAACATCTGCTTCCACTTGATAAAGGGTTCAAGTGTTCCAACATTTCCTTCTTACGCGACAAGACGCTTCAAGCCATCACAATGGTGTGTTTCGAAGCACTGATTTATAACTCTGAAAACGATAACACAAAGTTTGGAAATTGGCTAAATTTATTAGAGTCATCTGGTAGAATTGTATGGTTTTACGAGATTTTTCTCGATCGTCACTTATTTAAAAATACACACAAAAATACTATACCGGTAATATTTACCCCAACAGATTTTAATTAGATGTTACACTTACAGTTCTGGCATTTAACCTACTTACAGAAACTAGGCTTGATCTATAGTATTAAGGAATCATCTATGTTATGTGGCGAAAAAATATGCATAGAAAGCAATACAATATAGCTGAAAAACAATTCAGAGTAACGAATATGAGTATTTACTCGTAAAACAGGATTTAAATAAGCAAATTACAATGCCAGATTAGATAGAACAACTCAAATATTTTTTTTTTCATCTTCCTCTGTCATCTGTCTCACCCCGTTATTCCTTAATTTCATCAAATACAAAATCATGTTTCAGTAAAAACTATTAAGACGATCTGAAGTAGAATGAACAATAATTACCAGTAGGGACATGCCAATGACGTCACAGCCCGAAGGCATTGCTCCCATACATTCTGTTACAATTCGTGTTAGAAATCCAAATAAATATATCTCCCACACCAATCTCCTAAACCGATTACTAAGTACTTTTTCAAGGCAACTTAACCTCACAATATGAAATTCGCCATATTCTTAGCTTTTCTCAATTCTTATTTCCGCCATCAAGACCGATTTATAATTGCATAAATACTGAGAATTCTTTTCTTGGACACTTTAGTGGATTTCTAAAAATTCTACAGAAATCACAAAATTGTATTTTATTCGCTGGAAAGCTTAGCGCCTCTCTCTCTCTCTCTCTCTCTCTCTCTCTCTCTCTCTCTCTCTCTCTCTCTCCTCTCTCTAAAATTGTAACACTAAAGGCGTAACCTTTCTTACAACTACGGGGTGATACATGATGAATATTCAAGAGGTCATCTCGATCAATAAAAACTTAAAGCCAGTAATGAGTGCCGCCAATCAAATAATTTTCAACGAATGTGAGTTTTGGAAAGTAATTGAGGAATCGAAAGTTCAAAGGTTCTAAATGCAACTTTTTGGGATTTTTTTTTTGCGCAAACGCCAATAACCCATGTAAGTTCTATGTGCCATTTATTGTTACAGTAGTTGCTACACCCATGATCAGATGAAGAGTGCTGCAGACTCAGATATAAATACTGCAAAGTCTTTTCTCTCTCCTGTACAGTTCTCTAAAAGGCACTAAGAACCTTTGCAATTTCCACTCCTCAACTTTGCAGAAAATATAGGTTCAACAGATTTCTCTCGGCGGCGTAGCGCATAGGACAATCTGAATCCAGCACCTCACTTCAAACACTATGAACTTCAAGATTTCGTCCGGCAATTAAAAGGACTTAAGAAATTTCATGTCATCAAAATCGTTTGACTTAGCTTGAGAATCAGTGAACATTTATCACAATTAGAGAAATCATGGCGCTATAATACTGAACTTATCTGAAATCATCAGCAATTATTCGGACTTATAAATTTTCGGAGTAGGCTATAGGCTTACAATAACTAAGTCGCGATCCACAAGTGAACTATCGCAGTGATTGTAGCCTACCAACAATTCCGTAAAAAAAAAAAGTCCTGTCTGTGTTTGTGAGAAACCCAGTTTCGTACATGGAGCTTGCCGAAGGCAAGCTAACCCTCTAACCCAAACGCTAACCCTCCCATTCTGTTAATATATTCGGATGGCATTCACAACTGTTTATTGATGACAAACGCAAACATAAAAAATATTTTAATTTAATATGTCGACTAAAGGGATTGGTTTATAAATTGCATTTATTATGTAGTTTGCTATCAATTTATTTGAAGAGGTAATGATTTTAAAAAATCGGAACACATTCGTTACCTCCTACCTATCCTTTTGTACATCCGTACAGAAGAACAATGAATTTATTTTCTTTGCATGGACGCAAGGAGGTCATCAGAGCCATCACTGCGTATGAGCTTTTAGTAGAACAAGAAAGAAAACGAAAAGCTGACCGGGGCGAACGCCAGACTATAGGCTATTAGTGTCGCTGGGATATGAATGTGAATCGATATCAGGGGAAAGAAACTCGTACGAAATACTCCATGACAACGTAGTAGGAGTATGGCAACTTTTAGCACTTGAAAATAATAGTATCACTGGTACTGAAATTTCTGTTTATAAAATAATAATAATAATAATAAATAGTCCATTCTTGTAAGCGTCTTCTCACTGAATAAAATATGCAAATCCAATAATCGTTACGGTTTGATTAGCACTTTTGACAATGTATCTTAATAGGAATTTCCTAACACAAAACTGAAAGGCTTATTTCGGTCACTTTAGGAAACAGTTTTAAAAAATTTTCTTGTAAGATTATATAAATTAATTTCTTGGCTTAGTTTTCTTTTCATATTTTCGAATCCAGATAGTTAATCATTACGATATAAAGTACTGACATTTGGGATAAAATACAAGCATTGCATATTACTAACTTGATTATTAGCTTGAAGCAATCAGTAACAGCTTCAACGTACACGGACATCATCTGAACACAAGTTGCTAAACACTTTTGGAACAAAATGGCCCATTTAATCATATTCTCAAGTATTCTCAAGTTTTCACTATCCTCAAGTTTTAATTTTTACGCTTTTACATAAAGTACATGAACTGTTAGGAATTTGTTAACGCAAGGTCTAGAAATATGTCTAGCAGCAGAACACGATCTCTCGTCCTAAATTTTCTGCACGATAGGAAATCGGTAAACTTGAAAAGTGACGGAATGTGGAAATTCATCTTAGTTTATTCCAGTAAAAAGAATGGGAACATATCAACAAACTATCAAGAAGGTTTCTGGCACAACCTATATACAACCTATATACAACCTATACAGTCATGGTCTTCTGATTAACTCTGTATTTTACATAAGACTATATAGAGTGAGACTAGATTAGAGCCAAATTGAATTCAAGGAGTACATTTTCAGCCATATTTTATATGAAACTGACGCTGAGACAACTTGTTAACAAATACAAGCCCTGCTGCTTATGAAATCTGCCAACTTGAGAAACAAAATATAAACTTACTCAATTTTCTTCCTGGAAATAAACTACTTTCCGCTGTTTTCCACTTACTACAATCCCGCCTTTCTTTTATGGACTGTATCGGATAATTTTCCAATAACTTTCTTTATCGGGAAGTAAAATCGTTTTGGAAGTATACTTTTTGTTCCAAGCAACTTGGTAATATGATTGTTCAAGCAAAAGGTCCACTCCTCCAAGAACACAATATTACAAAGCCTTGAGCGGAAAATATATGTACACAATACTGTTAGAATATTTACAAGAACTCTATAATAATTTGCATGAAAGACCGCGGATACTGGTTTGCGAAAGGAAGAGCATCTGAATTCGTCGGTAAGTAAACAAAAAAGAAACAATTTCCAGCATAGCCCTGGGTGAAGTTTGAAGTGTAGCAATATTCCTACACCATTAAGCGAGACCAAACAAGATGTAAAGAGTAATTACAAAGTTTTAATGCGTCTTTAGAATGAGTAGTACATCAAAGCAAGTTTTTATTGTTTTGTTATTTGACCTACATTGCAACGCCAGAAATTCGCGAATTTAGTGTTCTGTTTTCTTCAACAGAACTGGGCCAACGAGTAACTTGTTACCACTAAGTCATTCTAATTCTTACAATATATATTTTATTATTTCATGCTGTAATTATAACCATCGATGGAAAAAAATACATCGCTGTATGTTTAAGATCAATTAGCAGGAATACGAACTAATCCTTAATCTTCTTATGCTAATTTTTAATAACAGATTTCCGTTCTGACTATGTGATATTATAATTTCCTACATAACATTTTGGAATTCACTTCCTATCGCAATGAAAATTCCATTATTATATAATACGCACCATGAAGAAAGGTTTATGAGATTGTAAAGTATTATCATATTAAACATCAGTTCTTAGTTTTTATTGGCTATTATTTTTTGAAAAAGGTATTTCTATTTTAAAAAGGAAATTCAGGCTCTGCATAATAAATTCGATGGCTATTGGTAGGAATTTAATGTTCTTTGAACTTCATATGTATTCTACAAATATAGGACTTTTTACAAAAGTAAATTCGAATTGCTTAAAGTGACTAGTATTTATGTGTGAGATATAGCCTACAAGCGAGTAAGAGCAAGTAGTCTAATTTACCATGAGGAAATAATGGTACGTTAAGCCATGTGTGATTATAAAACTGTACGTCTTATCCTAGTATTTGCTTAAATTATTTTACACTTTAATGTATTGTATAATATTAATCAGTCGTCGTTATAAGACACTGAAGGTTTCTCGTGATATAGATGTCGCAGGCAAATTGTGAATTCAGTATTTTCACTGAAAGCCCACGCTTTTTGCAAAATTCTGGCAAATTACTAATGAAACATCCATTCTGCATTTTGACCGGTTGCCCTTCAGGCATAATAATAATAAAAAAAAGTCGGAATAGAGGCTTTCAGGTTGTGATAATTGTGAACTACCATTGTGATGTGGTAGTTCCAAAGATTGATCGTGGCCCACTGGACTCTGAAAATATTTTCGGAAAAGTCTTGGATTGCAGAAGTCGGTATTATTAAATGTTGGTTTACACGAACTGAATTATAAATTTGGCACCTCTCCGTTTACTGGAGATGTAGTTCAGAAGTGTATTACAAGTAGATATATTACATTGGACAAGGATATAATTCCAAGATTTATTTCACTGTAATTCCGTAAATAAATTGAGACAACAATACAATTTGCTTTCAATAAATTCTAACCATGAAACTGATTTTCTGCAATCCGACTCCATTCCGGATTTATTAAAAATATATCTGATAATTGGATACAATAATAATAATATTTCCGGAATTTTGTTTAAAAAAAAAGCCTGAGAATTTTGATAAAGGCTTGAATTTACAATTAGTCCGTCGCATAGTTATAGCTTTGTTAGTACGCTGCTGCGTTACCGCATGTAAATAAACAATCAATGCATAAGACAGTGTAATATGCGGAACAGATGTATTTTATCAAGAAGAAACGTGTGTGATATGAAAGCGAGAAATCTAAAATTACAGGAACATGTGTAAGTGAACTAAATGGTCATTTCATTGATTACTTTTGAAGAAAATGAGTGTTAAGAAAATGTGTGTTCGTTGTAGACAGATTTCATACACTAAATAATTGTTGCTAAAAATTTTCATTCACTTGTGAAATAATGACAATTTTCTGTTGTTTCAAAATATGTGTATAATGTGTAAGAAAAGTCTGCAGGATAAGACAAAATTATATTAAATAATTGGTGCTAAAATTTTCATTCACTTGTGAAATAAGGACAAATTTATGTTGTTTCAAAATATGTGTATAATGTATAAGAAAAGTCTGCAGGATAAGACAAAATTATATTAAATGGTCCTTAAAACAATAAATTTGTATTTTATTATTATCTGATGGTTTCATTTGTTCAATAGTTAACACTGCTGATTAGGGTCACTGGCCTAGGTTTGATTCCTGTCTGAGAGGTGAGATATGAAAAGGGTGCACTCAGAATCAGTTTGGAGAGCTTTAATAATGAGTAAGAGACTCCATTCAAGAAAACCATCTGCGGTTTTAAAGTTAGGGTGCATACAACATGATCCCATACTCGTGGTACCAGGTTCAATACTTCTTAAACCTAATTATTATTAATAGTTGGCTTCCTAAGCAATAAAATCAGTTAACTGGTGAAATCTGGAAGTTTGCATTCACCGACTAAGTCTTCTAAAAATAACAATGCAAGACTGAAATACAAAGCAGAAGGTAACAACGTTAGATCGCTACTGCTTGAGAATAAGCTATCTGCTTTAGTTTCCTCACTGGCAGCACGACGTACATGGCAACAAAATTAAATGGCCTCACTAATGGCAATTAGATGGAGGAAAGAAGGCTAAGCGGATGGAAAATCTGATTATCTATTTTGTCGCAACCCAATTTGCAGTAACAATGCCATCAAACATCACTACAGCTTGGATAGAGCAAAAACTGGCTAAAAAGCATCATTGTTCTAAAAATAATTTTAATTGCAGGTATAACAATAATAGACTTCTGAACAATCAAAATGGAATTCTGTCATGGAATGCTCGTAAGGCTCTTTTGTTAGGTGAGGATTACATTTAAATTCTTTAAGGGATATATATTGCAATTAGCTGTATTTAGGAAGAGTTTTGCTAGTGATTTTTAACTAATATCTGCTTTCATTTTAAAATTAGTAATTCCCTTTGGGGGTGGGGGGGCTACCACAAGTACTCAATATTAAATTCGCATTTTATGAACTCATTTTTTTACATGTGAAACAATTAATTCCAAAGGAAAAAAATATCAGGAATA
This sequence comes from Ectobius pallidus, assembly GCA_964059195.1. NCBI lineage: Eukaryota > Metazoa > Arthropoda > Insecta > Blattodea > Ectobiidae > Ectobius > Ectobius pallidus. The sequence continues at coordinate 122,580,493 of CAXKWD010000002.1, forward strand.
AAATTTATTTCAATAAAAGATACGATATTATAGTGATGAAGAATGCACAGTGTTGTCCATTACTTCACGGAACTGAAAATGGATACATTCTGACAATAAAATTTCATTTTTATAAAATGCCTACACCTATATTGCTCCAATACTTGAATTATCTGGAATTATAACTAGCTGAGTTGCCATGAACTGTTAGGTTTTCATAAATCGCACTTGTACTATTATCAAGAACAAACTTTACGAATTTCGACACGGAATCAAAAAAGGACTTAAAAATACCCCGAGCGGTAGAAAGATTTTTTTAAAGTTGGTGCAAGCATATTCCCTGATCGCAAAAAAGTGGAAGCAGAAGCGGTATTAATGAACATCCGCGTAGCTATTTTATTTCATAATTTAAATTTTATTTGTGAAGATACAATAATACTCTAAAGATTGGTTTTTCAGAAATGTATTAATACAAATTTAGCCTGTAAAAGTTAAAATTTGGCAACTATAATTCACCAGCCTGTAAAATATTTACTATCAGAACATCTACGAAATTCAGTAATTTTGAATTTAAAGAATAGATTTGAAACAACAAATATTATAACATTACAAAAACATTTATCTGTCATCATTTGCTTCCACTTCAATCGTCAGTAGTTAACATTAGCGTTAACCTGATTTGATTTTGTTATTGTCCAGTAGATAATTATTCTACTGAATATTTGTGAACAAAATAACATTAATGCTATTTTTAATACAGCTGAATAAAAAATAGCGTTAATATTTGTTCACAGATATTCAGTAGAATAATTATCTAATGGACAGTAACAAAGATCGAATTCAGGTTGACAGCAACAAAGCCGAATTACATCACTACAGCAATCATAGTGATACAATTTCATGTGGTCTATTCACTGTTTGTAGTGAGATGAACGAGCTCTATAATATATTCAACATACCCATGTTAATTGGAACATGGGAATAGAGATAGCCTAGTAACAACAAATATAAACTCTTAATAGAGCTTACCGATAATCTAATTTAAAGCGGTCAAATACAGCATATGTGCTAGCTCTATTTTATGAGTAAATGCAACAATCATTTCACAGAAACTGTGTAATATTGTGAAACGTGTACTGTGAAACGTGTAACAGAGCGGACATACTAACATAATAATAATAATAATAATAATAATAACAATAATAATAATAATAATAACAATGTTATAATAATAACAATAATAATAATAATAATAATAATAATAATAATAATAATAATAATAATAATAATAATAATAATAATAGGTAAGCAAGGAAAATACTGGAACATTTAAATAAGTCCAGAAGAAAATTGCAATCACAGCTTACTTGGATGGCCTATTAAGTACGGTGTATATTAAAGACAGGAAAATAATTGTATAATAATAAAGCGCTCCTCGCTTAGGTAATAGAATTCCTTGAGTTTCACCAATTTTCAAACAACCACCGGCAAATAAAGTTGCGACGTTATCCGCACAATGCACCAACCATTCTTACACACGATCATTTAGAACTGATTGACAGCGCTTGAATCGAATACAGGATCAGGTATGGCAAAAAGCCTCAATGCCTCTTTTAATATAAAGAGATGTACATGTAAATATATTATAACAGATATAAAATCAAGAGATAGAAGGCAAGTCTGTACTTGTACTAGAAGCTATTATGAATTCTTGAACATAATGACTTAGGTAACGTAAAATACTTATACATATTATAATATTGGTAATGGAGTATTGGTGCGTTATTTCTTGGTAGAAAAGGTATATATGCCTAGTTATTGATATACAACCCCACTAGGCACATAGGCCTACATTACAAGTTCAGAATAGAACATAGAAAAATGCAGTCAGAAATAGTTCAAGTTTTGGTTGCTCTAAATCTGCGAAGTTTATAGCCAAGTAGAAACTGAAGTAGAAGAATTCTACAAATAGCAAAATTATTTCTACAGAAACTTAAGACAAGCTGCATGAAGTTCAATTGTCATGCAGCTATATTACGTGAGAATATAGTTAGAATTTCTTGCGATCTTAGCATTTGAAACATTCTATTTTCTTTGCTCGAGAAATATAATGCACGGCAAGCAGAATGTGAAAATCACAGGATATGCGTAACTAAGGAACATCGCAGTTTGCCTGTAGAGGCGCTGCTGCAGGAAGGAGGCACCGGAAAGCACCATAGTAAACATGAATAATGCTTCCCCGCTACTGGAGCTATTATCTCCTTACAACCACACCGCTACCACCTTCCATAGGAACAAAGCATCGCCTCAAATTCGGATTCAAATTAAGCCGTCAGTGTCGCTACAATACCTGGATCAAAGGTCCTCAGAAACACACACATGCACACATTTACAAACACAACACACATATAAATACACAAACCACAAGGTATTTTAGCAAATTGTGTGGCAGCATGACAGAGTCAGAGGACAGAATTAATCCATGTAAAAGTGATGGAGAGTTTCATTATCATACAAATGGTAGCATCTGGCCAAAGGCTCTCATGTCCTTTCATACGAAAATATGGATGGGACAATCCTTTAGTCGTCTTTAAATCCCACATACTGGGGAATAAAGGGAATTATATCAGTAGGCCTATATTCCAGTAAGCAAGTAGACCCAACAGTTAGATTAAAAAGGATCTACAAGCTAGGAATGTGAATTTAGAAAGGAAAACACATCAATCTGGGTAGTAAGTACAACAGTCTATTAAAAATGATGTAATTGGGACTTTCGTTGCCGATGGAAGTAGTGTTGGTAAATAACTTTTTTCGGTTTAAAATTGTATAATATAGAGTAATGCGAATCCAGTATATTAACCCTTTCACAGTTGAATTTATATATTTATATAAGCAATCATCAAGTGATAAATATCAGTGGCCTTTAAGTTTATATTTATAAGTAAAAATAATAAAAATCCTAAATCTATCTATATCTATTAAAGGTAGCCGGATGTGACCGTCGTTGCAACAATCGCTCCAAATATCAAGCAAAAACCACATTGCTAAGTTCACCTTTCATTTTTACTTCCTCCGCCCGTACCATAGATACTATAGGTAGAGGAAGTATTGTTTTCGACCCCCCAAATTCGAAGTTGAGTTTTTAACATAAATGCACGTTTTGAGGCCCCCTGAATCCAAAAATACTATTTTTGGAAACATGTGTGTGTGTGCGTGTGTATGTGTTCTGTGTGAATGTCTGTGAATAGGCTAGCTCCAAAACCAAAATTTCGTATTTCGGTCAGGTACCTTCTGAAGATGTGAACCGAAGATTGGCGACAAGTTTCTCTTATTTTAAAAGGGACTTTACATGAAGAAATTTTCGTTTTTCGCGATTTTCTTCAAAATTTTCACATGGGTTGCTTATACAGAAAGCTAAAACTTTTATTTGAAACCTTTTTCGAAAAAAATCTCTGAAGAGTAGTTATAAGCCACCCACTGTGAATACACGCTCTTTCCAATACGGCCTCTTGTAACAAAAAATCGTGCGGAAACAAAATTTTGTATTGCATTAGGTACCTTCTGAGGATGTGACAAGAAGATTATATCTAAGGGGACTTTACATGAAGAAAATTTCGTTCTTGCGATTTTCTCAAAAAAGCTCTAACGATTTCCTTTAAATTTTGTATATGGAGTGTTTATACTAAGAGCTAAAACCTTTATTTGAAACTTAAAAAAATCTCTGAAGGGTGGTTATAAGCCACCCACTGTTCACCCACTGTTTGTAGGAATTTTGTCTTACCTGGTGAACAACTGAATACGCGCTCTTTCACGGCCTCTTATTCTATATAAGAATGTGAAGTGAGAAAAATGTATTGTTGGCCATGTATAGAGTAAAGAAATATCTGAGAGGAATATTCGATAAATTTCGAAAATTATTCTTAATGGCGGAAAGTTCAATAAACGTTTGCAGTCACTTTATGTTATTATCATTATTTTTTAGTTCGTCTATAGCCTGCGTTTTTAGTCGCAACATTCAAAGAAGAGGCTATAAGGTATTTATAGCATAATTAGCGTAAAATTGTGCCTTGCATTTCTGTAAAAGGATAATATGTGAATACTGGCAACTTTACCGTTAAACTATTTTTTTTTCACTTTCAGGCTGGATACTTAGGCCTATTATGTATGTGAGAGATATCAGTCATAAGGTATCAAACTACTATGTTCTATTCCGTATGAAGAATCCATTAGTTTATAAGCGTGCTTTCTGTGAACATAACATGGGAAATACTCAGAACGTAAGGAAACGCCTCCTAAGTAAGCAAACAAATCCGGGATGCTATTGATTGATATCCAGGAGGGTTCAGCCAACCTTTCTCTGTTATTGTAAGCTTTTCTCATGAATGAATTCAAAATTTTCAAACCAGAGGTAGAAATGAAGTGGTTCGTCAATGTACAACTCATGTAATCCCCAGAGTTAAGTGATCATGGATTGACAGTGGGAGCTGTGGATTATTTCCAGTTGTACAGAATAACGAATGATATGCATAAAATACTTAACCAAATACTTTCTGAAAGCAACTATTGTGATTATCGTTTTTTATTACATAAAAAGGCAATTAATTCTGTTAGCATTTATCCATAACTGTTATAACTGAAAAGCTGAAAACTTGAAATGTATAAAGAATAATAAATTTAAAATGATTAATCCCTGAGAAAATTAATAATAACAATAATTTAGACAAATAAAATCATACCTTGCTTCCATTTCGCCTTTTCTGAGTGGAACATGAAATTAAGAATAGAATTAACGAGCTATCGTGATAAATAATCAAAATGTATGGTTGGTCATTTGGTTCCTTTGCATAGCTTATGTGCAAAAACATTGTTAACCTGCAGATTTTTAAAGCAACGAATCGCACAACTGAAGTATAGCGCATGATTGTAATGTTAGAATGCAAAACAAAACTGGAGCGGCTTTATGCAAAGGACGTTTTGTTGTTACGACCACGAACAGGTTTTATTGTAACGGAACTGCAGTACAAACACTTAAGCCTTTCCCGTGTTTCATGTCTCGAAATTGCTATTCATAACGTTAGAACGATATCTTTACGTGCTAGTTTCCGCTCGCACTATACCAAGCCTCAATTGCTGGATCTCTCCTCCTCGGAAGAAGTCAAAAGAATGTGATTTTCATAAATTAGTAATGCATCTACTACGATCGTTGATTCAACATGTCGACTGGTTGGGATGGGTAAAATGCCAGTTTAATTTGAAAGTCTCGAAATTAGATTAAAATATAGTCCCTTTTCCAGTGCATCTTTTATGTTAATTGATCTGACTAAATCGGTCTTAAGATTCCGCTTTCCAAAACAAATGCAACGTTGCAATATTCTCTCACTCTTATCACTGACCCCAGTTCTTCCCTCGCTTTAATCAATTCACACGTGTAATTGTTTACTGTAACTTGATCTTGCTAACCTCAAGTTTCACTCCACGCGTAGTTGACGAGTAGCTGTCCCAGCCGTCGGAGGACTTTCTCAGATTTAGATTGGCTGAGGTATCTAGCTGATTGGTGCGGTAAAAATAAAGAACATGGGTTGAGCTGTCGGCAAACTTTTCCTCCTAACAAAAGGAAGCCGCCTGGTCATGCAACGAATAACTGGACTATACTTTTCAGACAATATGTTACAATAAAGAAAAAAAATCAAGTTGTATTTCTTAATATGAGCAGTTTGTATACATAATTTTTATAAAATGGTTTGAGCAGTTTTTTCATCGTGGAAAAACAAAACTCTATGATTATACGACCTTAGTACTGTACGTACAGTGAGAGAAGGTCGTCGACATATTAATTAAGTCCAGAACACCAGAAGATGGCCTAACTCAAATATAAGATTTCGTGTAAAATCAGAATTTATGCTCTTAACTCGAATCAATTTTCAGGGAAGAACATAATACTTTATCTGCACAGTCCGTAGAAGTCTACGTAAGATACAGACGGAGAAATGTTTAAAAAAAAATCTTCATAAAGGTTCTCCAAATCTCTGTACAGAATGCAAATGACGATATAAGTACAATTTAACAAATATGAGCTAATTTTTCCTTATTTATAAGCGTACCGGTACTGCAAGAATACCCCACAAACATTCCTAGTACTTCCCAGTAATAAAAAAATACGTTGTAGTAAATTTAGTAACATTTATCTGTAGTTAGAAAAAATATTATCCCCACTATTTAGAATCTTTAAAAAAAAAAAAAAAAAAAAAAAAAAAAAAAAAAAAAAACATACAAACAAACAAACAAAAAAGTCTATACTGTCATGGAACTCAAGGCATCTTACTTCGATGGGAAGGAATGCCACATTTAAGAAATTTCTAATAGACATATCGCCGAGTTGTTAAAACATAACCCGATATGACACTTACATCGGCTCGAATCCTATGCCCCCTGGTTAGGACGAAAGGCCTCCAAATGGAGGTTTCTGATTACCTATGTGAATTTTGTTACGCTTATTTTCCTAGAGAGGGCAGAGGAACAGGTGGTAAGCACTTACTCACATACTGATCAGAAATTATGTTGCTATGATTCCATAGGTTATCATGCGATACGAGTTAGTTACTCTAACTTGTACAAGATTATGGGTAGTTTAAGTAGTTAAAAGTCGTGTGAGCATTTAATATAAGCATTTTCTTCAATAATGAGAAGAAATACGCAGACAGTCTGGAGTTCTAACACTCGATGCAACAAAAGGCTTCTGTTCTTTGTTCTCAATTTGTATGTTTGGACATGTGCCGAGGTGGCAGTTTTCATATTGTATTCGTTTTGCATACGCTTGCCATAAGAGGGCTTCCTTTTGAATTTTTTAATAGAATGCAATGTTTCGGTATTGTGTGACGTATTTATGGAGGCATTACATCTTCTCTAACGGTGCAAAACACGACGGCGGAAGAAATACTCTCAGTAAATTAAAATTATGCAGATGTAGAAGGGAATACGTGGACCAGGATCAACATATTATGCTGTAATGTAAGTAACCCTATGCAAACTATTTCGGTAAAGAAGATCGTATTGTATGTACTTCTACATTACTCGATACAATTTCCAATAAGAACTGTATTAGTTTAATGCATTGCGTTAAAAAAAATATATATATAGTTCACGCGGACACACTAATCATTAATGCCACTAACGGCAAATAAGTTTCCCAACCAATTTTTTAAAGAAGTTACTTTAAAGGTATGTTTTAAAAAGGCACTCACCAATTGGCTCATTAATGTGACTTTTCATGATCTTATTAAGTTCTTAACAGTCCAAATAATAATAATAATAATAATAATTATAAAGTAATTTGTAGTTGTTTTGAAAACTCTCTCTCTCTCTCTCTCTCTCTCTCTCTCTCTCTCTCTCTCTCTCTCTCTCTCTCTCTCTCTGTATGTATATATGTGCAGAACAAAGGTCGTATATTATAACTGGATTCTATAGATAGATAGATACGTAAGCTTATAAGAAGCTTGTTCACATTAAAATTTAATTGATAAACATTTTTAATGCAGAGTATGGCCATATTATTTTAATCTTCCACAGCACAGTTAGGCCCATATGTGTAAAAAAATGTATTTTTAAAGAAAGAAAAAATCAAAATGTACTTTCTTTAAATCCCAAATTATGAAACCATGTGCTGCTCAGGTGTCTAATGTGAATTTTGTATAAAAGTAAATGTAAAAAAATCAGATGAGTGACAATAAAAGTGCGAATTAAAAGCAAATCATGCACCAGTATTTAATGAAATACGGTAATTATGTTTTATGTAACATTTGTTTATTTCGCCATTATATTCGTGACGGTCTATGGATTTTTGTGAGTGATCGTAGTTGCTGTCCGAATAGGTAAACATAGAAAATTTCAATATTGCAGATTTCATAATCACAGTACTAGAGCAGCATTATCGATCTAATATGGAAGAAGACATTTACTGGGGTACAAAAAAAAATAAATAAAAATAAAAAAATTACGACGTATACGTAAAATTGTAAACTAGCCTCTTATGAGTTGGCTATTATGTGAGTAGATCTGATAATTAAGAAGAAATAAGGTAAAATTAAATAGCACAGAAAATAAAACACAAGGAAGTATAAACAATTACATAATTGTTATTTATGATACAAGGGTTAAAAAAAGTATTTTATTTTGCGAGTAGGTATGTTTGTCGAAGGAGCCCGAACGAGTGAAGCAATCCTCTGAGTTACCACGAGTATCATGTACTACTTTTAAAAAGACGGGAGAGAATTTTAAAACTTTCAAGTTCCATTAAACTGAGTCTATATAACAATCATATGCAAATATTTTAAACTAAAAGTGCACTTTGCATGTGACGGATACCAAAGGTGGTTACTCTGAAATGTTATAATTTTATACCACTCAGCGGTGTAATTTTATCCTTTTAATTCATATCTATCGTTAAAAGCTCTTTTTATCCTTCGACTAGCTAACAAAAATTATAAATACAATTCCGAAAACTATATACGAAATGATTTTTTTTTTTAAATAAAACCATTATTTTTTTAAGTTGTTTATTCTAAGATTATAGCCGACAGCGTTAGTTTCACTGCTGTCAACTCTGAGTTCGTAACCATTCTCTTTAAAATAAATGATACTGTACAGCAATCTGTCACACCCTAATGTCAAGTGGAACACAGCCAGAGGGGAACCTTGAAACGTTATGAACATGCAGCAATTTCACCACACATTCAGGTATTATGAGATGGATATCACATAAATATCGCGTGGTGCAAACGCACTAATCTTTGCTGTGACAGGGTGTTGAGAATCTGCGTATGTCAGCTGACATAAACACTAACCGAGGGTTCAACATGCTGACCTAACTACATATCCATCAACCACTCTCCAGCTACTTCCACCACCAGTTAACTTTCCACCTCGAGCCAAAAGTAATCACCGACAAGTATCGTGTTGTAGAGTAGAGAAGACTGAGCTCACCACATGATTAGCAATCACTAGGGACCGTATTTTTTGCTGACAGCGATAAGCGCGAAATTTTACAAATAAGTTTTCCCTATCTTTATGTAGCTTTATACATGCGTATAATACCACTATTAAGCAAAGTGAACCCATGAAAAAGCACGAAATTTATTCGATTGTGCGAAATGTCTAACTAAGCGCCCCGTTAATTACAATAACTTAAATTTAAAATGTTCTTAAAACACAATTACAATTAACTTCATCAATAGGAATAAAGAAGTGAATTTTAATGGTGTTGTAAGTACTTTCAAGTTTTAGCGATTTAAATTTACGACACCAATAGTAAAACAGTTTTATTCTTCTTAAATGTGACTATGCAAAACAAGATAACCTGATGATGGTTCCATTCAACCGAAAGGCCTGGGCACAATAAGCACAATAACTATCACGTAATTATTTTATTGATCGAGCTGAATGGTATAACACAACAGGGTTTTAAACTTTTTTTTTCAAGCCAAAATAGAGCCTCTGAACAAACTCTGTTGTATTTCTTCCCTCAGATATCAATTTCGTTTCCAGTGACTCACTACAAATAACACTTTTCTTGGTGTTACGAAATAGGTTTAATTAAAATCCTGGGTACTGGGTGATGAGGTAGTCTATTGTTCATGGACATTACAAAAGTATTCTTTCATATATATAGCTATGTTCAAATTTTTTCAAAATGTTTGCGATTATTGAAGCTTTATTATTAGTACCATTATTATTATTATTATTATTATTATTATTATTATTATTATTATTATTAACTTCGTTGTCCACCATTTCACCCTAAGGGTCACAATACACCATTATTAATAGCATGTACCTCAAACAGTTACAGAGGAATTTCCTTATGAAACAAGATATCCAACAAAATTGCCTAAAGCAATGAAAGGAAGACTAACCAATTTTATGTGGGCAGAAATACCAATGAGATCGAAGTGATGGAAGCATAATATATATTTTCCCAGACAAGTGAATAGTTCATGTAGGAAACAAGCAGCTGCGTTATGTACGACATACATAATTAATTAATATACATTTAATGTTTAATTAATTCATTAGATTACATTTGTCAAAAGCAGAACACCGTGGATTGGGAATACTATAATATTACGATAGCATTCTTTTTGTAACTGTTAATAATACAATATTTATACCATTAAAACAAGCCGATGAACTGCTTCTACGGGTGGTGTATCAACTGTTGTATGTATCTTTCGTGTAATTTGGAACAATAAATTGTAAATTGTAAAAAAAAAAAAAAAAAAAAAAAAATATCGAAAGATTGAGATAAACGACGCAGAGGGCGGACGGTAAGTCCTGCCCCGTCCAGGAGATGTTGCGCTACCGGTATTGTACTAAACACCTATCCAAGGAGAAGAGTATTGAACACAACTTCATGAACACTAAGCAATAATCGAAATTGCCAGTCTATGCAACAAAATTTATTTAATAAGCCGTTGTACTATTTGGTATTTTTGCCGTCCTTATTCTCTTCTAATTATTATTTATTTTTGAGGGAACAGGCATTACGTCTAATGATTTTATGTAAACTATACCAACTGCATTATTAATTTTTCTACTATTTTGTGTTCTAAATTCTATTTATTGTACTTCTGGAGGTGTACGAATGATGTATTTTGTATTCAACCTGGTTGAGTGGATGAAAGTCACTATGACCTTAGCTCTGTTAGGCAAAATTACACATTCATTTTATCATCATCATTATTATTATCATTAATATTAGTAGTGGTAGTAGTAGTATTGTTAGTATTATTATATTCTAAATAGAATTCTCATCATGTGATAAAAGAAAGATGATGATGTTAATTAGCTACCAGCTGCAGGTATTGCATTTGATAATTTTACACCTGGTTATGACAGGCTATGATAGGATGGAGTGAGCATTATTTATTCGCTAGGGTAATCTGAATTAGTTGATCTGTTACATAAATTATGCTTCAGGTTTAATGCTAATATGCCACAATGAATCACCTATACAACCGTACAGAATGACGCCATAAGAACTAAGATTACCATTTTCTCTCTCTAAACGCTGCTGGTGCAATAATAATAATAATAATAATAATAATAATAATAATAATAATAATATATTATATAAAGTGCAATGTTCCGGCCCCGAAGCATTTTCATTGGCTCTCGAAAACAGCCAAACAGCGGTCGAGCCGCCACAAACATTAGTATTCGTAACTAAGGTAAAGAAGAAAAGCTCTGATGTATCAGTTTATGTCAGTAGAAATATTAGACGAAACTGCTTACTAAAGAGTATATTTTAAGAATTTATTTTATCAATTAGTGTACGTGAAATAAGGTTAAGAAGAAGCATAGCAGTATTACTTCGTGGACTATTCTATGCATTTCGCTGATACGTACTAATTGTAATATTACTATCATAGCTACTATGAATCTAGTTTTACACAAGTTTATAAATCTTATTTAAATACAATACTTTATGCCAAAAAATGCAATATCAGTCATGTTATAATTTCGTGTCTGAGTAGATGCACTAGAACCCACATTGGAAAATCATTTAATAAAAAGAATCATACCAATGTTATTGGTAGGTAAAAAACACACACACACACACAAAAAACCAGAAAGACTGTATGGAACTATACACATTCCTGAACGTTTTAACCCTTTCAAAGCTGAATTTAGTTTTTTATAAGCAATAATCAACTACGGTCACTAGTGGGGTTTAAGCTGAATCAACTAGGAAATGTTCAATGGAGTACCTGGTTTTCATGGATGAGAATTTTAATACGTGAATAAATATCTTCATATTTTAACATAACGCATTGATCTATTAAACTTATTTGGTTTTTTATGCAATTTTTTCGATGGCGTGTATGACAATTTCGTATCATGTTAGTGTTCAATAGGCCTATAATTTCTGTATCTACTGTACTCCTTCCCTGTGATTTTGTAAGTGTCAGTGCACATTTTAGGGGATAAACTTAATTTTTATTGAGAAATTAAGAAGTTTCTCATTTTTAACACACAAACACGGAAAATAATTATTATTTGAAAGTTGCTAATTTCAATTTTAGCACCTTTCTATAGCTTATATTTTGTATGTAATAAATTGGTTCAGAAATGAGTTTCGTAAGACACATGTGCTACTTCTTAGCTTGTATTTGTTGTAAAAGCCGCAATAAATATATGCTCGCATATGTTTATATGTGTATGAGAGGGATACCGGTAAACGGAAGAACAATTAATTATGATGGATTTCTTTAATTCCGGAAAAATAATTATTTCACAGTGATAATGTCCGGAAAGAGAAAAGAGAGCTCTGAATCCAACATTTTGCACATAACAAGATAAACTGTTAGTAAATAGCTTTAATTCATAGGAACAATATATTATCTTGCATGGGGAAGGGAAGTATGTACTAGCAATACCAATGAGAACAGAGCGCACATATATTCTGTTAATCAGTTCACCAGCGTTTCCCACTTTCCGCTACAACTGGCTCGCGCAAACCCACATCGTGACTAAAATAAAACAATGGAGTGGTCTTTCCCGCACTTGTAACAATGAAAAAGTGAGGCAGAGTTGAATTCGTGATTTTATGCATTTTGCTCTTCATACAGGCCAATGACCATTGTATGTACAGTTACACACAAAGTATAAAATACAATACATTCTTATTTGATTGACAAGGAATAACACTTTCTCTCTTCAGTCTGAAGGTTAGAATGTATTACCGAGCAGTTTAATATTATTTACTTAATGACTTCCAATAGCGTAGCTGTTTATTGAAGGCAGTCTTGAATTAAAATAAAATACCAATGTAGCGCAAAGATTAGCTTCATGCTGTCGAAAAGTATATTTTCGGAGCCAAGAAATTGTTTCATATTTGAGACCGAATAAAATGTTTAATAAATAGTACTAAAATAAATACCAAATGCACACTATTACAATGCATGCTATTTAATGCAGTTGTAGCTCACACCTTATGAGGCATGTGATTAATATAAACATTTGTGATTAATATAAACATTACGGCAAGTAATCCACATTTCCTAACAGATTTGAGATTTTTATCAGTATCATAATGTTACCAAAAATTATTTTTTATAAATAAAAAAATAATCTAATTGCCAAAACAGATACAACCTTGGTAACTCTTGCACTAATTTGTTTCTAGCTTCACCCCATATATTAATTGAATCTTATTTTTTTTTAAATATTTATTTAACTTATTAAAACATGTAATAACAATATTATTACATTTATTTCCGAACTTAGTTAAAAAAAACTACACATCCAATGTCACCTAAAAATAATACCACATTACATTTCATACCGATTGTCCACTCACGCAACAATCAGGGGTGCGAAGGTAAAATGACTGGCAACTAGAAGTGACGGATAGGCTAACCTCATCCCTGTTTTCTATGCGAGAGAACACAGGCTACTTTTGGGACGATCATCTATGTACCAAAAGAAACGTCCTTTGATTTTTTTTTTCATAAATAGAATGCTTAACTACACAGGATGCTGGAAACGATTCTGGTTAAGGTGTGAAATAGAAAACACTCCGTCAATTTAATTCAGCAACAGTATAGTAATAGATTACTCTTAATATTCCTAAATTAACACTTATTAACTAGTTTGACCGGTTACTTTTAGTTAAACTAATTTTCAGTGCTTTCAGGAGTCTCCAAAATTAATTTCACTAAACCAATTCAAGGTTATGTAATTTCCATAGCCTACACAGCGTAGACATGCATCCTGGAGTGAGAAGTAAACATTAGGAAGTTAATTTTATACCTGAAGAGTGACATCACAATCTAGAAATATTCGTAAAAGAAGTAAAAACTCTCACTATCAATACAATAATGCTTTAATATGGGATTATTGAAAACAAATATTATATTGAGCCTTCGAATCCTATCTGATGATTTGCCGTGATGTCTTTTCTCAATATGCGAACTGTGTCATCCTTTATGATTCTTACTATCATCAGAAGAAATAACCTGTTATTATTATTATTGTTTTATTATTATGATTATTGATATTATATACTGATAAGTGCAGTGATCTAAGTAGTATAAAATCCTTAAACAATGCCATACTGTGTGAACCCGAGCTAACCTCCCCAAAATCTTGATCTATTAATATAGCTAAAGAGTAACGTAATTGCCGAAGTTGTTTCAAAGTAATCACAAAAACAAAAAATTAAAGACATATATTTCGGTGCTTAATAAACATTTTTACCATTAAAATTTTAGAAAGGTCGCAGATTCTACCTGATCTTTATTCACGTTTACTGAAATGGGTATGTTGAAAAAAAGCACTACAGTGTCTCTGCATACAGATAAACACATTAAGGTTAAAATTACGTCAGGCATTCTACGGATGCAAAGATAATATATCCCAATAAGCGGAATGTCAATCTAAAATACAATGATCGGGAAATTTGCAGCCAGAACAAACATTTTAATAATTGGTTCGTTTTAAAATTACAAAATTTCTGCCAGAATGAAATATGGAGCTCCAAACAATGCGAAATCCAGTAATGCGTAAAATGAAAATCAACGGGCGTGTGCATGCATACTTTGCTGACACCAAGCTATTGATCATCAGCGATAACGTTCCACCAATATGATGACATTGAAAGAAAACCCAGTCTCGAAATCACTCATAACAGATTAAACACCTGGCAAATGAGCAAACGACACTGTGGAAATAACAACGGAAATAAACAATGAAACGTAATTTGCTTTTATCTGGAATCTGTGGGAATCTGTATGCAAACTTCGGATAAAATGCCATCATTAAAACGGATTAACTTACATTCCAAGAATGAAACTTATTTACCATCAGGTCGTACACTAAATATTTTACAAAACAACTGTCATCCAGAAATAAATACTTTCATATAAATCAAACGTTAAACATTATTTAAGAGTCTAATTTTCTATTCCAACTGTCACCGTTACCGTCAGTAATGTTCGTTTCAGGTTACATATTGATTGTCTAATTTATTAAAATCATGGAATATATTATGGTATAATCAGTTAGAAGGTTATTAACTTATTTTAAGTTATTCTCCTGTATTTCTCATAAATAAATACAAATCCTAACACCCTTTGCATATACTAAATTTAAAATCTGATTTTATTTGAACTCTTTCATTATTTATTTAATTAAGTATTTATTTGTTTGTTTTATGAACTGTTACATTTTTTCGTAAACTGTAAAATTATGTAACTGCATAATTCAAGCATAACAAAACATATACGCTTTATGCGAAATCCAATAATGCGTCGGAATGAAAGGAACAAAATCGCCCTGAGAACTGTAACTTATTGGAATAAATCCTATTAAATTTTTAATTAATTTTCTTGTACATAATTTACCGGGAGTTGTTCCGCCCAATCTCCTAACCTTACTTGTATTCATTTTTCAATCCGAATAGAAAATTCCTCTTAAGTATGGGAACATCCGAGGCATATGTTACGTATAATTGTAAAGAGCTCATACGAAGATCCTTTGTGTGGGAGTTGAACCAGGTATAAAGCCATCTGAGAGCGAGGAGACGTATAGAAAATGCCTCCTAGCGGGTTGATCCTCAAAATCTCACGGTCCTGTGTTTACTTTGCACGTTCATACATTACAGAATTTTGTTTTTAATTTATTCTTGCGCGTCTGCTCGCAGTAACGCAAGACCTAGGCAAATGCAAATAGCAGGGCTATATTTACACCTGCAAGCATCCAACCCTCAGAGTAATCCAGCGTGTGTGTGCTTTTTTTCGAAAACAGATTTAGGACAAACAATAAAACAGCGGATGAATAAAATACACAAGGATGTTGAACACAAACCCACTGACAATGTATTAAACCTGATGCTAAGTTCTTCTGATATCGATGTCTGAGGTTGCACAGATTTAATATGGCAATTCCAGATGTATGTGTCGTCATACAGATTCTCCAAATGAATTTATTTGGAACAATGGAATAACAGTACTGAAATTAATATTTACCTAATTTTGGAATAAAATTAAACACGTCCATATAAATTAACAAAATGGAATAGAGTTACTTTCTCAGCTACACAATATTAATAACTTGTTTTAATCGCTGAATGAATTATAACCAGGTCGCATCAGAAGGATACGTTCAATTCTGTTATCAATTCTGTATTTTAGTTTTAGATTAGGCAAATTTTAACTTTAAATTGTTATTTGCTAAAAAATTATGGAACCATCATCAACGAAAGTAGTAGCATATCACAATTCTAGTCTAACAGTACACCCCCCCCCCCCCCCC
Organism: Ectobius pallidus; assembly: GCA_964059195.1. Lineage (NCBI taxonomy): Eukaryota > Metazoa > Arthropoda > Insecta > Blattodea > Ectobiidae > Ectobius > Ectobius pallidus. Next base: position 122,596,780 of record CAXKWD010000002.1, read on the forward strand.
CGAACAACATATTTATAGGAAAACAACAAACAATACACACACAACAGATTAACAACGCGCACCACACTTGTAATAGCAACGCAGAAACCATGCTCAAAAGAATCATAATCACAAGGAACCCAGCCCACACACGTCTTCTACACACCATCCTAGCTGGATGCAGAATAAGGGCTTAATAACAGGAAGTTAGGGACTTTTCATGGAACCAGATTTTGGTAGTCCCGAGGTATGGCCCAATTGTTGGGCACTCCGGGGGAGGGCACTAAAAATAATAAAAAATCATAACAGTACCAAGTCTGAAGAACAGTATATAGATAAAGTTACGACTGAGTATGTCCCTCGTTTTAAGTTGGCTTTGGCTGACTCGGCCAACGCCTAGGACGCAAGGTTTTAAGATGGCGCGAAAAGGCGTTTTTAGAAATGAACTAAAAATCATATGTCAAAATATAAATTTATTTTTAATGACTTCGTTTATTTATTCGACTTTCGAAATTGCTTCCATCTGGCAAATGAACTAACAAAGACTATGAAAATAGCTTCAATTATTTAACGATTAAAATTATCTCAGTGCTATGCCAATGATTCTAGAAACGAGTGCGCCCATTTGAATGTGTATATTAAGTTGAAAGAATTTAAAACAGCAACAGAATTCTACAGGCCTTCTTATATAAAATTTAACAACTTATGTAATATTGTCCCCAGTTCCTGTCGCCTAAGACATGGGTCCTTAACTAAACGGTAAAACCTATCTTAACTTTTCAATTGAAAACAACATAGTTACTTTTGACTGGCGCTAGAGAGACACGTGACCTCACGGGAAAGGAATTTTTAGGACATACATGCATTAATTATTTTGAAAATTTTCACTATGTTATGGTTATTAAATGCCTTGCACTGGTAATAACAAATTGTCTGGCTTGTACTCGTAGTTTGGGTAACGGTATTTATCCAGCAACCCACTGAATTATTAGTAACGCTCATGGTAACAGAGCGCTGAACAGTTGGGTGGATTAAGCCTACCCCTGAACCGAAAAAAAAACAATTATTTTATTATTAGTAGTAGTACTTTTGGTATTACTATTATTATTATTACTACTATTGTTATTATTTATGTTATTATTATATTTCCTGTCTTGTATGTTCTAACGTTTGAGTGAAAATAACATTTTCACAGTAGGCCTACAAGCTGTGAAATGATCATAGGCAATATCACGAGAGATTACGAGCTCATCGATATATTTGCGGTAACAAAGTTCGAGCAAATTTATGTGATGGAACTCGTAATCTCGCGCGAAATATACTGAAACTGTACCATGAATAAAATGTAACGGATTAGGTTTTTTTTTTTTTTTTTTAAGTCAGCTTCGAGATCACGGCATAGATGCGAATGAAAAGTCCATGCATTGATCCGGGTTACCACATTGAAACAAAGCTACCACAAAGTAGACAGCATCGTCGCCGTTGCAAGCATCGGAATAGAATATAATCACAAGAAGTGGCTTGCAACCAATTGAAAATAAGTTTTTAAATGTGTTTAAATTGTTTAAAATAATGTGTGTTTATTCCATTCACTGGCAGCATGAAACGTATTAATCACCGCATATTGATGCTTTAGGAATTAACTAAAGAGCTGTTTTATCAGATAAAATCGCATCCTTGTGTTCATAGTAAGTATATTATAAGGTAAATGACCGGGATTGGTCAATATCCGAGGCATAGCTAAACGTTATTGGTCAATATTAAAATAATCGTTGTATGAATGGAAGTCAATAGTAATTATTTTAATACTTATATCACGTAAAAATATTCACAAATTATATCTTCCATGAAAAGTCACAACTCTCCCAGTTATGGAACCCACTACACCGTTGAGTATCGTTATTAATATTTATAACAGCGCACCCACAGAGCACCAAAATGACAAAGCGCTAACTCATGTAATGCTGTTGCGGGATCTCGTGCCAGCTGAGCCTCGAAGCGTGGCCCCCGCACATAATCTATTACTACATGGTGCTATATAACAACATACGTACCGCTTGTTAAATAGTGCCAAGATTTTATTTGGATGTATTAGGTTATCAAGGGCAGCTTTTTTTCTTCTTTCTTTTCTTTCTTTTCTTTCTTTCGTAAAATTGCGTGAAGCGAATTTCTTGTACAGGTGTTAATTTTGCGAACCTAACGAAACTGAAATTCACAAATACATGACGACAAGAGATGTATAATTCCCAACGCTCATATCCCCAGTATTAAATTTTTATGAACTCATAATCACTATGAGCTTTGCCAAATGATAGTCTTAAGGATTTACATTATAATTACCACAGTTTTCAATAGGTTTACTTGATTTTTTTTCTATTGAAAGAGACCGTATTTTTTGGTAACAGCGATAAGCGCGAAAAAAAAACAACAACAACAGCTTTTCTTAGCTATATTGAGCTTTATACATACGTAAAATACCAATATCAAGCAAATTGAATCCACGAAGTAACGCGAAATTTGCTCGAATGTGGGCAGTGCTTAAATAAAAGCGAAATACGGCCATTCCATACGTAAATTGAGAAATCTGTACAAAAATTTGATTCAAAATCGTAATACATTATTTTACCTATGTAGTGTGATTTCTTCCTTCATTTCTTTCCTTTCTTCCTTTCCTGCTAATTATATAACTGCCGAGAAGTTACCGATACTTGTGATCAAGTATACTAGGTTCAACAGATTTCGTATTTCATTCACAGTAGTTAGCACTTCTGTGCCTATAAATTAGGCCATTTTTATTTTCTTCCACTTCGCATATTTTTTTAGCAACAAACTAGGTTTATATATAAATTCTATAGGTTTTAAAGAACATTATAACTTCTATATGTCCATTTTTCGTGGTTATAAAAAGGAACACAGCGCGCACAGTGTCGTAGCATTCCCTTACGAATAATGATATAAAATATTTTGTTTCGCTAAATATCCACGAATTAAAGGCTGTTAACAGCGAAATCACCCAGTTAATTTACCACAAAATACGGTCTCCATCTATTCATACAGCCTACCTATATTACAATTATTCCTGTATCCAAATAGGACCCATTTTTTTTCAACATTTATCTTTGAACGCCAAATTTTATAATTTTAACCTACATATTTTTAAAACATAAAATATGTATACATGTTAGAAGGATAAACTTAAGACAAACTGTTCCGAGTGAAATGCATTATTTCATTACATTATCTTAAATATTTTAGGAGTTTTGAAGAAAACAAAATATCGAAAGCGATTAATATATAAAAAACCTTGAGCGTTCAGTAAGAAGGCAACAACACCAGAGACAGGCTCCTAAGTTTACGCTGTAAACCTGTGAGTATAAAAAATATTTGGATTATATTTTCATAGAAATGAACAGTCCATTCAATGAAAACAAAATAGTGAATATCTACCCTTAAGATGAATACTACGTGTAAATGTTTAAAATTAGAGCAGATATTTGTAAATATTTACCAATTAAAATCTATAATTTTATTCGGACTGCTGTACCTATAACTAGGGTTCGGATGTTTATGACCCAAACAAGTGGAAAATATGACTGCTCATATGACTAAATATGACCCAAAAACCCTAAATATGACCCTAAATTAAATGTTTCAATTTAAAACGTTCAAAGACACTAAATTCTTACATTATACGAATTCAATCAGACAATAATTTTTTTTTTAAATTTGGTAATTGATAGTATTACTAGTAACGAACTGCTATTTTTAAAGAATTTAATTTTATAATGCAAGTTTCCTATTCATTTGGCATAGTCTAAACATTAAATTAATGAAATAAATTTCAAATTTAACTCAACCATGTAGTACATACACTGTATAATCGTGCTCTTTTACCGAATTTATGACTGAAATATGACGTTAAATTATAAATATGGCCAAAATATGATCAAGACCACAAAAATTACCAAAATATGACGTAGGTCCTATTGGGATAACAAGCGTGCATTTCGTGTTTAATTTCTGTTTGCGGCGAGAATGGAGGTCAGGATAAAAATATGACATGTCATAAACATCCGAACCCTACCTATAACCTTACGGAGAGTGCTTATTTTTTGTAAGAACAGCCGTTTTCACCGATTATAATTCATACGAAATCGGGTTCCAATTCTCTACCATGTTTCATAGTGATATAATAGAAAAAGAGGTTATGAATTACGTTTTAGAGCACTCAATTTTAAAAAAGTCACCTGACGTAGGTAACAATACATCCCAGCACAAGATGTACGTCACTGTTATAGCGACAACTAAAAATACAATACGATGTACTACAATAAGGAGAGTACAATAATAGCATATAATCGATACTAAACCGGATAGTCATGAATTCAAGCTATGACGACACAGACATTGGCGGACAAAGACATCTGTTACAGCTCAATGGCTCCAGTCGCACTGATATTATTAAATAGCTTTGCAACAGTAATGATTAACGTAACATGGTTTGGCATTTCGATCTCTACTGCAAGAAATCAATTGACCATAAAAACCGTACCAGTGAAGTACAGGCTCTGATTTATAAATGGGCAGACTGTGCATTTGTCGAGGGTAGCACATTTTTTAAAATATTAACATAAAACGTAATGACTTATATTAGAAAACAAAAATTAATTTGGGCCGCAAATCTTTTTAGAACGATTTTTCAATAATGTTAGCATAATATAAACAATATTAAATATAATTTGGCATATGTTTCAAAATTACCCAATATATTTAAATATTTCAAAGATAGACTATATTATAAATTGCAAATAGTTTTAGGGTTTTTAGATAAGTTTTTGTAAATGAAAGTACAATAGCAATCATGCATTTTAGCCTTAAAGTAATTATTTTAATTTTAGAAAGAATATTTTTAATTTGCGCGGCAAATTTTTCATTGGGATTTTTTTAAAAAATATTAACATAATATAAACGCAATTAAGTATAATTTAGCACATGTTTCAAAATTACCAAATTAATTAAATATTCTGTAAAATTTCAAAGATTAAGTATATTAGGCCTAGGTATTACAAACTATCTTGTAAATGAAATTACAATAACAGTCATACCTTTTCGACAAAACGTAATTAATTTTATTTTAGATTTTATATTACATTTCATTTTAAATTTTTGTTGTGTAGCCTACTCACATTAATAAAATGCTATCGGATTACTATTGGCTGATACCCAAACTTAAAAATAAAACAATAACTATGGGGCGGGGTAGGGAGAATGGGAAGTATAAGTAAAAAAATTAAAGGGGCGGTTATATAAAGCTTTGCCCAGGGTGAAAAGTACCTGAAGTAGGGCCTGGTGAAGAAGTCTTATTCTGACGATCATACGTTAGAAAGTTATATAGCAGAACTTTATTCTGAATAGTTTTGGAAAAAAGTAATATTATTTTGTTTTTCAATCTATTAGATCTTGAATAAACCTAAATTAGTAAAAAGTTAACCAATAAATAAGGTTTTACTAAATTGCTGTTTAAATGCATTTTTTTCATTATACAAAGGTGATCTAAAACAATGTCAAACACCTAACAAACGATGTTAATAGATAATATTAATAATCAACCCATGGATATCATTGAATTGTCCCTCCCTCGCGTCAATCTCACATGATTTGAATTAGGCTAATTTTACTTCAGTTAGGAAAATACCATAGGGAACTTTTAAACAAAGTACTAATCTCTAAGTGTATGGGGAATTCTGGCCGTTTTATAATACACTATTATTCTATACATATACATAAATTTTAACTCAGCTAATTAAGAAGAGGACATTTCCAGAATACTGAGCTATCCAGAAAAACTGAGACGATTAAAATTGACAGCTGCAATGGCCACTTTGGTTTCGAGGTTGCCTCTTTAACAAAGTTATCTCAAGAAGTACACTAAGATAACTAAAATTAATAGACATCTTCACAACTTAGTAAATCTTTGTATCTGCTAAGGCAACTCGAGTTTAATTTCATCACTTTAGCATTCGATTGTTTTATACTGTAATAATTTAGGAATATGTTCAGATTAAAAAAAAAAAAAAATCTGGTAATAATACAAGTCATCAAAAAATAAAGCAGGTTTTATTCGATTTCGCCATTAGTGAGTCCTTGCTTTTATATGTTTATTTATATTTATTCCATATATTTATTTATTTATTGAATATCCAAATTGAAATAAACCCTATTTCACCCGAAGGTATATTAGGGTTAGAGATATGATACACTTACAGGTTTACAATATACGTATACAGTCTTAATCTCAGCACTGTCTTCAAAGAAATTCAATAATAATGATTAACATAAATTATTAGTCTATACATTAAAACAGAAGTGATGTGAAAGAAAATAGGGTGGTAGATAACAAGCATAACAATAATATAAAAGTGAAAGCAGTGAATGTAAGTAATATTTTTGAATATATACTATTAACAAAAGATGTGAAAAATTTGTATCCTGCTTTATTAAAGAGTATGTTATGAAGGGGGATAGTGTACTGAATAGCCGTTTTAAGTCGGAAAAGAGAACTGTACTTTACATTCTTGAATTGGTATATGCAAATGTGGATACCCTCTGGACATAGGCTATCAAGCGAGCAATGAAACGTATTGCAGAAAACGACGAGTAAGTCAGTATGAGTGCGATAATATTGACAGTTATATGCAACCGCTCACAGAATGAGAAAGGATCATACGCCTAGAGAAACTGAACCTGTTGCAAGTTTCAGCAGATAGGCATCCACGCACAAGCTTCTTCGTATAGTGCTACACAACCATTTTCACAACGATCTGTTTTACGGGATGCATATGGTATCTAACATAAAAACCGTTTATTGCAAAAGCCTGATAAATTACTTTTTAGACAACCTGAATTAAAAAAAGACACACACAGGAAATAAAAGTAGCACATCCATTATAACCAACTTTGTTTAGTCACATGAAATATACTGTTTTAGTTAAGAATATTTGTATATGTTTATTAAATAGACCTTGTATGATAAACATTTTAAAATTCATTATACCTTACTCACGAGGGTCACAAAAATCATCATATTTGTTGGTTGAAAAGAGTTGTCGACTCCATTCCTTGTGTTGATACCCGTGAACCAATCATTAATATATATATATATCGGGAGTAGATGGCAGGGCAGTACCATGTACGTCATAAGAATAAATCTAATATTTATTACCATTTCACAAATATTAACAGTTTATGATAGTTTATGGTACATATTGTAAAATAATGTTACTTTGATCGCACCTATGTGCAAAATAAAATATTTATTTTACCATTTGTTCATAAATAACTACTTTTTCCCAAGTGTTTTAGCCCAATTAATACCACCCATTGTGTGTGCATGCATAGTTCAGTGTAAAACTTCCTTATCCGTAAGTATCGTAAGTAGTAAGGGTGGCGGTATAAACTAAAATGGCCGCCAACCGACGCCGCCCCCCCAGCGTCGCGACGCCATGACGTCATGGGTGTCATATGAAAGCCCTCGCTGTGCCCTTTCGTCCTAAACTGTTCCGACGCCGCCCCCGACGCCCTAGTTGTGCCCTTTTGGCAAAATGACGTCATAGGTATCATATGAAAGCCAGCGCTGTGCCCTTTCGTCCTGTGGTGTTCCGACGCCGCCCCGACGCCCTAGTTGTGCCCTTTTGGCAAAAATACGTCATGGGTGTCATATGAAAGCGTGAGATGTGCCCTTTCGTCCTGTGGTGTTCCGACGCCGCCCCCGACGCCCTAGTTGTGCCGTTTTGGCAAAAAAGACGTCATGGGTCGTTTCGAACAATTGAGTTACGCCTTTTAACACTATGTTATCCATATTCATCCCAAATGTTGTAATTAGGCCCTTTGGACCAAGGAGAGGTTAAAGACGTCATGGTAGTCGATTCGAACAATTGAGTTACGCCATTTAACACTATGCTATCCCCGATTCATCCCGACGCCTGTAATTAGGCCCTTTGGACTAAGGAAAGGTTATAGATGTCATGGTGGTCGTTTCGAACAATTGAGTTACGCCTTTTAACACTATGTTATCCATATTCATCCTAAATGTTGTAATTAGGCCCTTTGGACCAAGGAGTGGTTAAAGACGTTAGGGTAATCGATTCGAACAATTGAGTTACGCCTTTTAACACTATGTTATCCATATTCATCCCAAATGTTGTAATTAGGCCCTTTGGACCAAGGAGAGGTTAAAGACGTCATGGTAGTCGATTCGAACAATTGAGTTACGCCTTTTAACACTATGTTATCCATATTCATCCCAAATGTTGTAATTAGGCCCTTTGGACCAAGGAGGGGTTATTGACGTCATGGTAGTCGATTCGAACAATTGAGTTACGCCTTTTACCACTCTGCTATCCCCCATTCATCCTGACAGCTGTAACTAAGCCCTTTGGATCAAGTAGACTTTAAGGACGTCATGGTAGTCGTTTCGAACAATTTAGTTACGTCCTTTCGCACTACGTTATCCATATTCATCCCAAAGGCTGTAATTAGGCCCTATGGACCAAGGAAACGTTCTTAACGTCATGGGAGTCGTTTCGAACAATGTAATTATGCCCTTTCGCACTATGCTATCCAAATTCATCCCTACGGTTGTAATTAAGCCCTCATGACCAAAGGGAATGTTGTCAGGTCACGGGAATCGTTTCTAACAAAAAAAAAGTTACGCTCTTTCGCACTATGCTATTCCCCGATTCATTAATTCATACACCTTTTACCATTTAAGCTCTTTGGTAGAAAATGTGTACGCATAGAGGCGCTGTTATGCAATTAGAAGGTAGGATGTAAATAACAAGTGTTCCTACTATACTTACAGATACTGTAAGAGGGACCTATGAAAACAATTACGTACAACATGCCTGTAGAGCGCATTCCCTAACAATGTTTTGTTATTAAAAGATAAATAACTTTATACTTACATAACCTTTTATATTTCATCTTCTATACAGCATCTATTCTCCTTCCAGATGAACACTGTTATTATTAACTATATGTAAATGACTGTGTGTAAGGATTAGGAAAACGGTTAAGGTTAAATTTCTTTTCAGACCGTCACAACCTTTTTATTGTGTATCATAAGATTGTCACGCTCCTGTGAAATAATGTGTATAAACAAAGGGCTTCACAGTAGTAGTGCTGCATGGTTTATTTCAACATACTGGGTTTACAAACACGATGACAGAATGGAATTTCATCACAAGGAAGTGATTGAAACACACACACACATCCGCGTCAGTACTTGTTATGTGTAATCAATACGACATGTATAAAAGCGTTTTAACATGTGATCTCATACACTCTATATTTCCTAAGTGTCTATAGCTCTACGTGTGATTGAAAGTGATAGTGATTCAACTGCTTCTCCTTCCAGAAAAAAAAAAACCATTAGCATCAGAGGTATGTTTTATTTAACTTCAGGTTTGTTTAAAAACACGTAATGAATATTGTCCATGATCCATGACTTTAAACTTAAAACAATTTGTTGTGCACATTTTGCTTCAGGAAAAGTATGGAATTTACAGACAGTAATACATTTAGGTAGAATATTTAAATTTGGACAATTGAAATCAAATAGATCGTAGACCTCAACAGACGGAATAATGTTGTGTAGAAATTGTTTCTTCTGACAACCTTTCACAAATACATGATCACAATTGTTGAAAATGTTTCTTACAATATTTTCCATGTGACCATAATCTACAAATCCATGATCGTATTTTAATCCATGATGAAAATGTTCTAAGTAATGTTTTGTCATATCGTTTACAACACGGTCTTCAGGGCTGTTGAATAATAGATGTACACTGTTTTCACATTTCAAATCACAAGAAAAAATTCTTTTACAAAAAATTGACCTGTTGATTGTTCGACAAAACCCTGTACGTCTGCAACTCGGCCACCCTCTACGATCAAAAGAAAACAATATATCACTAACATAATTCATACGGTTTGGTCAGTATAAAGTACATAAATCATAACCTTTTGTTCTTTTTCTTTAACATCTAAAGTAATATTGAACACTACTGGTTGTGAGATTGAGATTGAAACACACCTTGCCCCATAAGTAGTGTTATTGAATTTCTCAATTATAGATACCATCTGAAAAGAAAAAAAAAGGTATTTAATATAACATTTTTTATACACTATGTCAACAATAAACTCTAGCTGATGATGACTAACAACTAAGTAACAAAATAGTAAAACATCGAAACTGATAGAAATAGGAAAACAAACAAACATGACGTTACTTACTTCGTTAATTGTAAAAGAAAAGACAAAGTCTATGTTAGAAGAACAGATACTGATGCTGCCGACAAGTATGCAGTCTACAGTATTCACAGAACGAACGATGAAACAGTGTTTAATGATGGGACAATAAAGTCAACCTTTTTTATAGCAATATTAAGTAACTGGTTCCCCCTCTTTGAACTTACATTCGTTTCTTGTTTGAAATAGATAGAGTTAGATGCAGGAATGCGATTTCCTAGGATAGCGTCATAACATATTTTCTCTAACCATTTCATCATATACTAGAAATAGATTTAACCCTCTTTCTCTTCAGAATAACAATATAACTCAGTCGTCAAATGGTGAAACTATGTTATATTCTCCTCTCATACCCTACAGCTATCTATAAATATAATAGTGAAAGTATTTGCTATCTTAAAGTAATCTTCGAAACCCATGTAGATCAACATGTACAAAATTAATTTGAAAATGTCGACATGTATACTTAAGTCGCTATGAAAACTAAATGCTTTATACAAATCATGGTTGAAAACGGACAAAGCATGCCTTTTCATACTGTATAAAACACAACTTGTGATTAAAAATTATACTATTATTACCAACATGTACCAAATTAATTTTAAAATATCGACATGTAAACTTAAGTCGCTATGAAAACTAAATTATTTATACAAATGTCTTACATGTACAGTACAACTGCTATGAAAACTAAAATATTTATACAGCTCTTGGTTGAAAATCTGACAATAAAGTAATCTTCGAAACCCATGTAGATCAACATGTACAAAATTAATTTGAAAATGTCGACATGTATACTTAAGTCGCTATGAAAACTAAATGATTTATACAAATCATGGTTGAAAACGGACAAAGCATGCCTTTTCATAATGTATAAAACACAACTTGTGATTAAAAACTATACTATTATTATTACTAACATGTACCAAATTAATTTTAAAATATCGACATGTAAACTTAAGTCGCTATGAAAACTAAATTATTTATACAAATGTCTTACATGTACAGTACAACTGCTATGAAAACTAAAATATTTATACAGCTCATGGTTGAAAATCTGACAATACGTGCCATTTCATACTGTATAAAACACAACTTGTGATTAAAACAAAAACTGTTTTCCCTTTAGGATGTTGACACAAAGACCTTGAGATGTCGTTAAGTAAGTAAGTAGACAAGTATGACAAACACAGCAAATACGTTACGACATTGTACACGTAAGTCGTTATGAAAACTAAATTATTTATACAAGTCATGGTTGAAAGCTGACAAAGCGTGTCTTTTCATACTGTATAAAACAAATCTTGTGTTAAAAAAAACAATATAAAGTATTTAAATGTAGAAAATATTACTAACATGTACCAAATGATTTTTGAAAATGTCGTCCTTGTACACGTAATTCGCTATGAAAACGAACTTATTTATACAACTCCTGGTTGAAAACCGAGGCAAACGATTCTGCATTACCTTTGTTATTCACATAGTTTTGTAGAATGACATTACACATCGTTATGAAACTAACTTATTTATACAAGTCATGGATGAAAACAGACAAAGCGTACCTTTTTATACTGTATAAAACACAACTGGTGATTGAAAATGTACAACTTTATTCAGATGTAGAAAATATTAGTGCTTTCTCAACACAACGTGTGATAAAAAACTTTACAATATTATTAAATGTACCAAATTAATTTTGAAAATGTCTACCTTCTACACTTCCATCGTTATGAAACTAACTTATTTATACAAGTCATGGATGAAAACTGACAAAGCGTACCTTTTCATACTGTATAAAACACAACTGGTGATTGAAAATGTACAACTTTATTCAGATGTAGAAAATATTAGTGCTTTCACAGCACAACTTGTGATTAAAAAACTCAAGCGTGTCTTTTCGTAGTGTATAAAACACAACTTGTGATTGAAAAGTACAATTGTATTCACATGTCAGAAATAATAATGTTATAACAACACAACATGTCCTAGATTAATTGAAAATGGCATACATGTACACATCACTTGCTATGAAAACTAAAATAATTATATAACTCAAGGTTGAAAACTGATTGAAAAGGTACAACTTTATTCAGATGTAGAAAATATTAGTGCTTTCTCAACACAACGTGTGATAAAAAACTTTACAATATTATTAAATGTACCAAATTAATTTTGAAAATGTCTACCTTCTACACTTCCATCGTTATGAAACTAACTTATTTATACAAGTCATGGATGAAAACCGACAAAGCGTACCTTTTCATACTGTATAAAACACAACTGGTGATTGAAAATGTACAACTTTATTCAGATGTAGAAAATATTAGTGCTTTCACAGCACAACTTGTGATTAAAAAACTCAAGCGTGTCTTTTCGTAGTGTATAAAACACAACTTGTGATTGAAAAGTACAATTGTATTCACATGTCAGAAATAATAATGTTATAACAACACAACATGTCCTAGATTAATTGAAAATGGCATACATGTACACATCACTTGCTATGAAAACTAAAATAATTATATAACTCAAGGTTGAAAACTGATTGAAAAGGTACAACTTTATTCAGATGTAGAAAATATTAGTGCTTTCTCAACACAACGTGTGATAAAAAACTTTACAATATTATTAAATGTACCAAATTAATTTTGAAAATGTCTACCTTCTACACTTCCATCGTTATGAAACTAACTTATTTATACAAGTCATGGATGAAAACCGACAAAGCGTACCTTTTCATACTGTATAAAACACAACTGGTGATTGAAAATGTACAACTTTATTCAGATGTAGAAAATATTAGTGCTTTCACAGCACAACTTGTGATTAAAAAACTCAAGCGTGTCTTTTAGTAGTGTATAAAACACAACTTGTGATTGAAAACGTACAATTGTATTCAGATGTCAGAAATAATAATGTTATAACAACACAACATGTGCCAAATTACTTTGAAAATGTCATATATTTACACTTCGTTTGCTATGAAAACTATAATATTTATACAACTCACGGTTGAAAACTTACAATGCTTGGGTTTTCATCTGTATAAAACACAACTTGTGATTAAAAATCGCTATGAAAACTATAATATTTATACAAGAACTGACAAAGCGTGTCTTTTCATACTGTATAAAACACAACTTGTGATTCAAAACGTACAATTGTATTCAGATGTTGTAAATACTAATGTTATTTCAACCCAACATGTGCTAAATTACTTTGAAAATGTCATACATTTACACTTCACTTGTTATGAAAACTAAAATATTTATACAACTCACGGTTGAAAACTTACAATGCTTGGCTTTTCATCTGTATAAAACACAACTTGTGATTAAAATCGCTATGAAAACTATAATGTTTATACAAGAATTGACAAAGCGTGTCTTTTCATAATGTATAAACACACAACTTGGAATTGAAAATGTACAATTTTATTTTATAACGAGAAACTACAGGAAACAGATGGCACAGATACACTTAAAGCGTGAACCCAACTTAGAGTGTAAGATTTATTATATCACAGCTTTGGTTAGGCTATGTTATGTTAGGAAAGGTTAGGTTAGGGTATGTTCACAGCTTTGGTTAGGTTAGGATAGGTTAAGAAATGTTAGGTTACGATTTGTTAGGTTACGGTATGTTAGATTATCTCGGAGGAAAGAAAAAAACTCATCGCATAACCCAACTTATAGTGTACGATTTATTATATCACCTCTTTGGTTAGATTAGGTTAGGAAAGGTTAGGTTATGTTACGGTATGTTTGGTTAGGTTAGGAAAGGTTAGGTTAGTTAGGATCACCGCTTTGGTTAAGTTAGGTTAGGTTTGGAAAGGTTAGGTTAGGTTACGGCATGTTAGGTTAGGTTAGGAAAGGTTAAGTTAGGTTAGGTTACGAGAATCACCGCTTTGGTTAAGTTAGGTTAGGTTTGGAAAGGTTAGGTTAGGTTACGACATGTTAGGTTAGGTTAGGAAGGGTTAAGTTAGGTTAGGTTACGGTAAGGTTAGGTTAGGTTACGGCATGTTAGGTTAGGTTAGGAAAGGTTAAGTTAGGTTAGGTTACGAGAATCACCGCTTTCGTTAAGTTAGGTTAGGTTTGGAAAGGTTAGGTTAGGTTACGACATGTTAGGTTAGGTTAGGAAGGGTTAAGTTAGGTTAGGTTACGGTATGTTAGGTTAGGTTATCTCTGAGGAAATTGAAGAAAAAACTCGTCGCGCGCGACGAGTTTTTTAATTTCCTCCGCCGAGATAACCTAACCTAACATACCGTAACCTAACCTAACTTAACCCTTCCTAACCTAACCTAACATGTCGTAACCTAACCTAACCTTTCCAAACCTAACCTAACTTAACCAAAGCGGTGATTCTCGTAACCTAACCTAACTTAACCTTTCCTAACCTAACCTAACATGCCGTAACCTAACCTAACCTTACCGTAACCTAACCTAACTTAACCCTTCCTAACCTAACCTAACATGTCGTAACCTAACCTAACCTTTCCAAACCTAACCTAACTTAACCAAAGCGGTGATTCTCGTAACCTAACCTAACTTAACCTTTCCTAACCTAACCTAACATGCCGTAACCTAACCTAACCTTTCCAAACCTAACCTAACTTAACCAAAGCGGTGATCCTAACTAACCTAACCTTTCCTAACCTAACCAAACATACCGTAACATAACCTAACCTTTCCTAACCTAATCTAACCAAAGAGGTGATATAATAAATCGTACACTATAAGTTGGGTTATGCGATGAGTTTTTTTCTTTCCTCCGAGATAATCTAACATACCGTAACCTAACAAATCGTAACCTAACATTTCTTAACCTATCCTAACCTAACCAAAGCTGTGAACATACCCTAACCTAACCTTTCCTAACATAACATAGCCTAACCAAAGCTGTGATATAATAAATCTTACACTCTAAGTTGGGTTCACGCTTTAAGTGTATCTGTGCCATCTGTTTCCTGTAGTTTCTCGTTATAAAATAAAATTGTACATTTTCAATTCCAAGTTGTGTGTTTATACATTATGAAAAGACACGCTTTGTCAATTCTTGTATAAACATTATAGTTTTCATAGCGATTTTAATCACAAGTTGTGTTTTATACAGATGAAAAGCCAAGCATTGTAAGTTTTCAACCGTGAGTTGTATAAATATTTTAGTTTTCATAACAAGTGAAGTGTAAATGTATGACATTTTCAAAGTAATTTAGCACATGTTGGGTTGAAATAACATTAGTATTTACAACATCTGAATACAATTGTACGTTTTGAATCACAAGTTGTGTTTTATACAGTATGAAAAGACACGCTTTGTCAGTTCTTGTATAAATATTATAGTTTTCATAGCGATTTTTAATCACAAGTTGTGTTTTATACAGATGAAAACCCAAGCATTGTAAGTTTTCAACCGTGAGTTGTATAAATATTATAGTTTTCATAGCAAACGAAGTGTAAATATATGACATTTTCAAAGTAATTTGGCACATGTTGTGTTGTTATAACATTATTATTTCTGACATCTGAATACAATTGTACGTTTTCAATCACAAGTTGTGTTTTATACACTACTAAAAGACACGCTTGAGTTTTTTAATCACAAGTTGTGCTGTGAAAGCACTAATATTTTCTACATCTGAATAAAGTTGTACATTTTCAATCACCAGTTGTGTTTTATACAGTATGAAAAGGTACGCTTTGTCGGTTTTCATCCATGACTTGTATAAATAAGTTAGTTTCATAACGATGGAAGTGTAGAAGGTAGACATTTTCAAAATTAATTTGGTACATTTAATAATATTGTAAAGTTTTTTATCACACGTTGTGTTGAGAAAGCACTAATATTTTCTACATCTGAATAAAGTTGTACCTTTTCAATCAGTTTTCAACCTTGAGTTATATAATTATTTTAGTTTTCATAGCAAGTGATGTGTACATGTATGCCATTTTCAATTAATCTAGGACATGTTGTGTTGTTATAACATTATTATTTCTGACATGTGAATACAATTGTACTTTTCAATCACAAGTTGTGTTTTATACACTACGAAAAGACACGCTTGAGTTTTTTAATCACAAGTTGTGCTGTGAAAGCACTAATATTTTCTACATCTGAATAAAGTTGTACATTTTCAATCACCAGTTGTGTTTTATACAGTATGAAAAGGTACGCTTTGTCGGTTTTCATCCATGACTTGTATAAATAAGTTAGTTTCATAACGATGGAAGTGTAGAAGGTAGACATTTTCAAAATTAATTTGGTACATTTAATAATATTGTAAAGTTTTTTATCACACGTTGTGTTGAGAAAGCACTAATATTTTCTACATCTGAATAAAGTTGTACCTTTTCAATCAGTTTTCAACCTTGAGTTATATAATTATTTTAGTTTTCATAGCAAGTGATGTGTACATGTATGCCATTTTCAATTAATCTAGGACATGTTGTGTTGTTATAACATTATTATTTCTGACATGTGAATACAATTGTACTTTTCAATCACAAGTTGTGTTTTATACACTACGAAAAGACACGCTTGAGTTTTTTAATCACAAGTTGTGCTGTGAAAGCACTAATATTTTCTACATCTGAATAAAGTTGTACATTTTCAATCACCAGTTGTGTTTTATACAGTATGAAAAGGTACGCTTTGTCAGTTTTCATCCATGACTTGTATAAATAAGTTAGTTTCATAACGATGGAAGTGTAGAAGGTAGACATTTTCAAAATTAATTTGGTACATTTAATAATATTGTAAAGTTTTTTATCACACGTTGTGTTGAGAAAGCACTAATATTTTCTACATCTGAATAAAGTTGTACATTTTCAATCACCAGTTGTGTTTTATACAGTATAAAAAGGTACGCTTTGTCTGTTTTCATCCATGACTTGTATAAATAAGTTAGTTTCATAACGATGTGTAATGTCATTCTACAAAACTATGTGAATAACAAAGGTAATGCAGAATCGTTTGCCTCGGTTTTCAACCAGGAGTTGTATAAATAAGTTCGTTTTCATAGCGAATTACGTGTACAAGGACGACATTTTCAAAAATCATTTGGTACATGTTAGTAATATTTTCTACATTTAAATACTTTATATTGTTTTTTTTAACACAAGATTTGTTTTATACAGTATGAAAAGACACGCTTTGTCAGCTTTCAACCATGACTTGTATAAATAATTTAGTTTTCATAACGACTTACGTGTACAATGTCGTAACGTATTTGCTGTGTTTGTCATACTTGTCTACTTACTTACTTAACGACATCTCAAGGTCTTTGTGTCAACATCCTAAAGGGAAAACAGTTTTTGTTTTAATCACAAGTTGTGTTTTATACAGTATGAAATGGCACGTATTGTCAGATTTTCAACCATGAGCTGTATAAATATTTTAGTTTTCATAGCAGTTGTACTGTACATGTAAGACATTTGTATAAATAATTTAGTTTTCATAGCGACTTAAGTTTACATGTCGATATTTTAAAATTAATTTGGTACATGTTAGTAATAATAATAGTATAGTTTTTAATCACAAGTCGTGTTTTATACATTATGAAAAGGCATGCTTTGTCCGTTTTCAACCATGATTTGTATAAATCATTTAGTTTTCATAGCGACTTAAGTATACATGTCGACATTTTCAAATTAATTTTGTACATGTTGATCTACATGGGTTTCGAAGATTACTTTATTGTCAGATTTTCAACCAAGAGCTGTATAAATATTTTAGTTTTCATAGCAGTTGTACTGTACATGTAAGACATTTGTATAAATAATTTAGTTTTCATAGCGACTTAAGTTTACATGTCGATATTTTAAAATTAATTTGGTACATGTTGGTAATAATAGTATAATTTTTAATCACAAGTTGTGTTTTATACAGTATGAAAAGGCATGCTTTGTCCGTTTTCAACCATGATTTGTATAAAGCATTTAGTTTTCATAGCGACTTAAGTATACATGTCGACATTTTCAAATTAATTTTGTACATGTTGATCTACATGGGTTTCGAAGATTACTTTAAGATAGCAAATACTTTCACTATTATATTTATAGATAGCTGTAGGGTATGAGAGGAGAATATAACATAGTTTCACCATTTGACGACTGAGTTATATTGTTATTCTGAAGAGAAAGAGGGTTAAATCTATTTCTAGTATATGATGAAATGGTTAGAGAAAATATGTTATGACGCTATCCTAGGAAATCGCATTCCTGCATCTAACTCTATCTATTTCAAACAAGAAACGAATGTAAGTTCAAAGAGGGGGAACCAGTTACTTAATATTGCTATAAAAAAGGTTGACTTTATTGTCCCATCATTAAACACTGTTTCATCGTTCGTTCTGTGAATACTGTAGACTGCATACTTGTCGGCAGCATCAGTATCTGTTCTTCTAACATAGACTTTGTCTTTTCTTTTACAATTAACGAAGTAAGTAACGTCATGTTTGTTTGTTTTCCTATTTCTATCAGTTTCGATGTTTTACTATTTTGTTACTTAGTTGTTAGTCATCATCAGCTAGAGTTTATTGTTGACATAGTGTATAAAAAATGTTATATTAAATACCTTTTTTTTTCTTTTCAGATGGTATCTATAATTGAGAAATTCAATAACACTACTTATGGGGCAAGGTGTGTTTCAATCTCACAACCAGTAGTGTTCAATATTACTTTAGATGTTAAAGAAAAAGAACAAAAGGTTATGATTTATGTACTTTATACTGACCAAACCGTATGAATTATGTTAGTGATATATTGTTTTCTTTTGATCGTAGAGGGTGGCCGAGTTGCAGACGTACAGGGTTTTGTCGAACAATCAACAGGTCAATTTTTTGTAAAAGAATTTTTTCTTGTGATTTGAAATGTGAAAACAGTGTACATCTATTATTCAACAGCCCTGAAGACCGTGTTGTAAACGATATGACAAAACATTACTTAGAACATTTTCATCATGGATTAAAATACGATCATGGATTTGTAGATTATGGTCACATGGAAAATATTGTAAGAAACATTTTCAACAATTGTGATCATGTATTTGTGAAAGGTTGTCAGAAGAAACAATTTCTACACAACATTATTCCGTCTGTTGAGGTCTACGATCTATTTGATTTCAATTGTCCAAATTTAAATATTCTACCTAAATGTATTACTGTCTGTAAATTCCATACTTTTCCTGAAGCAAAATGTGCACAACAAATTGTTTTAAGTTTAAAGTCATGGATCATGGACAATATTCATTACGTGTTTTTAAACAAACCTGAAGTTAAATAAAACATACCTCTGATGCTAATGGTTTTTTTTTTCTGGAAGGAGAAGCAGTTGAATCACTATCACTTTCAATCACACGTAGAGCTATAGACACTTAGGAAATATAGAGTGTATGAGATCACATGTTAAAACGCTTTTATACATGTCGTATTGATTACACATAACAAGTACTGACGCGGATGTGTGTGTGTGTTTCAATCACTTCCTTGTGATGAAATTCCATTCTGTCATCGTGTTTGTAAACCCAGTATGTTGAAATAAACCATGCAGCACTACTACTGTGAAGCCCTTTGTTTATACACATTATTTCACAGGAGCGTGACAATCTTATGATACACAATAAAAAGGTTGTGACGGTCTGAAAAGAAATTTAACCTTAACCGTTTTCCTAATCCTTACACACAGTCATTTACATATAGTTAATAATAACAGTGTTCATCTGGAAGGAGAATAGATGCTGTATAGAAGATGAAATATAAAAGGTTATGTAAGTATAAAGTTATTTATCTTTTAATAACAAAACATTGTTAGGGAATGCGCTCTACAGGCATGTTGTACGTAATTGTTTTCATAGGTCCCTCTTACAGTATCTGTAAGTATAGTAGGAACACTTGTTATTTACATCCTACCTTCTAATTGCATAACAGCGCCTCTATGCGTACACATTTTCTACCAAAGAGCTTAAATGGTAAAAGGTGTATGAATTAATGAATCGGGGAATAGCATAGTGCGAAAGAGCGTAACTTTTTTTTTGTTAGAAACGATTCCCGTGACCTGACAACATTCCCTTTGGTCATGAGGGCTTAATTACAACCGTAGGGATGAATTTGGATAGCATAGTGCGAAAGGGCATAATTACATTGTTCGAAACGACTCCCATGACGTTAAGAACGTTTCCTTGGTCCATAGGGCCTAATTACAGCCTTTGGGATGAATATGGATAACGTAGTGCGAAAGGACGTAACTAAATTGTTCGAAACGACTACCATGACGTCCTTAAAGTCTACTTGATCCAAAGGGCTTAGTTACAGCTGTCAGGATGAATGGGGGATAGCAGAGTGGTAAAAGGCGTAACTCAATTGTTCGAATCGACTACCATGACGTCAATAACCCCTCCTTGGTCCAAAGGGCCTAATTACAACATTTGGGATGAATATGGATAACATAGTGTTAAAAGGCGTAACTCAATTGTTCGAATCGACTACCATGACGTCTTTAACCTCTCCTTGGTCCAAAGGGCCTAATTACAACATTTGGGATGAATATGGATAACATAGTGTTAAAAGGCGTAACTCAATTGTTCGAATCGATTACCCTAACGTCTTTAACCACTCCTTGGTCCAAAGGGCCTAATTACAACATTTAGGATGAATATGGATAACATAGTGTTAAAAGGCGTAACTCAATTGTTCGAAACGACCACCATGACATCTATAACCTTTCCTTAGTCCAAAGGGCCTAATTACAGGCGTCGGGATGAATCGGGGATAGCATAGTGTTAAATGGCGTAACTCAATTGTTCGAATCGACTACCATGACGTCTTTAACCTCTCCTTGGTCCAAAGGGCCTAATTACAACATTTGGGATGAATATGGATAACATAGTGTTAAAAGGCGTAACTCAATTGTTCGAAACGACCCATGACGTCTTTTTTGCCAAAACGGCACAACTAGGGCGTCGGGGGCGGCGTCGGAACACCACAGGACGAAAGGGCACATCTCACGCTTTCATATGACACCCATGACGTATTTTTGCCAAAAGGGCACAACTAGGGCGTCGGGGCGGCGTCGGAACACCACAGGACGAAAGGGCACAGCGCTGGCTTTCATATGATACCTATGACGTCATTTTGCCAAAAGGGCACAACTAGGGCGTCGGGGGCGGCGTCGGAACAGTTTAGGACGAAAGGGCACAGCGAGGGCTTTCATATGACACCCATGACGTCATGGCGTCGCGACGCTGGGGGGGCGGCGTCGGTTGGCGGCCATTTTAGTTTATACCGCCACCCTTACTACTATCGTAATATGGTGAAAATCGCTAAAGAATATCTGCTATAATGTAAAAACTCCACGCCTACAAATAAGTATACATCTAAGATGGCAAAACAGTGGCTCTAGAAAATAATCCCCTTAAATTCCTCACGAACACAGCAGTTTTATATAGATGTGTTATCTTAGTCATCAACCGTATCGTATCTCCTCACCCATAGAAGAATCCGCTTGGAGCTGTAGGCCCAAAACTTGATGGTCAGAAAATAATTGATTTAAAAAAATGATTTAAGTTTTAAAGAAATCAAATTATATTTTTCTACATTTATTTATTACCATACTACTGAAAAACCGTGAAGCTAAGACTATGTGTCTATATGCCATATCATTAATAGCTTGCAGAATACTTTATCGCATACCAAATATTCAGCTTTCTGGAAATACAGAAATAAAGCCTTCACCTTTACAAATCAAATATTGAAGTACATCTAAAAGATAATCGTAATTCTTGCTAGTAGATTTCTGATACTGAGAAACTTTACAGTATAGTTCCGTCGCAAGAAAACAGAGTAGGCCTATTCATTGGATCATTTTAATGCTAGAACCTAAATTCTCGTGTGTTGTACAAACTATTTCTATTTTCTATTAAAAGTTTTATTTCCTATTAAAGGTATCAAACACGACATCTATATTAAAAATAATAGATCCAATATGTGGAATTAAAGTATGTATTACAAACTATGCTAAAACAAGCAGAATTATTCAGTACTCGGATAGGGTAGAGTACAAGTCATAGCGATAGTTATATCTACTTTAAAGAATCAAGGTTCCACTGTTCGTCTATTTAGCAGACACTTCATACACCGGAAATAATTAGGTTGTTAAATTTCTTAGTAATCATCATGATATGAAGTCATCAGCAGAAGGAAGCTCAACTTAATTTGCAGTGAAGAAGAGTGGGAAGAAGAATGCATGCTTCTGAATTTATTAGAGATAGAGAATTGTTGTGGGAAATGAAGATTTCATTGAAAACAAGCGAAGCAAGCTTACTATCAGTCATTTCATTAACAGACAGAGGGAAATGCTGTTCTCTTTCGTTGGCTGCAGTGCAAGATGAAATTTGCATAAGTTGAAACGTACTTCTCGCTTCCGTTTCCTTTTCTCCATCTTCAGCTTCTTTTGCTTTGTATAACTAAATTTTGATACGAATCCAATTTAACAGCCGCCTCACTTCTCGTTACCTAAGTGCAGAATGATCTGACCGATCAGAAAATCTTGGCTAAGTTTCAATGAATACTATGTTATTATTATGTCGGCCGCGGTGGTGTAGAGGTAGCGTGCCCGCCTCTAGATCCGGAGGATTAAACCCAGCCATGGTTGATGGATTTTTCAGGACGTAAAAATCCTGAGTACTGAGTCTTCCGGGAGGGACTTTAAGCTGGAAGGCCGGTGTCGTAGATTTACGGCATGTAAAAGAACTCCAAGACTGAATTAGAATCCCTGGACAAAATTCCTCGGTCATTTCACGTCCTGTTTTTCTGAGGGGCTGGTGAGGCGATGGGCTTACCACCTGTCCCTCTGTCCTCTCTCGAAAAATAAGCGTAACAAAATTCGCATCGGTAGCGGTAACCTCCACTTGGAGGCCCTAATGCCCCGACAGTGGGGATGTACGGGACGATAGATGTTTTCCAATTGTAGTGTAACTTGACATTAAAATCGTACATCTACATTCACGATATGAAAATGAGCAAAAATGATATAAACTTATTAATATTTTTACCAGAAAATAAGCTGAAAAGAATAATGAATATTATATCTCTCATATGTCATTCCTTTAATCTCAACCGATAATGTGTTCGAAATCAGCTTATCACAGTCCTCTACTTTGATAACGTGCAACATGAAAGATTTACAATCGATCTGCAGCAAAACATGTTGAGCTGCTGCAACTTTCTTAACCATGAAACAAAATATACATGCGTCTATAGTATAATCGAAAAACTCACCCCATAAGACAAGAGGGTCATTCGAAAAGTAGTGCCCGTTTTCGCATCACACGCTCACACTTTAACACAATTGCCAATTCAAGGCCACTAAATCTCACACAATTTTTCAATAGGAATCTTTTTCATTAAGAGTGTGAGTTTCATCGTGTTTCAAACAACGCAATTAAAATATATAAGAAAATACAGAATCCCACCACATGTAATGCGAGGATTCGTGTACTATTAATTCTTAACCCTTCTGGAAAAATTTATAATATTTTGTCGGATTGCAAAGTAAACTATTTACATGGTTAGACCTCAGACGTACAATGCTGTAGATTAATCTACGTAAGTTTCCTTTATTTAACATGCAAATTTTCTGTATATCTTTTTCCTTATTTTGTTACAAATACAACTTCAACAAGTGTACCCATATAGTCACAATATTCATTTAATAGTTAATGCAAAATATGTGAACATTTGACTTTCATGATCAACTCAAGGCATTTATGTACGAATCATCAGTGTGGAAAACTCAAGGAAGGTTTTTGTTGTTGTTTTTGTTTTGTTTTTTGTTTTTTGCATCGTGTCCATGAGTTCATCAGAAAGAAGCAACGTCAGTACGTTTCTGAATGGTCTGACGATAGATGTGTATGACAAGGGGATACAAATGCTTGTCACACTATATGCTATGGTAGGCTACGTGCCTACTAACCGGCATGATTATGTGGAAAAGTAGACCATGTAGGCCTATGTATGTATAAATGAAAAATTCTGTTTGATTTTTTAAAAATTCCTCAATCGGTAATATTTTTCCTGATGACTCTCGTGAGTTTAAATCTGAGTTTTGAACATAATGATTACATATAAAATGGAATTCAATTAATGTAACTCCCTCAAGTAAAATTCTAATTCTATATTATGAAGCCATAACACAACTTTTATTTTATAAAATATAATATAATGTAATGTAGATATAACTTGAAATTTA